>VZSC01008799.1:16791-42218 GCA_013398225.1 Steatornis caripensis
GGGGTTTTTTTGATTGGTTGGGTGGGTGGGTGGGTGGGATTTTTTTGTCATCCTACAAGATTGTTTCTCTCTTGCAGTTTCTTCTTCCAAACTTCCTACTTCCCACAACACAGTCTCAAGCTGTCACTACTGATTATTGTTTTCAATAAATACAACTTCTCTTATTCTCCTGCACTTAGGCTTGTCCATCTGAATGTTCACTAGCTTATCTTGTGGGTTTTTTTTTTTTTTTTCCAATTCTTTGCCTGGCATGTTCAACTCTGACTAAAGTGTTAACCTCCAGATCAATCCAGTTGTTCATTACAGATCATCAGAAATACAAATTGATGGATGGAAAGTGGTACTGGTACTTCAGTGCAAGCAGCCACAAGTCCATTAAGAAGATCTCAACAGTTAATAATTAGGGTGAGACAGTGCAAATGTCTGAAGTGTGTATGTTGATTTTAGCAGTAGCTGATTCAGAAAAAATAAACAGAAAATATGATAGAAATATTAAATCGATTTTACCTTTAAGAAAATCGTTATCCCTAGGTAAATGGAGATCCAGCCTCCAAATGGGAATAATAGTTCATTCATCAATGTTTCTCTGACACCTGCAAGAAATTAGTCAAATAATAATGGCTTGGTGCAGAAACTGCAATAAAATGTCCTGTAGCAATATACATAAATGAACTGTGAAAAGAATCTAAATAGGTCACTGATTTTATCTTCCTTTCTTGAGGCAATCTGAAAAGAGGTTGAGATCAGTAACTGCCTTTTCTGTTATGTGTAGACAGAGCTCCACAACACAGTGGACATGGTGGATGTGGCAAGAATACAGGTGTTAATAAACCGCCAAAGATTTGAGCCAGAGAAAAATATCAGGAGTGGGTGCCTGGTAGAAGGAAAGCCGTAATGCTAGCCATCATGGTAGTATATCTGCTTTTCCTCCTGTTAGAAGAACTAAAAAGGACCTCAAAGCAACTTTGGTCAGTATTTGGTGTTTGACCAGCCTTGTCTCAGATGAAAATTATCCCAACAACTTTGCCGCTGAAATTTTATACCACTGGAGTTCAGTGGTGCTTACCATAAAACTGAGGTAAATTACATCACAACGAAATACTTGTGGTGCAGGGATAGTAGTATAAATACCTCATAATATGCTGGCTGTGAAAGGTATGGTACACTGGGCTATATTTTGTTTGTCAGCAACCCTCTAACCCAACTATTTTCTAAGTTTGTCTCTGGAGATAAAAACTTTCTTTACTGTTCGTGTGGGCCAAATGAAGTCAATAAGTGTGTAGACCCCATGTTGATGAGGACAAGCATCTTGTTACAGCCCTCTCGAGATCCTTTAAATGGAAGAACTTGCATATGAGGTAATGAAGTATACAGGGGAATGGAAGGAAACGAACTTTACTCTAATCTCCCACTGTTATCTGAAGGTTTACCAGGATGTTATTTCATTTGCTGTCAACTCGAATTTGTCTTTGTATGCCTGGGAATAAAACTCACTGAGTTAATATAGTCAGACTGACCATTTTTGCAATGATAGTACTTCTGAATTTCTGACTGTTCATATAACATTAGAAGAAGTTTTGAGATAAGAATGGGGTAATAATGCACAGGAACTATTTTTTTTTCATGGTTTTATTGCAGGAATGTAACTTATTTATTCGTGTATAAACACTATTGTTTTTCTTGTTGTCACTAGCATGTTCCCTCTTAATAGTAGTAAGATTTATTGACATTTTTTTTTCTACACCTTCCCATTTTCTTCCTTTGCTACTATCTGTATTCTTGAAGCTGCTTAACTTAATTACATGCAAATCATACTTTGCAATCAATACCTCACTGGAGAACTTTACCAGGATATGTATGGATGTGCTAATCTTAGAAAAGAAAAAAATACAGGGTTGAATTTTTTATGGATGCCCTTTTTAGAATTTTTTCTTTTTTTTTTCCCCAGGACAAGAGAGGTTAAAAGCAAAAATTGAAGAAAAACCAAGATCCCATTTGTTTATAATGCAAAACCATACATTAGGAATTCTTTAACCTATCAATCAATCAACACTATTTCTTCTAATTTCCGTGTGGAAAAAACAAGCTTTGTATTATAAGGATTTGGAGCAAAGTTTTTCATTGTGGAATCCATTTTGCAAGAAAAGTTATAATGCACAATTAAACTACTTATTCGTTAAAATTACATATTATATAGAAAATTAATAACATGGTAAAACTCTTTAAAATACTGGAATACTTGAAAGGAACTGCAATTGTATAGCTACACTACAATGACATTTGCATGTCTAGAAAGTACAAGACGCAAATTACATACTCATTTTTAAACTAATCCTAGTCTCTCTGAATTACCTGCCTAACTATGTTGCGGAATCATTTCCAAACTACTCATACAACTTCACAATGCTTCAAATTCTTTGTTTCAGAACATTCTTTTCTTAAACTTTTGGAGATTTTGAAATTTCTTAACATTTTCCTAATAATTCTTTTTTCTTGCTAAAGAGAGGCTTTAAAAAGAATGTTATGTTAGATAATAGAAATAGTAAGAATCCTAAAAAAGACCAACAACCAGACATCTCCTCCCAACTCTTAGATCTTTCTGTTTTAGAGTGTTTTCTGTATTATTGTATTTTTTTACTAACCAGCCCTTTCAACAATAAGTGCTGTAAGATCAGAATGATATTTACATAAATCCTAACTCTCTTCCCCCTCTATAAAACATCTGTGTGGCATAGACAAATTGATCTGCTTAGTTAAAGAAATAATTCAGAATTACATGTAAGTTAAATATAATCATGCTTTCTGTCACTAGTGTTTATAGTGAATGGGAATATAGGTAGAAAAAAGTAAAAAAAAACCAACTTTTTTTTGCATTAATACTTTCCTCAGTAGATGTGGACTTACTGATATGTAGAATCCAAGTTGAAACTTTCAGTGTATCTGTACTTTAGCAAACTTTATGAAAAATGTCAGCAATTCTTATTGCCTAAATAACTACT
Organism: Steatornis caripensis; assembly: GCA_013398225.1. Classification (NCBI taxonomy): domain Eukaryota; kingdom Metazoa; phylum Chordata; class Aves; order Caprimulgiformes; family Steatornithidae; genus Steatornis; species Steatornis caripensis. The sequence continues at coordinate 19,791 of VZSC01008799.1, forward strand.
TTCTGGGAAAAGCCCCTGGGGAAATGCCAGTTCATACCCATTCCAAATTGTGACATTGTTTAATTTTCTGCTAGGAAGAACAGAAAAAAGGCTTCTATTTGCTTCACTAGTAATCACAAAATAAACGCAATGGGGAACTTGTCTACTTACGCTGCAAGCATACTACAAACTCCTCATCCAACAGAAAGAAACATAATAAAAATGCATTTCACTAGGTCAACATCTTCAGCACAAAACAAGTAAACACATTCAGTTTCTGTCTATCAGAATAGTTTCTAACGGATCTTTAAAACACTGGCATGTAACACCTGAACATCCTTAACATTTTTAAACACTTGACAGCATGTTATTAGCCCTGTACATATCAAGAATATGCTTTGTTCTTTCCTTCCTGCTTTCATGCTCAGACATTTTGAACAACCAAAGCATGTGTAACAATGATGCAAATTGTAAGAGTTTTACTCATAATGTTATTGTTAGCATTCTAGCTTGTATATATTCCTTTTACCATTTTGCAGCATAAATGCTATAAGAGGTGGGTGTGTATTTTGAAAGAACAACATAAAAAATATGAAGATAAAATGAAGTTGTGTTTTGCATTTCTATTTGATGACATTTTTCTATATAAGAACCTAAAATGTTGTACTAAAAATGTGCATGTACTTTTATTTTTCTCCATGTTCATTTTTATGGATTTAAATAGTGTATATTTCCCAAAAGTTGGCAATACAGTTTTTAGTTAAATCTTGCTGACTGGTCAGTAGTGTTGCTTTTCTGTGGTTAAGACCATGGGGAGTCACTGCAGTAGTCTAGCATGCAAAAAAGACATTGAAGTACCTTTATAGGGTAATAGATTATGGAACACCTTAATGATAAGAGGGAAGTAGATATGCACGATGATTTTCTGTAAATTCTGAGATTATCTCTATAAAGTCTCTGTTGAGACAGGAAAATCTTATGTTAGGCTGGTTATTTCCCAGCCTCGCAAGATATGCTTGAGATTGTCTAATGTTTTTCAGACATTGAAGGGAAATGCTCGAGAAAATATTTGAGAATATTTGTTATCCACTGCGCCGATGTGAGATACTGTTTTATTATGCACAAATAATTATTTGGCAAGGTAACAGCTAGTAAATTGGTCTCCTTAGGATGTTGGCAGTAAAGCACCACTGCACTCTTTATATTTACTTTTTACCTTTATTTTATTTTTATTGCTTCAAATTACGCTAAACTGGTAACAGAGAGAAAAATTAATAACTAGTTGTAAAATCAATGCTGTAGAAAATGGATTTTAAAGGACAATCTAAATGCAGTGTTAGATGCAGTTAATATTTAAATGCTCAATTTTCATTGCTAGGTGTGAGAAAAGTGTATTATTACCTCATACTATCCTCCATCTTACTAAACTAGCAGTTTATTGATAAATTGTACAGAGCACTAATGAGACTCTCCCATATTCTTTATGTCATTGCACTTTAAATGTAATCAGTCACTTGGCGATTCTTTCAGTGCTGTAGAATTTCCTGATACTTCTGTTATTCTTTTCCATATACCTTTGACTAAAGGGTTAAGTGTGGCTATGCTTAAGACAGAGCAGGACGTATGTGTTCTTCAGTACTTGATAATAGTGTTGATCAAATTCATTTGGTGTTGAGTTGCTGTGCAGGCCACTTTGTAGTCTCCATATTCTCCACATGGAGTCAGCTATTTCCTCACTGCAAGTCATCTGCTAGATATCTCATAAACAAGGTTGTTAAGAAATTGCTGTAGGCAACACAGCCTTCTCAGTTTGCTTTTAGATGTTTTTTCAGCAAAAGTATTGGAAGAACTTGAGCACTGTTGATAAATCATCAACAACTGATAAATCAAGCCTAATATTGACTCACGTCAATAAAAAGCAAAGGAGTCAATATTAGAGGGAATTATCTCTGCATTTGTGTAAGAATCAAATATTCTAAAATTTTAAATTATCTATCAAAGAGTGTTTTTTAAAACTATAAACCAAGATCAAATTAATTCTGAAAAATCACAGACTTCAGGTTTAGGAAAAGGACATTCTCAGACAACGTTATCACCTCTCGATTTGAGTTCCCCATTGGCTCACTGAAGCTTGAAATTCTTTTAAATTCTTTTAGGAGGTTATCTAGAGTAGAACCATGATCATATAATGTCAAATTCAGTAATATATCTTCATAAAATAATCTCTTTGTGTAATAAGAAACACCTTTTAGAATTACATGGTGCATTTTTTAAATGGGGGAGGTGAGAAATGATCAAAGAAAAAGAGTTTGATGGTGTGATTGGTGGACCCTGGCTGGATACCAGGTACCCACCAAGCTGCTTTATCACTCCCCTCCCTAGCAGGACAGGGACAGGGAGAAAATAAGATGGGAAAAAAACTCATAGGTTGTGATAAAGGCAGTTTAATAAAGCAAAAGCAAAGGCCAAGGATGGAAGCAACGGAAAACAAAAGTTTTATTCTCTACTTCCCATCAGCAGGTGATATCCAGCTACTTCCTGGGAAGTAGGGCTTCAGTATGCATAGCAGTTGTTCTGGAAGATGAATGTTGTAATAACAAATGCCACCCCATCCTCCTCCTTTCTCTAAGCTTTTATTGCTGAACAAATGTCATATAGTATGGAACATTCCTTTGGTCAGTATTGATCAGCTGTCCTGGCTATGTCCTTCCCAAGATTTTGCCCACCCCTCAGCCTACCGGTGAGAGTAGGATGTTGGAGAGACTGGATTTTGTGGCAGCACTGCTCAGCAGTAGCCAAAACACTGGTGTGCTATTAACACCTTCTAGCTACCAATGAAAAGCACACTCTATGTGGGACGCTATGGAGAAAATTAACTCCATCTCAACCAGACCCAATACGGATCCACAATTTTCTGTCTTAATTTTAGCAATTGTATGTATACACATAATGAAGATATTTTCTTTTAAGAGAATGAAGACTCACAGAAATGAAGTGAAATTTTAAGACATGAACACCACAAGTCTGAAACATCCTAGCATAACACTGTCCCATAACAATGTTTTCAGAATAAGGTAGATAATTTTTAGGGAAGTAATTGAGAGAAATTACCTCTGAATGCTTCTTCCTAGGCAGGTGTTACTTCTTCAACCTATAGAGACAGAAAGAAAACAAAAAAAAACCCCAAAATCAAATGAAATCCAAATACAATGATTACCTGGTAGCTGTTGTTTACTCGCTCTGCAGATGCTTCTATATCCAAATTCAAAGTTTTTCAGACCTCATGAGAGAAAAATAATTAACATTCCTATAATAGCTTGGAAATTAAATTTTAAAATGGAACAGCACAGTGAAAAAGAAAAAGAGAAGTTGAAATGGCCAAATGGAAAAAGCAAGCTCGAACACAAGTACAGAAGGACTAAATCCTTCGGAACTGCACATTGCCACTGTCTATTGCTGTTGGAGTCAAGAAACAAGGAAGTATGACTCCTTACTTACTTTCTGATTTAACTGTGATTTAGTAGTTTCCCACATCAAGTGCCTTTAGCTACCACTATTTTATTTTCAAATTGGAGGTCAGAATACACTTAACCTTCATATTGGAAAAGCAGTGAAAACACTTGAACAAAGTTTTCATCTCTGTAAATTAAAAAACTTTGAATAAAACTAGTTTTATTTTATCTTTACAACATCAACCAATATGCAACATATCATGTTTTACCTTTTTTTAGTATATACAAATGTTTCAGAAATAGAGTACAATTTCTTAAGTCTTCTCTCTGTTATTTTTGCTTTTTCTCATAACTATTCCCTTAATAATGCTGAGAATAATTTGTGATTGATTATAAGAATCTATTGAGTTGTTTTCCTTTCATCTAATCATTTATGCGTTTCTGTTCTATGAGTGGATAATAAGAAATAACTGACAAAAGACTTGCAAAGATGTGCAAATTCTTGAAATACTGTAGTGTCAGCATGTTCAAATACAAAACGAATATTTTCAAAACTGTAACTGAAAATATTCAATTTACAATTTCATATCTGCATAAAAACTTGCACTTTTTCTTAAAAAATAATGTTTTCTTAGAAAGAAATATGATTAATGCATACGAAAAGTGGTACAGAAAGGATGGACTTAATCCTTTAGGTAAGCTGCATACTCAGCTGCTGCTGAAATCTATGTGGATATGAAGGGTGTTAGGGAGTTGAAGGATCAGATGTAAAGTAAGAATGTTTAATGTTTAAGGAAATGTTTATACTCAGGGTGGGGGTGTTCTAGTATTTACCTTACCCCACTGAGATAAACAAGAGTATGCAGATGAAAGTGGCACAAAGTTCAATTCATTTAAAGTGCACAGAAAAAGAGGATAATAAAGTGTGACTATTTATATTTTTATCAAGAGCACTTTCTTCTCATCTGTGATAGAAATAATAATAGAACTCTGAAGAATGAAAACAGTAATGGCAACATATTTCATTGACCCACTCCTGAATGTAAATGCATAAAGAAAATTAATTTAGTTATGTACTTGGAGAGCAGGAAAAATCTCACAAAGTTCTGATTTATTTTCTAAAATGTAAATATTAATTCTGGTTTTATGGGAGAAAAAAGAATGGTAATTTAATTCAAAAAGAACGTGAACCATTTGTTTGGTGTACCTACAGACACATTTATTCCAGAACAACAATTCAGCTTTGAAATGTTCTGACCTCTATTTTTTCCCATTTTATTGAGAAAAAAATGAGGGGTTTTGTAGATTCATAGATTCATATTTCTTAGTGATTTGCAAGCAAACTAAACTTTTTATTTGTTCACACAACTGTGTCACATAGTTAGAAATGTACAATTTCTAAGTAAATAAAATGTCTTTCTATGAGATAAGTTGAATGAGCTTCAAAAAAATGAACAATTTAAATAAAAATACCACAGTTCCTTTCCTAAGAATCTCACCATTACCATCCTTGAGATTCTAAGACATCTTTGGGTTGTAGAATTTGTATGCAATGCTTTGTGGAAAAATAAGAATCAGAATAGGAAAAAATATTTTATATGTATATACTGTTCTTGCTGGTGATAATTTTCTTGATTCTCCTTATTAATTTTCTAGAATATTCTTGTTCAGAGTCATGACAGTTTTTATTTGTGTTATCGTTCCTTGCAGCTTTGGCTGTTTATTCCGTATTAGAACATGATGAAACCAAGAGCACTGAGATAGATACACTCTTACCTTCCTCAAGGAGACATTCAAACTATTGCTAGCCAGATCTACTTGATTTTGATTTCTTTCAAAAATTTAGGCTAAATGGAAGACAGCATTTAGAGATATATAGAGAGGAAGAAGCTAATGGCACATCAGAGGAAATTAAAGAAAAAATTTTATCAGAACATTTATATCTTGATGCCAGAATAATTAAGGTAAAGTTCTTATGCCAAACATGTTAATTTATTTAGGGATAAAAAAGACAACGTAACAAGATAATAGTCGTGAATGAGTAGCAAAAACAAGTTAAGAGCCAAGAAAAGATTTTAAGAAAGTTAGGGTATTTCTATCTTCAGTTAATCAGTAATAATTCAAATATGAAACATTTGTTTTTTATGATGCAAAGAAGGAAAGCTAAAGAAAAATTATAATAAACTTGCATATTTTGATTACCTGGTAATTATAGTCTAGACTAAACTATTGCAAGAAATGCACCAGTACAAAAGAATTCCCATCACATGGCAATATTTTTTGTTCAAACATTCTAGTCACTTCAAGAAACAAAATTATCTTTCCAGATATAACACTGTAACCTTCAATAGCTTACCCAATATAAAAAGACTTTTTTGATATAAATTTCACTTATTTCTTTATTATTATTCCTTGGACGTTGTATATTAGTCATTGCATGTTCTTAATTTACATTAATTTATTCAAATATGCTTTATCAGTATTTTTATACTTTTTATCTGGGGCTCTCTGCTCTCATCAGTAAGAGGTTAATCTCTGTTCCCACATCTTTATTTATATTAACTATTTGTCTTGAATTACTCAGGCCATACAGCCAAGGTAGAATTTAATCACGCTCATTCAGAAAGCAATTATTTAGTCACCATGTCCATGGTGTAATGTAGATTACAAATGGTTTATGATTCAATAGTATTGTGATGGGCTGATGCCAGCCAACAGCCAAGCTTCTACACAACCACTTGTTCACGCCCTCCCCCTCAGCAAGATGGGGGGAGAAAATAGGAGGAACAAAAGCGAGAAAACTCATTGTCAGACAGATTAATACATGAATGAAAGCGAAGGGAAACTCAAGCAAAAATACAAGTGGAACAAAGGAAATAACTCACCACCCTCTACAAGCTGATCAACATCTAGCCAGTCTCCACATAATGGCCACCTTGAAAGCCAAAATGACTCACTCTTCTTCTTCCTCTAACTCAGTTTGCGTTGGTGAGCATGACATCATATGGTATGAAACATCCCTTAGGACAATTTGGGTTAGCTGTCCAAGCTATGTCCCCTCCCAACCTCTTACTCACAACTAGCTGACTTGATGTGTAGTGGGTAGAGTGGAAAAAAAACCCTGCAAAAACTGTTCAGCAAGCACCAAAACATTTGTGTGTTTCCAACACTGTTTTAGCCACAAATCCAAACCATAACATCATACAGGCTGCTATGAAGAAACTTAACTACAGACCAGCCAGACATAGGTCAAGTGTTTCAGATCCAACAGATTTAATTCAAAATAAAGAATCTTTTCCGTGAATTTATTCACCTTCAGTGCTCATTTGGCTTTGAGTTTTATATACTGACTCATATTCTTTTATGTATATATCAAGTGTCTTTCTAAATAGGGCCTGTCCAATGTCATCAAAGCATATACTTTGAAGATTGCTATCAATTAAATGTAGACCCATGCTAAAAAGGTTATCATGCAACATTTTTGGTTTTATCACCAGTTGTTAGAAGATACCAAGTACCATAAACCAACATGGACCTTGCTTCTTGGTTATCTAATGGCTGTACAAACAGAGTGTTTAATAGGTAAAATGACACCAAATAATTACATAATGATAGATGTGTGGGTTTAGACAAAATGTTATATCAGGAATAATACTGAAAGGAATAGAATTAAAATAGTATTCTGTTCTTGCCATACATCCTGCTGTATGAGGGACAAAGAATAGTTATTAAAAGAGTGTGGAAATAATTTTAAGGCACTATCAGCTGTTTAGTAGTGTGAGCATAATCTTACCGACCCACTCTTCTCAGCCAGCATATTGTAAAACAATGTTTTGTAGATTAACGTGTAATCATGGTAATCAACATAAGGTTGTGTTTGCTAGCCACCAGTACTGTCAGGATAGTTCCTACATTTTCCCTCAGAAAGTAAGTTATTGTCGTTAATACTTTCCTATTGTGACAGATACAGTAATATGTAAACATGTAATATGTAAATCACACAGCTGACACAGTATCTACTCTAAGTATCTTTTTTAAAACTATCTTTGCTGTAATCAAATGCAATATGGTATCTGAGAGATTCTCTTTTCTTACATATCACATAAATGCAAAATCCACAGAAGCATGACCAAATGGCAAACCCTTTTATAGATTCAGGATAGCGCTTGGCTTAATACATAACCCTTACTTAGGTATATTTCATTTCATCTTATTTAGTGGAAAACACTGTAGGTGCTTTGTATACATATAAAGTGGATTTCATTTATAAAGGAACTCCCAACTTTGAAACAAGTTCTATTCTGAAAGAAAAAAAAATAAGAGAAAATAAAAAGGGGGAAGGGAAGAATAAATAGCTGGACTGCAGCTTTTGTAATCACTTTAGTCTAGATTCTGTAGTCGATAGTACCATATAACTATTTTGTATTTTCAGCAAGGGAAGAGGAACACATTTCTGTGATTCTTTAGCTAGCTATGTATAGCAATGTGGACAGCCGCTGCCTCAAAAGATGTCAAAGCAGATGAGAAGCTGTTACTATGTTACTGAGGTACTAGCTTATCTACTCTTCGAAGCTGTATCAAGTTAAATTGTCACCTTCATGGGTTATGTATACCAATACTTTTGCTTCTAAATACAAATGTTTCATTTAATAGGTTCCACACAAAATACCCTTTCACCTTCCACCAGATTTTCAAAAAGCAGATTTTTAATCTCCTCTATTTAGTGTTTAAAGACAAATGTGTCTTCCACAATCTTCAAACTCTTGTCATGTACAAATTGCTCAATTTCTTTTCTGGAGGAGATAAGATCTGCTCCTCAGATCCTGCAAAAACACCTGCAGAGGGTGTTTCCTGTTATTTATAAAATGTCTCATTCAGTGAAGATGGAGACAGTAGTACTCTTTAGTGCTATTTTAGTAGCATTCTTGGGTTTTTGAATTTGGAAATCAGGAGGATACTGCAGTGAGCACACTATTTAGACAAATGGTGCCTAAAAGTAGACAGGCAAAGATGATCAGGCAATTCAGGGTTGATGACTCTGATTTATATATTACTGTAAAAGCTAGAGGAGACTAGATACCTCTTTTGAAATTAGAAAAAATACTAAAAGTAGGTGACATTTCAAAATATTATCTAAAGAAGCAATATCATATTTTCTATAGCGATTGTCTTTCCAAGTCAGATACTGCAGTACAACCTTCCTCCTATTCCATCCTTAAAGTAGTCAGCATAAGATACTTCAAAAAGAGAGAGAACGCAAGTGGGAAAACTTACAGATGAACGTTCTTCTTAGCTGGAGAAAATTATTGATTTATTCTCCTGATCATAAGATTTAATGACTTGTAGATATTTTCTCCACCTAAATAGTTATCAATGTTTTAATCACCCATGTTCATGTCCTGTTTGAACTTTTTGTAAGATGTTGGCTTCAATACCACACTGAGTTAAAAATCATGTAAAATTGTATTTATTTTCATAACCGTTAATTTTCTTTTTCTGTTTTCTTTGATACCTGCTTATTTCAGAACTGCAGAATAAAAAACAAAACCAAACAAAACACAGACAAAAAAAAAAACCCCAAACCAAACACATTTTCTAATAAGTTTTATTAATATATACTTGTATTTTGAATTGTCTAAAATGGTTTTAGGGTTCTTTGGTACCTCCAATGTTTCTAACATTTATCATCAAACTTTCAATCTCATTCCTTTAATATAAATGGATTCTTATGGTTATATTCATCATTAGAATGCTGCGGTTGTTAACTTAATTTTTCGTTATACAGTCTAACACAAGTTCTTTCTTAATCACTGATTGTCACAGGTTTACACTGATGGCAGTATGACCTTGATATTTTTTCCTAGTTGCTTCAGCTAATTTATCATGATAAATGTTTACAGTTGTTTGACATCTCTCATGATGTATGCTGCTGTGTTTTTGACTCTAGTGAATTTTGACTACTCTCCCACTCACATTTGCTTATCATTAAATCCTCCAGAAGTCTTTATAGATTTCTATGACTAATTTACAATTTTGTGAGAAGTCATTTTGTAAAGTGTTTTTTCCTAGATCATTAATTGCACCTTCAACACTAATTGCAGCAAAATGATTACAGGGAATCCTATATAAGACATCTTATAATGTAAGCATTACTGTTTGAAGTTCAGGGCTTAGAGAGTGCTCTGCTTAAAAAAGCCAGAAGAAGTATTCTAACTGTTGCTAATTACAAGTGTCCAGGATAAATGCAAACCTCTGGAGGTCCTTAAAAAAACGCAGAATTTTTTGCTACTGGCCCACAGCTCTGTATGAAATATTACATATTCAAATCTGAGACGTATTCCTTGGCAGTAGTCCAGCGGCAATATCATTCTTTATTTTTCCATTCACACAACCAGAACTACTAAATATGTCCTTCAGCATATTACATACACATATATACAGAGTACATGTGATGCATAAGTGCATAAATTACAAAACTGTTCATGGCACATTAGTCACAAGAGCTTAGAATCAATTTCGTAATTTGTCTAGACGAAAGCACCAAACAAGAACTTGTCCTTATTGCGGGGGGAGAAAAACAAAAAAAAAGCTAGGAAAAGATTTTAATTTTGCCCAAACTTTTTTACTCAAAAAATCTATCAGTGTTAACTTAGAGCAGTCACAACCATACTTGTAGTCAGAACTGAAATGAAATGTGAGGGGGCAAAGGGTTCCTAAAGTCCGAGTATGGTTCTTGCATTTAACGAACAATATTTGAAGAAATACTGTAAGAATCCCAAACACTGAAAGCAAATTATTGTATTTGATTGAATATACTGCCATTTAACCGTAGTTGGTTGGTTTCGGTGTTACCTAAAAGGAATCGTGAACGTGTTGGTATGTGCCTGTTCAACACCGTCGTAAATATAAATGTGAATCAGGGAAAACTATGTAATACCCATGAAAATCTATTATTTATTTTACACTCTCTCAAATCTATATTATCCTCCTATTTCCCTGCAGGTTCCTTGCTTCTGGTATAATTCACTGATTTCTTTATTATTTGAGAGTCTCTAGACAGTTACCTGTTGTTCATATTCTCCCTTCACTTTCTCAGGTTTCCTTCACTTTTTTTTTTACCTTTTTTTTCCTCTTTTCCCCCCTGCCATCAGTTTATTTTGGGTTCTATCGTTTTAATTTAGAAAACATTTCTGCTTATTTAAAAGATACCATTTTGGATCAAAAACCTTTAGAGATTTTTCCTTCTGCTTCCTTCCTATCTTGTTTTGTTTAAGGGTATGGAATTCTATTCCAACTTAATTTTCTCTACACACATTTTAATTAGCTGGTGTTCTAAGTCCAAGAAGTTAAATTACCTTGTGTTTCACTAACAAATTTTAATTTGCATTGTTATTTTCTGTTGATTGTCTCCTGCTGTTTTAAATTCCCCTTTGGAAGTTTTATCTCACAAAGCTAAGTTTTTGCATACCTTGTCTCCATACAACACTGAACTCAACACTCGAAACCAAACTTTGACAAGATACTCCAAAAATCTGCATGATTTTAATTCAAAGACACTTCCTTCTGTTCTTTAAATTATAATAATTTAAGAGGCAGCAATATAAGGTCCTGAGAAAGTTCATGAGCTCCAGTATTCACTTTATGCCTAAAAATGCAAAGAATACTTAGGTAAAGTAAATTGATTTTGTACATAAATTCAGTGAAAAGAATAAAAATAAAAATAAATTAGGGAACGTTTGAAAAGGAATATGAACAATCAGAATATGTGTCCTCTACCTAAATGATAAAAAAACTTTTCATATTATCATTATTTTTTTCATTGCTCTTGTATACAAAATGTATCAGTCCACATCCTTGTATGAAAAAGTTTCGGTTTTCCTTATTAAATTTTTTTATAAAGTGAACAAAATTCCTAATCACAAGCACACACTGTTTTTTGTTCAAGGTCCAAATGAAAAGCACATAACATACATTTTCATCCTGTTTACTTTAACACGAAAATATCTCACATTTTTTGTGAACTCTTTGACCTTAATAATACCTTATGATAGTAACTAAGTTGATTATGAACTAAATACATCTTTCACTTTATGCAAATAAGGCACCATTTGATTGCACTGAGTTTCTTTTTATAAAGAATTTCTATTACTGGACTTCTCCATGTTTTTCCATTTAAAAAACCCCACTTTCTCTTTACTTACTTTTGAGCAAATATATACCAATAAACATTTAGTACTTACTGTAGCATTACTGCAGCAGTAGAGTTGCTGGCACGTACACGAATGCTTGGAAATCGAGGTTAAATCTTGTTTAGTTTGAAATTTGTTTGTTAAATTCTTTATATTTTTAACAAATCTAAGCAAAAATCCAAATTAAACAAGGCTTCAAATCCTGTTTGTCCTATTCTTCCACATCAAGGTTTTCAGTAACAGATGCCATCAGCAGCTAAAATTGAAAGCATTAGCACTCATACAAACATATCTCTGTATAACATTGATATAGCAAACAGAGAACCAAAAGACAATTTTGAATAAGTGAACCCCCTGTTCAGCAGTAGATTTAAAGCCTAGGGTGTGTTTCAATGTTTCGAAAGATAGACACCAAATGACTTCATATTGCATGGTTAATTTTCCTGCATCCCTTGGTATAAATATAAGCAGGGATTAATTCTTTAAGACAAATACTACATTTTTTCAGTGGTTTCATCTACCTTTCCTCAAGTATATAGTCTTAGCAATACCAGTTAATAAATTGCTGGTATGAAAACCTGTATGCACCCCTCTTAAGAATTCCAAATGTTCAAAAGAAATATTTAAATGGAAAATTATTCAGTATTTGATAAGAAACATGAAAGATTTTTCCCCAAAATAGAGAACTGCTATTAAACAGGTAAATTGATTACTGGTTTTTATTTCAGATCAACTTTATTAGCTTTCAGAACTGAATCAATGACCACAGAATACCTTTATATGTGTTTTATTGATATTCTAGAATCTAAACAGAAGTTAGTGAATGGATCAGACTATATTCAGTAAAAGAATTTTATTTGATGAAGTGAAGAAAATATTGTCATTCATTACACCTTTTCTAAAATCTTATGCATTTTATTCATTCAAATGTAAAAAATAATATTGAGGTAACATATCACTAAGTTATTTATTAATAGATTTATCCATATTTTGCATAGCATAATACTGTCCTTGTAAATAGCCAATATTCCATTGCCAAAATATATCTAAAATTAAGGAGAACTAAGTACCACTTAAATCAGTAGATTGCCAAGGGGTGCTGTGGAGTCTCCATCAGTGGAGGTTTTTAGGGGCATCTTCGACAAATCTGTCAGGAATGATTTAGGTAGAATTTATCTTGCCTTAAGGCAAAAGGTAGGATGAGATGATCCCTTGAGGTTTGTTCCTTCCAGTCCTATTTTCGGTGACTCCTAGCACCTACAGCAACATTGTTTCTTACAACAGTACGTATATTCAAGGAAATGGAATGACCTATACCAACCGTTTCCAAGATCCTTTCCAAAGTCTTTAAATTACTAAGATTTTATTTTCTTGAAACTCCAGCAAAAAAATCCAATGAATATATTGTTTATATATGCACACATGCATATGTACTTATCAGTGATTTTTGGCACTGAATATATTATTCTTTATACATTTAGTCTTCCCTTTGCCTTTCAAGTAGGGGGAGGACTCGCTACAAAAGAAAGCAAATTTGCTCTGCTGTAGCTTTTCTACTGTGTAGTTTCAACAGTGCTTAGACTTACACTGAAGGTAAAGTATGGTGAGATGGACTCATAAATCACAGAAAGGAGGCAAGTGGCACACTAAGCCAATGTCCACCCTCCTTCCCAGGATATGCTGTGGAGTCTCAGCCATCAATCTCTCTCCATCCATGTGGCCCTGTCCCCTATGCAGGGCCTCTCATTGCTTGGAGCTCCTGGCATCTTCTGAAACCACAGCATCTTATCTCCAGCACCCAACATGCTAGGTCATCAGTCCTTTTTATACAGTGGAGAGAAGCGGGGAGGAAAGAAGCAGGTCTTATCTTACTGTTCACATGAAAGTCCTAGCACAATTTTCTTCTCAGTGACAGATTTTTAATCAACCACACATTTCAACTGCTTCATTTCTTTTCTGTTTTATTTTGTATTACCATGCTTTTCTCTTGATCTGCCTTACAGATATATTTTAATAATACTTTTTCAGTTCAAACATTTCAGGTTCTCAGAAATCTATTTCTTTCAATGCAAGTTTAGTCTCCCCTCTACGCATTTTTAATTCATTCTTCTTTCATTAAGTGATACTATGAAACTTATGAGTGATACTTATTCACTCAGTTCCACTGACTTTTAATTAAAGGTAGGTGTCTAATTACCCAGAGTGCAACTGAAAAATTCCCGGAATTCTTTGTAATATGTACTCATTCCTTTATCAATCTCAAATGCCTTCTTCTCATAGAGTAAGTTACCAGTATAATTTTCTCAGAAGAATCCTTAATCATTTTCATGAAAACTAAACAAAAGACACAAATGCAGAGAGGTCAACAAGACCTTCACATGTCCCCAAATTTCTCTGTCAGTTTAATATGACAATCATAGAGAAGGTGTGTTCTGCTACTACAGATATCACTGCAAAAATTTATTTGACTTAAATAACATACAGTTACTCCCATAATGGGTATAAATCCTCTCAGAATTCACAGTAACAATGACTTCAATAGTTCCCACTAATTATGTCAGCTCTTCCACTAGCCTTATTAGAAGTACTGCAATTTAAATAAAAAGGATTAGTATATTAAAATTCACCATGCACTTTTGAGAAATTATGTTCAATACTGCCTTATAGACTACCCTGGAGATGAAAAAATACTATTATGAACCTGAATAGACACAAAAATTTTTGATAAACAGGAAATTATTTGTATTCCTGTGTTAGGTTCAACTTAGGTTAAATAAATGAGAAGGAAATAAATTTTGGTGCAAAACTCAAAGGGTTTCAGCAGATCATAGGAACATAGAATATTTTAGGTTGGAAAAGACCCTTAAGATCATTGAGTTCAACTGTTAAACTAGCACTAACTCCACCAAAAAAACCTCATGTCCCTGAGTACCACGTCTACATGTCTTTTAAATACTTCCAGACATGGTGACTCTACCACTTCCCTGGGCAGCTTGTTCCAATGCTTGAGAACTTTTTCTGTGAATAAATTTTTCCTAATACCCAATCTAAACCTCCCCTGGTGCAACCTGGAGCTTTTTCTTCTTGTCCTATCACTTGTTACTTGGGAGAAGAGACTGACTGCCATCCTGCTACAACCTCCCTTCAGCCGCCTTTTCACCAGGCTAAATAATTCATTCCTTCAACAGCTTTCATAAGACTTGTGCTCTAGACCCTTCACCAGCTTTGTTGCTCTTTTTTGGACATGATAGACCACAGAAGATTAATTTGGGTTTTTCACCAGTGAGTCACTAAATGGTTGGAAAAGATCACTGCCCAGCTTCTAAAGTGATGTCCTCCAGTCTTTGGAGAAATCTGGCATTTGTTAATTGTGGCCAAAGTAAAGGCGGTTTAACAATGGGATTCTCAGTGTTCTTTGAGTTCTTTGAATGACACCAGTTGTTCTTCTGTCCATTATCAAGTTTTACTTCACATAACTATACTGAAACATAGTTCCTGCAGTGAATTATTAAGCAATACAATGGCATCAGGTAAAGAAAGGAAGATTTACAGAGAAACATCAAAAAACGTCCCATGAGTTCAAGATTCAAGAAGATATCTTGCAATGAAAGAAGCACAAACTACTACTACTCAAAGCATTTATATATATTAAAAAAAAGCAACACAGAGAGACCCCCGATACAATGCTAGAAGAGTATTTATTAGGTAATTACTTGTTACACTAAAGAAGCTAATAACACTCTAAGGAGTATTAATATTTATTTAATCGTTCTGGTTACCGAACTTGCACTGTCTATAAAATATAGACTCTGCCTCTGCTACTTGTTCTTTGTTCAAAGAGAACAAAGCGTTTTTTATGAAGTGAAGACAATGGTAGCAAAAATCATGTATCAAAGAGCAGCAGTAATTTGGAAGGGTAACTATCAAGACAGCCCAAAAGACATGGTGCTTTAATTTTTCTGACTCTAACTTTTCAGTGAAATTTTTTACAAACTTCAAATTATCAGGTATAAGTTTGTTAAATTGAAATTGCAAAATCTGTAAGTTTTCTATAATGGAAAGGGAGTTTTTGCAAGTGTCTAATTCTGTGTTTATCACAATCAAAACAGTGGAAATCCATTCCAACATCCAATAAATATTAAAATACCCAACATATCTCAACATCTGTTATTTGTTTGTGATTGATTCTACTAGGTGTATATTAATTCTATTCTTGCTTTATTTTCCATCTCATCTTACAAAATAATGATGACTCTTTTATTAAGGATTCATTTTTATTTGGATTAAAAAAATATATGGCTTGCCAGGTGAAAAAAAATTGTGATGCCTAAGGTCAGAACTTTCTTAACATCACTTCTGTTGCTAATTTCTCCAGCATCCACAGACCTCCTGCTTTGAAGCATGTCTACTCACTGAAGAACAGCATCCCAATTTTGTTTTGTAGTACTAGTAATATAAGCACTAAGACTTGCTCATTTTTAAATTAAAAGTAGATGAAAAAATCCACTGATAGAGGTGCCTTCTTTCAGTTAATATTTTTGTTTGAAACATCTCTTTTCCCATTGATGAAAGAGTGAAAACATACTTCAGAATAAATAAATATGTAAAAAACAATCTAACTCTAAATTCTATAGTGTGAACAATGAATGGTAAATAACAAGTATTTAAGTGTTTCCTGGAATTGTTACACTAATATTAAAATCTAATTAATTGAAGTTTAAAATTTTGTGATGTTTTATTTAATTCTGCTGTTGTGAATAGCAGCTCCTGTGATTTAACATCAGTAGGTAGCTCAGCCCCACAGAGACTCTTGCTCACTCCTCCATCAGTGGGATAGGGACGACAATCAGAAGGGTAAAAGTGAGAAAACTCTCGGGTCGAGATAAAGACAGTTTAATAGATAAAGCAAAAGCCATGCATGCAAGCAAAGCAAAATAAGGAATTCATTCACTATTTCCTGTTGGCAGGCAGGTGTTCAGCCGTTTCCAGGAAAGCCGCCTCCATCACACATAACAGTTACTTGGGAACACAAAACGCCATAACTCTGAACTTTCCCCAGGTTTTATTGCTGAGCACAATGTCATATGGCATGTGATGTAGCTTTGGTCACTTGGGGTCTGCTATTCCATCTTCTTGTGCACCCCCAGCCCACTCACTGCATGGGTAGCGTTAGAAGCAGAAAAAGCCTTGATGCTGTGCAAGCCCTGCTCAGCAGTAACGTAAACATCTCTGCATTATCAACACTGTTTTCATCACAAATCTGAAACATAGCCTCATACCAGCTACAATTGAAGAAAACTAACTTCTTCTCAGCGAAAACCTTTACAGCAGCAAATATAAATAGGATTTTATCAATTTGCTATCTACTAAGACATCCTTGAATTATTGATTTTAACTTGTTTCTCACTGAAATAAATTTATTTCCCTATAGAATTCATGATGTACAAATATTACTGTGTTAGTTTTATTATCTATCCAAGTATTAATAATTATCCAAGTTTTATTATGGTACTGAGCAACACGAAGTATTCTCTTTCTTTTTAGTGTATATGATAAAACCCCAGACTGTTACAAAGGGTGGTTATGTCCCATAAACCTTCTCACATACTGTTATATTGGTCTAAAATTATTTTGTGAGGAGGTGTACATTTTATCTTGCTGTGAAATAGGGATATATTGCTCATTAGATGAATTTCTGCTGACATTCATAAGGTATAGAACTTGATGCTGGTGCATCCTCTGAAGATTGGAAATTGTTTCATTTCTTAAGTTTGCCATCAGCTTAAATAACTAACATAATAAGTATGTTTTAAAATTCTTCTTTGGGCTCCCCTTCCCTTCCTCAACCCTCTGTACTCTCTCTATTTTCTATTGCACATGCTATTCCTTTTTCCTTTTTTTCCAGTTGAATGGGAGCAAAAGACCACTAATCTTCCAGTAAAGCTGGAAGTCAGTGGAGATCTGTCAACTTGCAAATTTTCCTTATCTGTTTATGACTCATCTGATTAAGAAACAGAGAATCTGCAAAGAAACAACCATTGCCATTATCATCTGTAATGACTCACATGGTACACATTTCAAATGGTAGCTATGGATATTCCTGCTTCCCCTCCTAATTAGTGACCTAGATATGACTGAAATGTATCATTTCTCCATGAGTAAAATATGCAGTTTATTTTAAATCAAAATAGTGTTTAGCACATTATTTTATATAGTGTGTATTTTTCTTAGGGATTGCTGGCAGATTTTTTTTTTTATTCCATGCAATTCTAATTTGTAGAGTGAGATTAAAAAAATTAATCTGACCTAACATCAGAAAAGATCAGAAAAAAATACAGAAATACTTCTACTGGCTTTGGTTCTGATTTCCTCCACTGGCTCCCACATCCTAATTGTTCATGACAGAACATTTTATTTAAAACAGGGCACTAGAACACAGGAAAAGTATACTATGAGATGGAAATTTTAACTTGCATACTTTTAAGAAAGCCAAAGTTGCTGCTGTCAACTTCATCATGCTTTGTATGTTGGTGAAACCTGCTTTACCAGAAGTGTGAAATTATTTTTCATTTTATATAGCAATGTGCCAAAGCAACACAGATGTTCTGTTCAGGAGACTGTGCTTGAATTTTCTTTTTGAAGAAACACAATGTATTTTTCATCTTTTACAATGAAGAAGAAACATCTGTCATATAACACATTTGTTTTAAATTGCATGCTCTATTTTTTAATGTATTACCTAGACAACATGAACTCCAAGGTTTAAGAGAATATACACAAGTAAAGTTATCAGGTAATGGTAAAAATATTAATTTCTTAAAGATGACTCTATGAATATAACTCCTTCCAAGACTTTAGAAGGTTATGGGAAGCATAAATTTCTTCTGTTGCTTTTTAATACATACTTATGTATTTTACTCTTTTTTACATATCACTATTTAAGCAAATTGCTACTGTTCTTCTACTGCCATATTTGAAATTTCATTCTCCACTTTCAGTACCAGATGACTGCACTACTAGCTCCTGATCTGGTTATTAATTTATTTCTAAATGCTGAATTGCTGTACTTCTTGCAGACCTTAGAATTACTTACTCGTGTTGTTTTCAAAGGAGACAACTTATTGGCCAATGCTACTCAGATGACCTGTTGTCTCTGGGCCCTAATTCCCTCTTTTTGATAAAGTGCACTGAGGAAATAATGAGACCATTAATGTAAAGGCACCATTAAGAAGAGGTGCTGCTCATAAAGTTCTGAGGGAGCTGCTAGTCTGAGAGATACTACTGCATCTTAGAAAGGAAAAAAAATAACTTGACCTGAATATTCTCACCAATTTACTGCCTGACAGGCCTGACATCTGGGAAAGGTTTCTATTTCTGTGTAAGAGTGCTAACAAAACACTACAAAACACTGAAGAGATAATGTCTCTGTTGGAATGATTCCTATCTCCTTGGCTTTTGTCTGCATAGGTTGACCTAAAAACTCTTCACTGGTTATGATTTTCCTGAAAATAAGCATTGAATATAAGTTAGGATGTAATTCGATCTATCAAGTAACTTTGATGTCAATGACTGTCAGGCACTGTTGATACTCTGAGTGCTCTAATATGAGTAATTGCTGTTTTGTCAAGACTTTGTCTTTTCTTGGTCTCTTGAAGAGGCTGGGAAATAATCAGAACAGATTATCTTCCACAGGGCAGAACAGGTTCTTCAAAGATACTTACCACCCTTTATTTCAATGTGTTTAGGGGGAATAGCTAGCAAGGAGCAGTGTTAAACATGAGTTTATTCTACAGTTCTGCTGTTTTATGTATATTTTCCTCTGACTTCAAAGGCTTTGGTCAACATAACTATGAAAATATGCCCATGAAAGCAAAGATATTAACAAGCAACCCAATATAAAGAGTAATAGTGATCCATTTAGCTAGATGGCAATTGTTGACCATTAGTTACCTAATTGTGCAGTGAAAGTATAATGTTGACTTCAACTGTATTAAATTACAGGAGTTCAAAATGTTTCTTTTCATGCTTGCAGTTTGCTCTCCTTGATGTTCTTTGCTCTCTGTGACTTTATCTTAACTAAATCTGAGCTGTCTTTTCACAGGAATAATGGTAGTGACAGTCAGAAAGACCCACGTAATAAGATAGGTGTGGTGAGGCATGGCATGGTGAGTATATGAACATCAGGATGTTCTGAATTGCATTTGTTCTTTCTTGTGTTCCATATGGATATCAGGTTGAAAAATCTTGACCTCTCAACAGATTATATCTTTCCAAGTCTGATATAATTATAGATGCAATTGTCAGAGGTAGACAGGAAATTGTTGTTTTAGTTTCCTGAGCTGTCAGTAACTTTCTGGGAGAATCATGCTCTGAAATTTGCTTTCACCTTCTTAGTATGATTTTTCAGACCCTTGGGTTCCTATCTGTTTGGAAAGAACAGTGGCCAAGTGTAGGCACATGACTTTTACTGCACTTTTCCTGCACTATTTATTGAGCAGCAAATTTGACTGTGTAAAGATTTTGATGCCCCAATGGTGGGGTTACTAGTCTATAGCAATTTATTGTATTTAGTGGCTAGACTTGGTTTTTAAATGTTTTCTGAAAAGGCAATGCAGTATTTTGTTTAGACAAATCCATTCTGGCACTAGCATACCACAACTTCACTTCCTTTATCTGGATTATTACAGTTTCACAAATCTCACAGTGTAGTAGTCCACTTTTTAAGGAGTGTTTTTTGTGCTTTTGATCCCTTGATGCTACCTGAAATAAACATAATCTCCTTTCACTGCATTTGGCATATAGACAGGTCCCATCCAGTACTTTGACATCCTTTTTCCTCCAGTTTTTTCCATCTCTTGTGTTAATAAAAGCAGAAGGAAGTAGACTGGATAATGTTGTTTTGCAGAAAACCCATTTACCAGGACCAAATTTTTTCTTTCCTCAAGCTCAAAACAGCCTGTTCTTTGGTCAGAAGTTTTATTATGTACAAGCATATCCCTCTACAGTTCAAAATCTCAGGAACAACAGAACAACAAACTGGAAAAAATAGTTGAGCAACTTACAAAAAACTGTGAAAAAAAACAAAGAAAAAAGTCTTCTATCAATCAAGCACATTTCAGAGAATTTAATTAGTTAATCTGGCATCTTTCAGCTTTTACATATTTTCCTACATTTATTATGATTTTTAAGTGTTTATTTTCTGCCAAATGATTCATGATAGGTTTAGAGAACAAGTGCTGTCATTATTTTTTATGTAAAATATTTGGAGGGAAAAGACAGAAATAATAAGGGAATATAAAAGTATCTGTTTGCTTGGAGATTTATTTTTAGACTAATTAAAGAATCATGTTATAAATTGGTAGGTGAGTGAGGCACAAAAATATTGTGACTCTTCACCGTTCCCAGCAATGTATATTTCCAATGTGAAACCTTTACGTTTGCTTTACTTCTTGCCCTGTATCTGAATCCCACACAGCCATATAAATAATGACCTCAGGAGACTGTAGTCATGCTTCAGGCCAGAAGATTCTTGCTAATATCATGTAATGGTTCAGCACTGTTTGTCTACTAGGCCAAGCAGTATCTTTCTCCCAGATAGGCAACCTCTATAAAGGCTAATGCCCTTACCTGGTTTACTGAAATTTGGAAGTTCACTTCTAATTAAAGCTGACAAAATCTTGACACAATCAGCAGCACTGGGAACTGAAATTAAGTTTCTTGAGCATAACAAAGCCTTCAGTTCTTTCCTTTTAACATCATTAAGAGCCCTGAGGATAACAACAGAATGTGAGGAAAGGATAATATGATGGAAAAGACTGAATTCTCCAGCTTCTTTATCTGTGGTACGAACCAGGTTTTAGCAAAAGTAAATTTCAGGACCATATACTGTAAAAGTAGAAATGAGTACACTTTCATAGAACTGAGGAAATACTAGACAGAATGTTGCAAATGTAACCTTTTATTTAAGTAAGACTCATTTGTTAAATATTTTAGAAGAATAACGGAAAGGAACCAATATTTATCTGTAGTTTGGACGAAGAAAATGCATTGTTTCTTTAGAATCTTTTATAAAAATATGCAAAGAGGTCTCAGACAGTCGTGTATTTATAGTGGGTGGAAATTGTCCATCACCTTTTCCATTTTCCATTTCCTTGGCTTTTCACTGTATATATACAAAGTGAAATGGTTTCCTCTTCTGTAGTTGTTTAACGAAAACTACTGTGTCAACATGGTCCTTGTCAGCCAGCTCTAGCTGACCCTACTTGAGCAGGAGATTGAACTAGATGATCTCAAAAGACGCCTTCCAACTTCAATAATTCTGTGAATAAACAAATGAAAGCAGTGATTTCCAGATCCAGAAAGTGGATCGGGGAGTTAACCTTTACACTCAAAATTACGACTCTGTATTTGATCTAAAAAGAAGATGCATTTGATGCTCACAGGTTACTTGTACAGTTGCCCGTGAAGTAAATGCAGCATACTCAGTTGGATGCATGAAGACCATGCAGTATTCTGCCTCTCCTGACAGGAGCAGAGACTGTTGTCAACGTTGAAGCTATTCTGGAGACCTCTATGTGGATCGATATGAAAGGTCCAGGAGAGGTCATGACATGCCATGGGCTCAATGCTACCAATATGCAAATGGACAGATTGTTTTTTACCAGTGTTTTAGTACAGATGTCTAATGCTCTCAAAATACCAGCAGTTCGCTGAAAAATGTCTGAGTCACATTATTAGAAGGACCTGGGAGTGCTGGTGGACAACAGGCTCACCATGAGCCAGCAGTGTGCCCTTGCAGCTAGGAAGGC
>VZSC01008799.1:42535-53036 GCA_013398225.1 Steatornis caripensis
GAGAGGTTGTGGAGTCTCCTTCTCTGGAGATATTCAAAACCCGCCTGGATGCATTCCTGTGCAACCTGCTCTAGGCTAACCTGCTTTAGCAGGGGGGTTGGACTAGATGATCTCTAGAGGTCCCTTCCAACCCCTACCATTCTATGATTCTATGATTCTATGATTACCAGTAAGAGTAAGATGCTGTAGTGGGGAAGAAATGGCTTGAAGAGATTGCCACGATAGTGACCTCGGAGGAACATAGACCTTGACAGTTGTGTTAAGATTCAAGTAATTGAACTCAGCTCTGCTTCTAAATGCATAGATAGAAGCTTGAGACAAATCTTTTTGATAAGTGCTCTGGGGTATTCTTGCTGGAATAGAACTTACCAAAATTAATATTCATTGCTTTAGAAAAATAATGCAATATGAAAAGTAAATGTAACAAGGCATCTTAAAGATAAGTGGTTTGCCTTCATATATGGATGTCAAGACCAAATTTCAAATATGAGACACTTGCTTCCAACCACATCACATACGTAGTTCAATATAGGATTAGAGCAGCAAACACAGCCCAGGACCCCTTGAATATTAAGGCCAATTCTCTGTAATCACAAGCTGCTATAAGATGTACATCAAGTTCAGAAGGGTCCATGGTACTTTATTAAATGTGAGTTTTTTTAAAATATGTCTCCTAGTCTTCTGTATTATTCACAGACAGAAACAGTTAGTTTAGTATTTGGATTGATACATTGAGAAGTAAAGTTTTTGATATTCTTAGTGAACGACTTTTACCTGGAATTCTTTACTTCAGGAAAATAGATGCAATTCTCTGAAGAAAATTCAAAACATTATTTTATTCAGCAATCAAAAATACAACTATTTAACAGATGGATAAAGCAACCGTAATAGGATTTACTCCATGGAGAAAGCAGAATGTCCTGGTCTGCAAGCCAATTAGTCTATATCCGATTATTCTGTGTCTCAGAGGAAGACTGTTGATTCAGGAATCCAATTCCCTCTTGAGTTTATTTGACTTCAAGCCATTTTCTAAGGTTTGACCATTCCATCAAACTCCTTTAAGACTAACCGATATTATAGGATTATACACTGTTGTGGGAGACGTACTATTTCTATTTGTGTACAACTGTTTTATTCCAATTGTATATATGCTTCATGGCAGTAACAAAAGCCAACACATTCTTAAATGCATGGAATGTGAATATTTTGATTCTCTGACCAGATGAAAGGGAAAAAAAACCCTCACATTTTTATGTTTTTGATTCTGTGGGAAAAGAGGGAACAGCTTGAGAACCAGGGTGAGAACATGAGTGAGTTTATTATAATAGAATAAAGGCACCTCACAAAAGCTCTCACCTTACGATTCTAAGGTAAATGCAAGCCAACATCTATAGATCTGAGTCAGTATCTCTTCCCAGTGGAGATTGCAGGAGAGAGAGAGAATTCAGTCTGAATCAATATTTGGAGGTACACAATACTGAACTGAAGCAAAGCAAGTGCTCATAGGCACTTAAGAATACATACACACAAGCTGTTAAAAAGTGTTCCTTCCTAATTTGCTTGTCTTGATCCCTCCTGTTGTGCTTCACCCTCCAACTTCGCAACTTAGCACTGGCTCTCGCCAAGCTTCTCTTTTCCATCTCCATTTTAATCCTTTATCTGGTAGCTCTGGGCTTGCCTAGGATTTAACCTTGGATACATACATTTAAGTTTGACAAACCTTTGCAAAACCTCTATATTGACAAGACTGATTTTCACATTGAGGCTCTTTATTCAGAAGTATATGCAAGACTTGATTTTTTTTTCGTCTTGGAAATAAACGTTTAACTTCCAAATATGTATGCGATGTTATATATATGTTAAAGAAAACCCAAGCCCAAACCTACTCTTCTGTGCTGTCTGTTTATATGCTGTAAGTGTCTGAGTGTGTTGGGAGAGTAATTGGCACAGAGTTGGCTAGTACTACCATTCCTGTGCATATGACGGAAAGCCAGGGAAATGAACCAAGCATTCAGTCCACCCTTTAGTATGTCATATATGGGTGTAAAAGTGTCAAACTATGCTACTACAGAAGAAGAGCTTGAGAAAGGCTCTTCATCCCCAAAGCAGAGGAAACACGTTGGATTCTGACTGAGTTACAGGTTGACTTCCTGCATTTTTAGTGAGAAATTTTGTATTGCCCTCAATGTGAAAGTCTCAGGTAATTATTAAGCACTGTGAGTATCTAAAACAATCACAGATAAAACTGCTTGGTACCTTTTAGGGTAGTCTTTTCTTTAATATGAAAAATGTGTGATGCTACTTGAATGTGTAATATTTTTTTAATATCCTTTAATTAGGGAATGTTTGGGATTTCTTGCATACATTAAATATTTTGTCATTGCACAAAATTGAATTCTTCATCAGAATAAGTTACTAATTTGTTTCCAAGATACAAGATGCTATGAAATGTAGATGTTTAGAGGATAAAAGGAGAGATTAACTATTAATGCAATGTGTCATCAATATTTGACACCCTACTTAGCATGACCATTATCTACTATGATCTACAAAATTTATTCTTCATGCTCCCACTGTATTGCTAGAGTGCCATATGGCCATGCTTGTTTTTCTTCAAATAATTTTTACATAAACAGCTGGTGAGCTGTTTTCATTGTAACGTGGCACATATTTTCCAAGACAGTTAGGAAGGATTGATGTAACATTAGTATCTGCAATGCTTTTCATGTCAGGGTTGTAAGGAAACTCACATGTATTATTCAAACACTCCAAGCTCATTCTGTTGTTTTTTTTTTTTTTAAATTGACTGCTGAGCAAAAGATTACATTTTCCCACTTTCCACTGATATAATCTTTGAAATAAGACTTGGTGTAGATGAATGCTTAATCACACAAAAGACAGACAAATTACAAAGTCTTCTGGAAGCTCTTTAATATTCATTTGATTAAAAGTTGGAGTTCAGCTAGCCTGGAATTTGACCCCTGTCACTTTACATAAAGGTAAATCTGAGCTGACTGACAGCAAGGGGATTATTTCACTTACATGGTAACAAATGTATTTAATTTACTGTTTTAACCTATGCAATTCCGAGGGAACAGTACAGTATAAACAGTAACATAAGCTGAGTTAAAACTGGGTTTAAAATCTTTTCCTTAGCTATCACAAAAGTTTTTTCAAGGCCATGTACAAAGCCTGTTTCAGCCGGTGATAGTAGCTTGCAACAAGTTTTATGCAAAAATTAATCTTCCCAACACACTTACCTGAAAAGTTTTGCAGCTTTCCTGCCTCGCCCTTGTAAATAAAAAGTGTATCATCACAGTTGTTTGTAAAAGCAAAAAGAAACTTAAAACTTCAAGAAAGAGGATTAAAGGATGAGGAAGTACTTTACAGATTTACTTTTATAGTAAGGCTTTCTGTTGTTTTCACAAGTATGAGGAGTGATAAATATTTTATATATTTTACTAGTGGCCAAAGCCAGCATTTGTGAAGGAAATACACAGTACGTGGCAGCTGGCAATGGTTGAAAACAGATTATTGAAACGTGTGGGGAATTCTGGACTGGTGATCTAAACCTTCAAGTGGGTCAACTGCTGTTAGAAATGTTTCACTTCCTTATGTCAGACTGTCACAGCAATTCACATGACACCAGTGAGATTATCGATGGAATACAGGTGCAGGACTACACTGAAATGGTCGTTTGATAACAAACTGAGCAAATTAGTTTCTGTCAGCAAGAACCTATAATAAATTCTTCGGCTCGAGGATATGGTACTCGATTTTTATTCTGTAAGTAGATTGCCCTGCCTGTTTGTACAGACATTATCTGCAGATTAAAGGAGTGTCATGGAGACACCGACAAAATAGGCAGCACAGGCATTTAAAATGAGATTTATTCTGACAAAAATTACTTAACACTCAGACAAATGATGGTAAATCACAAGGTCAGATGCCAGGCAGGAATAATACTATACAGCCAACTTAACAATTCCTACATTTTTGCAAACAGTCCTTTAGAATGTTGACCCAAAATGCGCAGTAGCTTATCAATAAAATGAGGGTTCTCAATCCCTGGGAAGTTACCTTGAGTGACGTCCTGATCCAAGGGGAGAGTCCTCAACTGCAGACCCACTGCTCTGAGGAGGAACTACTCAAATCGTGTTTCTTTTATACCGTAGTCGAGTCTGATCTGTGGTCAGCTCTTATCGGCTGGGGGCCCCATCCTCCAGGGACTTTGCGCCTGGCAACGGGCACTGTAAGGGCACGAAAGAGCAAGATAAGTGCAGGAAAAAAAAGTTTAAAAATTTCAACAGCCAGAAATATCTGATATTTAGCAGGTATTTGGAAAGCTCCAATCTTTGTCAAGTCTTTGGTAGGATGGGTGCATCTGCCATGTAACCCACCTTGTGACTACAGTCATGACTTGACTGATTTCCTCAGAGTGGTTGTACAGTCACCTCTTGCCTCCAAAGTTAAAGGGAGCACAGTCTCAGTGAGCTTTAGTGATCATTGTGGATCATCACTTCTCAATTATTCTAATATCCAATACACAAATAGGTTTTAAGGGGGTGTACTCTAACACTTACACAGATTTCACAACTGTGCACCTACTACACCTTATTACAATACAAATTACATAAGTACAACTGTCATGAAATATTGTAGGAGTCTGGTCAGCCATCCTGATAAAGAAAATCCAAACATATCAAAACTTACCCCAAACCATTAGTCTCCAGTAAAGTAACGATTACGTCTGAGTCTTTTGCTACTTTATTTATTTCGTTGATCCTAGCATGAGGTAGCATTGACACGTTTGGATGTGGATGTAGCGCTCGTCTGTTGACATGTTTAAGATTCCACATACACCTTTCTCCTTTAGTAACATCAGATGCAGTACAGTATCAGTATTCCACTGAACACTATATTTGTCAGTTCCCCAAGGAATGTCAGAGCACAGTATAGTGCCGATCCAGTCTCCACCCTGTGACATCATCAGTGAGTAGGGAAAATAAAAGTTCATCATTCGGGTGAAGCCTTCTGTCATTTTCACTACCACATTGTCATCCAGGTCCTGGTTGTCACCATTGCCAGTAAGAGCACTAAGACAGTCCACTTTTCCATTGTCCTGTAAGAAAACACAGAACTGGCCTTGGCTTTGAAACCAGCCTTCAGTGTTAGAAGTCAGCAATCATCCACTGAGCACTAATACAGCAGGCTTTTTCACTCCCATCCAGGGATTCCGAGGCATATAAGCCTCTGGGTTTTGCCAGGGTCATGGGTAAAATGCCATTGGGGGGTAGCTTCACCATTACAGGTTGGCCCACATATGTCGATAGCAGGGACTGGTCCCTTTTATCGTCTGTGATAGGATTGATGCCTGCTAACGATCCCATAGGAACAAACACTCAAATTTTGGGATTTCCGTAACTTCCCCAGCAGTTGTTAACAATAAAGACCACCTGTGTTAATGTCATGGTTTAAGGCTCAAACCAGGACAGGTAACCATCTGTCCCAGTTGTGGTGCTAGTCATTAACATGTATTTTTTTACTGGTAGCCTCCCAGCCTGTCACAAAGAAATACATTGGGACCCTCAAACCCCTCTGCCTCATCATCACTCAGCAGTATCTGATTCCCTTCCAAAGTTAGACTCTCCACAAATATTCCACATGTTGCCTTATACCCCTCTGTTTTACTAAAGAGTCACACTTCTTTCCCCTCCAATTCCTCTGTTTCCTCAGAACTATTTTCATCAGGGTGTCCCCAGACATCCTCATCCCAGACCTCGGGGTCTGTGCCCACAATTAACTTTTGAATTTGGACAACACTGGGGGACTTTCTAGCTTGTGCTAGCATGACCTCAATTTTTTTCTTCCAACAGATGCATCTGTTTTCTGTTTTAAGTTCTCTCTTCAAATGATGCACTTCTAACATTCCGGAATAATTATAATGGTATTGCTCCTGAATTACACAGTAACCTAGGATAGCATACATACTTCCTTTACTGCTGCCATTCCAAAAACTTACATGGCTTTGTTCCAGCCTTTCCATGACCGCCTCCGGGTCAGACCACTTCTCCTTTGTCCATCGTATGTCTGAGGGAGAAGGGGCACAGCTGTGTCTCCATAATAATTCCTCTATTAACATCCTGCCAACTATGTCAATTAATGTCACAAAGGCAACCACAAAACAGGCAGGGCAGGTACTGAAAATGAGATTTATTCTAAACAAAATTACTTAGCACTCTGACAAAAACTAGTAAACCACAAGTTTGGATGCCAAGCAGGAATAACACTACACAGCCTACTTAAGAATTCCTAAGTTTTTGCAAATCATCCTTTAGGATCATGAGCGAAGATGTGCAATCTCTAACCTATAAGATGAGGGCTCTCAATCCCATGGCAGTTACCCTGGGCAGTGTCCCAATCCAAGGGGAGAGTCCCCAAATGCAGAACTGCTGCTCTGAGGAGGACCAACTCAAACAGTCTCTCTGGCACGGCTCCGTTTATACCCTAGAGTCTGACATGTGGTCAGCTCTTATTGACTGGTGACCCCACCTTCCAGGGACTGTGCACCTGGCAACAGCCACTGTAAGTGGGTGAAAAAGCAAGGTAAGTGCGTGATAAAAAAGTCAACAAGTTTCAACAGCCAGAAAGCCCCAGTCTTTGTCATGTCTTTGGAAATCTCTTGTTGTTGGCAGGACTTTGGCAGGGCAGGTGCATCTGCCACAAGCAGTAAGCTGATGGGTAAATTTACGTGCTCTCAGATTCTACAGAGAATAACAAATACTGCTGAAAATTAATTAAAAATCTTACAAATAGTTGGCAGTTTTTAAAAAAGGTGAGAGTTTCTGTGGAATACTTAGGAATCCCTGGCAGGCTCATCCTTGCATTTTTTGGTCTATGGACTATCTGATGCTACTACTTAAAGAAATTGCTGATTATAAAGCCATTTCAAGAATTAGTAGTTATTTCTACCTGTATTTTGTCATTTTTCATATATCATCAATGGCTGACTAGAATTTTTGAGACCTACTTAGGCTGATGTGGACAAAAGCTATTCGACAGATAAATAAAATGAATCAAAGACCAAAACTCACCAGTTCCAGAGAGGAAAAGTAAACATCCCCACTGTCTGTCTTATTCACTCTGCTCCAAACCCTGTAAGCATTCTGGTAAACCTTGCTGCACAGAGATCTATATCATTCTTTGCTTGTCAAAGGAACTATGTGATTTACTCTAGACTGGAGCCCAAAGCAGTCTACTGTCTCTGCTGCCAGAAGCCAAGCAGCTGGTAGACAAAAAGAAGCCTATCTCCTGCATCTCTGTTTGTCCAAACCATCTGCCAAATAAAAAGAATAATTGATGCTACAAATGGCCCATCTCTCCACCTGCACGGATTCCCAAGTATAGGATCACCACAGGGAGTAATGAACACTGGGAATCTTAGCAGAAGATGTGACACAGGCTCAAATGGACATTCAGCTCAATGGATAAGTGTTTGCAAGTTCAGAGCATAAGGGCACTGAGGATGCCAACTCCTTACTGAACAAAAACATCCCAATTTTCTCTATTGTTGCAGAACATTATCATAACCACTCAGTGTAATTATTTTGTCCCATAAAACAGAATATATTTGGTAATGTTTTATTCTTTTGTTTCCAAATAACTTATTATGTGTTTGCTATATTTTCTTATTGAAATTGTGCAGTAATACTGCCTTAAAGTGGTAATAATGTTTATGTGATAAACCACTTTGTATTGCTAAAACTGCCTTTTATGACTCTGGAACTGTTTTAGCCTGGTACTCATATTCTGCAGTTTAACTTGTGTTTGTACAACATAGGCATTATTTTTTCTCTTATGCCATACCAGCTATGAAAGACATAGCACCCAAGGGATCAAAACTCTGGCGAACAGTTTATTACAACTATGCTAATAAATAAATAAACTTAAAATATTTCTTAAGTAATGGAAAACTATGGCAAGAAACGCTTGTTGAGGGAATTAGGGAATACAAGCAAGATAAAGAAATCTCTAAATACTGAGTTTTAGACCAGATGTGATTTTCATCCCTATAAAGCAATTTATTTTGGAAAACTAGAAATATTTAAGCTTTGAACTGCTGCTATATCTATATAATGTGCTATATTTTAACAATTAAGAGGTATGGGGTTTTTTTCTTGAGCCTTTTAGTGAAAGCTGAATTGTTACTCTAAAAATTAGGTAAAAAAAGGGGGTGTGAGGGGAAGCTTCAGAAACTCTTTATCCTCAGTTTCAACTAGGAAATATGTATTTTAAATGTATCTACTCGTATAAGGCTGTAAACACGCAAGGTGCATTCACTTGAATAAATATTTTGACACATCAGTCAGACATTGATTAAATACGTTCTCTCTAAATCATCATCTAAATACTCTGCTGAAACAGAGCAAAGGGATTACAGCTTCCACACAGTAAATTCTCATTTAATTCCAATACTAAAGAGGAAAAAGAGTCTATTATTTAGCTGCAAAATCTGAAGTCAAGGTAAAGAGTAACGCACTGATCATTGAGCTCATCTTCTCTAACCTTGCACTAGTAGGCATTGGAATTGCTACTACTTAACATTGTTTGAAAAGAGCTCTGATTTTTATTAGCAAAAATACATGCCTGTGAACAGTACGAAAACACACATTTTCAGAGAGAAATAAAAATACTCCCTCAATATAACATAGAGACATTTATTTGTACTTTTTATTGTGTTATATTAGGACAAGTAGAAGTGCATATGCACACAAGCACACACACAGAAAGTATATGTAAGTTCCTCTTTCTTTATCTGACCAATATTAATCACATAATTAAAGAGATGCCACTATTTTGCCTCTAAGAAACTTTTGTAACCACATTTTATAATTTCCTTGAGATTCATGAAACAGAAGTTTATCACAGGCTTTTACATGTGGTCAGAGGTCAGAATATGTTTATGAAGAAACATCTGAAAAAATGTCTTAATTTCCATGTCCCAAGACATCTCAATCCATCTAGATGGCTTTTTAGATCTGATCTTGATATGAGTATTCCCCTGTCCTATAGCTTTAAAAATAAATAAATTAAATAAGAAGATGCAAATTTCTACAGTAAAGAAAATGGAGGTTGAAAAATCACTTCACGATCTTATTAAAAAGAAGCTAAATTACTTCTATTTTCTGAAAATGAGTATGAGATTTAAACATTTAAATTCAAATTTTAATCTTTCTGATGTTCAAAAAAAATGACATAGTTAACCAATTTTGCCTCAGAAATGTTTCAGTCTGACGCTTGTTTTACTTACACCATATGTTTTGGTATCTGAAAGATACTCAAGATTTAATCAACATTATAACAGAAAATGGAGTTCTATCAGATTATTAAGCAGTAGGAAGCCGGGTTTTAAAAATCTAATCAAAGTTAAGTTTCGAATTGGCTCACATTAACAAGGTCATATCACACTATTTTGGTACATTAAATACAAATCCGTATGTGTGCCATAATGAAAATCATTGGATATTCTAAGCTTTGCAGAAGTGGAGATGTGACAAGATAACTGAAGTAACAGCACAGGAAGACTATTGGATCAACTGTGCAAAATGTGACACTCCTCTCAACCAAGATGGTTTTTATCCAAGGTGGTCTGATATACTACAACAGAGTATAATTTACTGTTCTATACACTTATAGACAAATGCTCCCCTGCTAGGTCTTAATGTAGATGGACAACTGTTGTGATAATAAGAAGCCCTGAACTAACGCAGAATTCTAGTTAACTGTAACTTATTTGATTACTTGATCTGTGAGTCTTCACAGCCTTTTTTTTTCCCTATCAGAATGAAGATTAAAGTGGCTGTATAGAGTCAGACTAAATGTTTATCTAGTAAAGTATCTGGTGTCTCACAATATCTAGTTACACTTGCTTAGGAAGACTGTGCCAGACCACACTAAGCAGGTACCAGCTGGCATCTTCACCATGGGTACCTGGTCAGTACCTATGGCCAGCACTTTAGCTTCCAGCATTATTCATGTGAGCTTCTTTGTGAGCTGCAGGCAATGACTTTGAAGACATCTAAGCATGCATTGCTGTGTGGATCAGGAGTGACCTTATGAAGCAAGTCTCTCAAACATCCCCACCCACTGTGTGGGCAGCAGTCTCTGAGACCATGAAATTTCAGATGAAACTACACAGGTGTCGCGGGGGTGAGTGGTTAAAGTTTAACGGTCGCTCAAAGAATCACCACCAAAGATATGAGGGAAAGGTGATTTTTAATATGAGTTTGTAAAAAGGTGCGACTTTACAGAATTTGATGGCAAGATTCACTCTATTACTTACTGTGTGAAGGGAATGTGAAAGGGAATTGGGTCAGAGTGGTGCTTAGGTGCAACTGTCACAGTGAATGGCGGGGGGGTGGGGGCACAGAGAGAAGTGATTTTTTACAGTGGTCGGATAGGGGAAACTGAGTCAGGGTCGAGTTGGAGTGATGTATACAGG
>VZSC01008804.1:0-15486 GCA_013398225.1 Steatornis caripensis
AAGGTCTTTTCCAACCTAAATGATTCTATGATGCTGTAACGAGGGACGTTAGTACCTTATTTTTTGTTTAAACCACCTGTACAATAGCATTTAGTGAGTTTGCTCATTAAAGAGTGTTAAAACTTGGCATCGACCAAGTAACCTTACGTGGGAATTGGATAAAAACTTGTGATGTGCCTTAATGAATATACTTAAAAGCATCCCTTTTTTCAAAGTACAGATGGAGTTTAAGATAACTGCTACAACCTCTGTAAAGTCTGGCTTGAGAAATACTTGAGGAGTAATTTTTTTTCCGAGAACTTCTTACGTAGTTGCTATAAACACAATTTTCATTCTTTGCTCAGTTTTCTCTCTTTATCATCAGCCTTCAAGCAGTTTTAAGGTAAACTGTCTTGCTTCTGTAAGGCAATGTTCGCTATAGTGAAATTAAATCACATTTCTATCCTGAAGCTGAACAAATACAGGTTAAAATTACATAACAACATTAAAAAGTGTTCATCGAAGCTTTGGAGGATCAATGAAAGAATTGCATTAATTCATTTGAAATGGGGGATGGAGAAGCAGGGTTGTATGATGATATTACTGTGCTTTCTAGAAGTAAGGCTCAGGGAAGAGAGGTCTAAGTTTTGTGAATACACTTGCCAGAGTAAAGGGTCACAAATGATCTCTTTGTGTGAGTTTGCTGATCATCACTGCCTGTCCTTGAGAGTGTCCAGAGACTCAGCAGGCCCTGTGAGGTGCAGCAAGGACTGTATTTCAATTTGATGAAGCTGTGGAGTTTGGGGGGGGGGGGGTTTGTTCTGGTTTTGTTTTTAATTCAAGATCCTAAAATGTATTTAAAAGAGCAGAGTTACATTTGTCAAAGAGTAAAATTTTCACAAAACATCTCTTCCACGTGTTTTGTTGTTGCTTTCCCTCTTCTTACAGAATGGGTACAGATGGCACCAGCTTTATTTTCTAAATTCATCCCAAATATTCTACCCCCTGCTGTGGAATCTGAGCTTCAGGAATATGCTGCTCAAGACCAGAAACTTCAAAGAGAGCTTATGCAGAATGGATTTACTAGGTAATAATTATTAGTCTTCAGTAGTAATTGTGCTGGACAGTGCTGAAATGGTAAAAATGGATACACCTAAAAATATTGAAGAAATAATTTAAGAGTCTGTGAAGAACCTTCACAGCCCAGTATCTGAGATACTGCCTTATTTTCCACACATTTTGAGTGCTACCAACACTGCGGATGGTACCAAAAAGTAGATGATCGGAAATCTTCAAATATTTTCATGAAACAAGATTGCTTACAGTTCATGCCTCCCTGTGTTTTGATTGTGCTTCTAATGCATACTCTTGTTCAGGCTTTACTTTGGCTGTTTGTTTTCTGTAAGCTGACTTTTTTTCATGATGCTTCTGAAAATGTCGGTTGGTGACTTCCGCTTTCAGAGCTATTTATACAGTCAAGGTGTTTGTTAAAGTAGACATTTCTCTTCTGAGTATTGAGGGGGAAAAAAACCCAACGAGTAAAAGAGGCAGCGGAAAATTTTCATAGCCTATGTTGTTTGCTCTGGGCTGTGCCTGTTGCTCTGTTATGTACTCTTCTATTTAACTGCCTGGACAGAAGCACAGTGCTTTCCCCATGGCAGTGTACTACTTTTGCAGTAGTCTGTTAAACAAGGATCAGGCTGGGGAAGCTATCGTGCCCTGTTCCCGAGAGGATGCATTCTGCATGAAGAGAATGCATCTTCATCTGTCCTGGTACCTGTGCAATGCTGAGAATCCGGTCCTGTGGTTGAACACCCACCAGGTGTGGGTATGTTCGGTGTTAGATGTACTCCTGGATTTCATACTCGTGTGTAGTTTTTCTCAAAGGTAATATCTCTCTTCAAAACTTGGTAAATTATTGAGCTTCAATGACTCAAATGTAGATGGTATTGTGGACTTACTCCTTGTAAGGGTCTCTGAGGAAAAGAATTTTTTGATAGATATGCATGAGTTAAGGCACGAAAAACAAAGCCATAAGAGCTTGGGCTGAAAAAAGCAATGCATTTGGCCCAAGAAATAGAGTTTTGAGAGTTTGAGACTGAATAGGCATATAATGCTGACAACAGAATGTAATGCAGAGAACAAAAAAAAAAAAATTTTAGTTTTGTTTAACTTTCAACATTACTAATTATGTAGGTGGCATATAGTTCTGCTTACAACTGCATTTCACCAGTTTCACACTTCACAGAGGATTAAAAATTAAGTTTCAAGTAGTAACAGTCCATATCCACAAAAACAAATGGTTCCAAGAATATTTTTGCCTAGGTACCTGAAAATAAGACAGCCTTGTGAGCTTGGGTGTGGAGTTCTTTGGCTGGTACTGTGAGGAGGAGACTGTGTGAAAGGCTAGGAAGGGTGGTAGGAGGGATACCGACTATCGCAGAGCCCAGATGCATCTGTGGTGCACTATTGTTAGAGACTTGGTGGGATCCTCAAAATATTTTTTAGCAATTCCAGTTTTATGCAGAAAAGTAATTCTCTAGCACTGGAACTAATTCAAATCTGTAGGAAACTGTTTGTCCTGTGTGGTAGGTGGGGACAAAGAAGAGATTCAGGCTTAAGGATAGTAATACAAGAAAGAGCTAAGTAAAGGTGTCTGTTTTGTATATTGTTTGCAGAGCCTAATTTCTAAGAGTTCCTCTTCCTTTTGGCTTTCTGCAGTATGGCATCTTCTGGGTATTGGATGTGTGAAGAGTTTTGATGTGCCTTGTATGTTTAGAAAATTGGCCCACTCTAGCCCGTGCTTCTATGCAATTGCTGTTTCTATGAAGCTTGCTTTCAATTTATGAAATAAAAAAGCAAAACAAAACTTTGCAGTGGAATAACTGGTTGATAGCATTTAGTCTCTGATGAGTGTGTTTTGCGCAGTATATTTTATATGGCTGTAATGTCAAGGAGTCAGTGCAGTCTGGAAAACATGGAGGTTATAGAAAGTGTTAGAGTAGAATCTGTCATCATTAAAAGGACACAGGTAATATATTTTCTACGTGGCATTTTGCAGTGGTATTTGAAATGCGTTTTGCCTTGAAATGTATTTCAAGATGTAGTATGCTTCGTCCTGCGTTATGAACATAGGTTATATTTATTTATAACTTTTCAGATTTGTTCTGAGGTTATATTCCTACATGTATAGATGTATACGTTTGTGTGTACAAAACGGTTGTCTTTTCTCTTTACCAAATGGTGTGCCAAGTCAGGTTAGTATGAAATGCCATCTGTTCACCCCTGATCGTGCCAAACAATGGTGTCTTTGCTGCTACATTTCCTACAACAATGAGGAACACAGCACAGTGAGGTGTCTTCAGCAGTGTTAATGGCATGTCAGGTTCTAGTTGAAATAGTCAGCTTATCAACACTGTTAAATACTATTGCCACAGAAAGCGGGAACACAAGCAGGTTGATTGGCGGTATTTTTCTTGTGGAAGACCTTAAGGCATACGCAGCAG
Organism: Steatornis caripensis; assembly: GCA_013398225.1. Classification (NCBI taxonomy): domain Eukaryota; kingdom Metazoa; phylum Chordata; class Aves; order Caprimulgiformes; family Steatornithidae; genus Steatornis; species Steatornis caripensis. The sequence goes on from VZSC01008804.1 coordinate 3,486, forward strand.
GTCGGTCACCTTAAAGGGGTTTCAGGGAAGAACACTTCATATTATTAGAAAAAACCTCGATTTCTACTAACTTCCAGCAGATAAACGTGAAACTGTGACCACTGTGGTGAAAATATATTGGAGTCTCTCTTCCTTATGTAACAGTATCAATAGCATATCTATCATCACAGAAAACTTGTGAAGCAGTAAGACTTTCCAGCTTTAAAAATTCTTGTGCACAAGAATAAAAGGAAAAAAATGTTTTCCAAATAGGTAGGAATTTGACTTTGAGTTTTCAGGAGCAATGACGTCAGTGTTTATACAACTTCAGTTATTTATTTTAGTCTCCTGCTTGAAGAAGGAGTGTTGTCAGCTCAGACTTACTCTGAGTCTGGTTTTTGGGTTTTTAGGAGCATCTTGCCTTTTTTTAGACTGATAGATGCAGAGTTTTTCATGTAATTCTATAAAGTTTGGTTGAGGAGTTTGAATTAAGGAAAACAGCTTTATGTATGACTGAAGACCACACTGCGTATGATCAGTTTTGCTCATCTTCATTTTGTAAAAAATGATCCTATAAAATCAAACCTACTGTCTTTAACAATAAGATGAGCTAATTAAATATAGAAAACATAGCTTATACTTCTGTTCTAGTAAACTGAGAATCCTGTGTTATTGCTACTGTGTTTGCATTTTGTTTCTAAAGTCTGTAAAACTTGATCGTGCCGCGGTATTTCACTGTTGTTTTCCCTTTTTAAAATCATAGAATGGCTTGAGTTGGTAGGGACCTTTCAAAGCTCATCTAGTTCAACCCCCCTGCAGTGAGCAGAAACATTTTCAGTTATTTCAGGTTATCATGAAAATGCCTTTCTTCCCCTTCTTTCCTAGAGGTGACCAGTCACGCAAGAGAGCTGGAGAAGAGTTAACTTACAGTAAGTACACATCTAACCCTGCCCTCGAGTGTGCTGCAGTCCCCAATGGGTTGGGCATACAGGTGGTGGTGGAATTCTGGGTCCTCAGGGGTGGCGAGGTGTCAGAGGCTGCATCTTTGCTCATAGGTAGCTGTCTCCCAATATAAACTTTACCATTCTAAGTAATAATACCAGCTTCTTGGATCTAGAGCCTGGCTAACTGTGTTAGAGTCCCACAGCCACCTGTAAAATATCCTAGCTACGGATGCCAAGATACTTCCATTTCACTTAAGTGGAAGCTGAGATCTTGAGGAAAGACAACGTAGTTGTCCCAAGTCTCTGTTGGGTCAGGATGCACAAGACAGGCAATGAAATGATGAGCCAGTCTGCCCCCGACCTAAGTCTCCTGCTGGTGATGCATTTTTCTGTCTGTTGACAGAACGGCGAGTTTGGAGGTGGTGTGCTTTTCAGCTTGGAGCCCTCGGTTATGTGTCTAGTACAACCCAGGATCCACCTGCGTTGAGATAATAAAGGCGGTATTTGGCTACAAATGTTCCGAGTTGTGCAGCAGGGAAGTTCTCTTCTGTTTGTAGATGAAGTCTCTTGCTGCACGTTTAACTGTGAGGTTCTTCACTTTGTTCCTCCCGTAGGAGGGTAGATTAGGGAATGGTGGGAAGAGACACAGAGAGAAATGATATTTCCATTCTCAGTTGGGTGCTTACTCCAGACAGCCCTGATTTGGGTGCAGTCAAAGTTCCCATTTTCTGTGCTGACTAGAGAATCTAGTCCCATACATTCTAGGTTAGGATTGAAGTACAAGGTCCTGATTGTCATTAAATAGCCTCAGAGACTGGGGAATAGTATCTGTTGTTAACTTCAGTTCATTTTATTGCATTCTTCCCACCAAGTGCCCTCCTGTGCTTTCTTTCAGCTGAGTATGTTAGCTCTATTTCCTACCATGAAATGCCACACAGTTTTATGATGAGCTCTTATTACAACCTGAGATGAAAGAATGGATGCTTATGTAGTATATCACCTTCTGTTTACACTGTGAACATTTTGCAGGCAATGCTGGGTTTGGGGCTGTTGGGGGAAGGGGGGCAAAGGGCATGATGTGGAAGCTTAATGTGAGAGAATTTCTTGAACTTTTTATGTAATTTCAGATGGCTCATCAGCTTGTGCAAGCTCCAGGGGGTACAGATAGTGAATATACTGGATCAGCTTCTATTCCTAGCCAGAACAGACACTGGAGGAGCACAGGTGGTATCTGGAGCCTCCTTTGGCAACTGCTGATGCTCAAGCTCTGACAGGCCTCAAAGAAGAGCTTTGGACATTCTTCTTTATGTAATAAAATGTCAGTTGCTGCTACAGTTGGGATGACTTTGAAAGACATGATTCCTTGGTCTAGCCTCTGAACAAGTTCATGTTCTGTGATTTTTGTGAGGAACGCACCTTGAAAAAACAATCCTTTCAAAGTGGAAATGGGCAGCCGAAATGAGCAGCTTCCAAAAGCGTTAGAATGGAAGAATCTTTTTGCACTCTTTTCTTAATATTAAGGACATTCTTAAAACTAGTTAACACGTCAGTGTATTAGTTTTTAAACTTCAAGGTATTTTCTGGAGCTTTTACTTAAATAATAAGAATAAAGTTTCATTATTTTGCAGTATTTGTTCATTAGTTTAAAAATTGTCACCTTTTAAGAGTTGGTCCCATATAAATGTATCTTCTGTCAGGGAGTTTTAAATTCCAGATTTTTCTTTTGCGTCTTTTGTTACTTGGTATTTTGAAATCTGTTTTCCTGTGTGTTTGTACTCTGTGCCTTCAGCTTGTGCACTTTGCAACTTTATAGACCATATTTGGTTACTGCAAAATGTGTTCTTGAGGGAAAACTTGACGTGAGCAAACATGCTGCAAAGTTGCACTTTTCTCTTGCATTAATGGGAGGTGAATTTAAGGAGGAAGGAAGAAAAGTTGAACCTATCACCATCACTAATAGTGACGTGGAAGTTTGTCCCCTTATGTTTTTCATATGTATTAGTGTTTAATTCTGGGACCAACTCTTGTAGAACCCCTCTCATTGACTCTTCATTGGCTTCCATAATGGCAATAGGTTGAGATGTGAATTTAAGACTGAATGAAATACTATGATATGTTTTATGCTGTGCTATGTAGAAACATTGTGGGCAAAAATCTCCAGTCTAGTAGGTCTGCAAAGTGCATCTCTGTCAGTACAAACCAGATGTGCACCTGGTTGATCAGCGAACGATGGTACCTGTCCAAGATCACTTTGTGGCTCCTGCGTCATTTCTCCTGTTTTGGGGATGCGATGGGGGTGTGATAGTGGATGGTGTCAAAATTAGGGAGTTGAAGAGCGGTGTAACTCATGCGTGTGTACCCATCGGCCTCCCGCTTCCAGTCTTGCCTAAACTCAGCTGGAGATCAAGCTGAACCCAGTTCCAGGAGATTTGGACCTATGATCGAAATCCTAATGATTGTGATGTGGGTGTTGTTCAGTAGTATGACTATTGCGATTCTTTCTGGAGGGGAGAAATGTACTTGAAAAAGCAGTTTGACTACAGGGTTTTTTTTTATTACTACGGATTTATTTTTATCACCTTTGGTTATGAAGAGAAATGAGTTGGCAATATAAAATCTTTCTAAAGTGAAACAAAGGTTTGTTCGGTTTTGTCTTGTGCAACTCTTATGCTTGTTTAAAGAAAACCCAACACACACCAAACCAACACGACCCCCTTTATGGCTTGTAGGAGTTCATTACAAAATGCAGGAAAAAGATAAAAACTAGATACGGCAGGGACAAAGTGTCTTTTTGTTTTGGAGCCAGGCTTCATGTAAATCAATTCTATCAGCTTCCTATCAGCCACTTTGGCAATGCCATTAGTTTGGGGAGGGGGGNGGGGGGGGGGGGCGGAAGAATGAGAAAGGCACTGCTGTGATTGACAGATACAAATCTGATTTACCTATATATTTCTTTGCATATCTGCAGAGCCTGTTTAATTTTGAGGTAGTTTTCCTTTTAAGACGAAAAATGAATGCTTTAGTGGTTTGTTTTCTATGTAGAACAATACCAGCAGTCTAATGTCATCCCCAACAGTGAAAAACCAAACCACTCTGAGTAGGGATTTTTCAAGTGTTGATAGTGTTTGCTTCAGCATTGCTACCAGCTACTTAAGTTGAAGCAGAATTAGGTAAAAACAGGGGGTTTGAAAATTTTGCTGAAGTACGCAGTGGAGAAGTTCATGAAGGCTATTAGGGAACAAAAATGTCTTGCCAGCTTCCAGATTCCTATTAGTTTTTGCTTTAAATAAATATGAAACCTTTGATAGTGTCCTTAGCTTTAAAAATCAGTTGGCTGAAATGACAATATTCTTGAGTTAAGAATAGATGCATTAACCTGATTTGGTTAAAGTTTGTTTACAACTTCATTACCGTTCTAGTTCACGTAATAGAGTGATCAAGCCCTGTTGTCTTTGTCAAGTGATCACAGCTTTTTTCTGTTCTTAAAGTGGTTTTATGATTCAAGGTTGTAGTGGTTTTGCTTCATGTTTGAGGCAAGGGGTCAGCATTCATTTTATGTTGCGTTATGTTTGGGGCACAAACTTCTAGAACAATAATTCCATCAAAAGGTAAAGCATTCCTGTTAGCGTGGTTCACTTTGTATTATGCACTGGGTAGTGCTTGGATGCTTCTCAGTCCTCTGTAGCATTCTCACTCGGCCACCATACCTGAGAAATCTGTTTGTTAAGCACTGTATTATGTTGTAACTTTGGCATTAAAGTTCCTGTGTGTTTTGGCATTATTAACATAATGCTGAAATATTGTTTATCTGTCAAAGACGTTATCGTTGTGACTGAGCATGAAACAGAATACAGCGTACTATACTAAATTATTTTCTCTGTAAACTTGCATTTTACTTACAGTAAAACTAACTCGGCCAACTTGAGCATTGGTACTGTAAAGCCATGATTACCAACGGCATGATCCTAACTGCAGTATTTAATTTAACCAAATAACGTGTGGTAAATCTGTTGCATCTGTAGCTTACTCTGTTAAGATTAAGCAGTAAAGTTGGTTACACAATGGGTGTCCTCCTTATGTTGCACTGGTTCTATAGCCAAACTTGCGACATTAAAATATTTTTAAATTAACTTCATTTCTTGATTTGGAAAGTTGAAATATTGAAATTCATCCTGCTGACTACTGTAATAGTAGGCAACTGTCAGTATATGGTCAAGACGGTCTTTGGTACAAATGATGGAGGAGGACTCTAGCTGGGTAAGTAATCAGCTCTTCGCCGGTTGGGTCTCCTTGATGCCTTTCTGCAGTTGTTGAGGATTTGTATTGGTGGGTGAATACTTCGAAGCAAAGGTTTTGACTCCTGTTGTTTGATAGAAATGTGATCAGCCACATGTACCCCTTTTGATTTTTCCCTATTATGATTGCTTACTTTCTACAAGTTTTTTTTTTTAAAAAAACATAGAAAACAACCACAAAGGCCATGTTCCGAGTGACTGAAAAATGTATTCCATGTATGCTGTGACAACCCCAGTGAAAGGACAATTCTGTAGAGCTACAGAATAAAAACCAACTGCTTGAATTAGAGTCCTGTCTTCAACCCAGCTCCAGTTGAGAGAAAACAAACATTTTTGATGCTTTGACATGCCCCAGATATCCAGAGGGCACTTAGTTCAGCTCACAGTGTGGACCTTTAGGGTCAATTGACCACAACCAAAAGGTGCTTGTAGGGAGGAATGGTCACTGCTTGGGTTAGCGTGCTTCCCTTTCTGCTCTGCTGGGACTGTGTGATAACATGGGGGTAGTCACTGTGCTGATACTGCTCTAGTTGAATATTCCTGTTTTTGAAGGATGTCTTGTGTTGACAACTCATTTAAACTTAAATTCACAGCTGAATACTATAAATAAGTTTGTTAATGATATTTACTTCCATCGGTGGTGCTTTGCTGCTCTGAAGGGTTCCTTCACTGCTCTTCGACGTGTCCGCTAGAAGCCTTTAAATGCACATTAAAGATCTGTGTATCTTTGTGGAGGTGTTTGCATGGTGTAATCGTGAGCTGCAGACTGCGCTCCCAACACCGTCACTCGGCAGGGAAGATAAAGACGGTCAGGCTTTGTGTGTCCCTCGTTCTCTGACCGGCGGCTGTGCAGTAGCACGTACACGTGCCTCGCTAGTACAAGGTGCAGCCTTCTCTGTGCTGCTCCTTTGGCCGAGTGTAAGCAGGGGCAGCTGGAGCCCTTTTGCTAGGCTGGTGTGTGCAAGTCAGGTCAGCGCTGTAGCATGTGCTCATGTGCCATCACGCACATTCTCAGCACAGAGTCTGAACTCAGAGCATGACTGACTTTTGTGAAGGGAAATGGAGGTCTCGGTCCTATTCGATCGTTTATTTCTAGGCAAGATAGAGGAGAATTTGCAGGGTAGAGACTGATCTTTCCTTCTGGAGCTTTGTTGGGAAACATTCTCTGACTGGTAGAGCAGAGGGATCTTTTCTCCAAGGAAAAGGTCTGTGGGTCATCTGTCTCTGATTTTTGTCTGCTGGCCTCCAAGGCAACATGGTGCAAGACAGCTGGTCGCATTGAATGCACTGTGCTTATAGCACTTGATTCTGGATGTAGTCTAGGATAAACAATGATCTTTTTGGCAGGCTTACAAACTTCAGGTATGGGTAATCATGGAAGGGGTGAACCAGGGGTGGACTTACTCTGGCGGGTGTCATTCAAGTGATTACAGGTCGGACAAAGTTATTGGTCCCAGAGGGCATTACTTATTATAGCATAGATTGGTGTGATATTAGCCCAACAAGTTATTTTTTATACCCGTAGTGCCAGTTAACAGAAAAGGGTCAGAGAATCTAAATTTCATCTTTATCAGTACTTAAGTACTGGCTTTGAATGGGGAGTGGAATCGTGTGTGAGGAGAAGCCGTACGTTCTGTCAGGAGGCAGAGCTCAGTGTTACTGCATTAGCAAAACCGATAAACTTGCTCATTTGGCCTCAGCTGAAAGCTCCCTGACAAAGTGCTCTGTGCTTTGCTGGAGGGAGTGGAGGATTAAACCCATGTATCTTGAATGACGGGTTTAAGGATTTCCAGAATGTTGTAGGCAATGAGTACTCTGAAATGCCTTCTGGCTGTCTCCATCTGTCCCTGGGGTGCTCCAGATACGCTTTGGTTAATGTTCCCCTTTCTGAGCTTCTGCTAACTGATCTGATTAGCACAGAATAGGAAAGTCGACTCCCCTAATGATGACAACAGCATGAATTTAGTAATGGCACTTACTGCCTGTTTAGTAGTATTGTTTTTCAACTAATCATTCCTTAAGAAAAACTGTTACAGTTTCTTCTGTTGGCAGGCAGCAGGTAATTTATTTGTTGGCGCCACTTGCCATCTATCAGCAAATTGAACAGTTTTGTACAGAGAGCAGTTCCCAAGTTAGTATCTCAGGATGGTCGGTGGATGTTATCCCTGTGGATGAGGTGCACTGTCAGGATAAGAGCACCTGTTCAGAGTGAAGACAGACGGAGGCCTGGATGTACTGCCCAAGAGCTGGGGTGGTGCATCGGGTTGCAGTCGTGCTGCTGTCCCGTAGAAGCACGGAGCAACAGTGGAGTGAGTCGCGCTGTGAGCGTACACCTAAAAAGTCTCTGCGGAGTCAGTTACCATGGGATAGCTGATGGACTGCAGGTTCACATCTTCATAGTAGGCTGTTCCCGNGTAGAAGCACGGAGCAACCGTGGAGTGAGTCGCGCTGTGAGCGTACACCTAAAAAGTCTCTGCGGAGTCAGTTACCATGGGATAGCTGATGGACTGCAGGTTCACATCTTCATAGTAGGCTGTTCCCGTGGCAGGAACGGCTGAGCAGTAACGTACGCCTCATACTTGAAATGGGTCAAGGCATGAAATCTTCAAGTTACCTGTATGTTAAGGTGCCTGACTTCACTTCGTTATAGGGTCGATGTGAAGCAAAAGATTTCGCCAGCAGGTACTGCACAGCTCTAAATGGGTATACTTCACGATTGCCGTTTTCCAGTCTCTTGTTTCTAGCCATGGGCTGCTCGTCCTTGAACCCTTCTCATCAAGGGAGCTGGAAGCAGAACTTGCCAGACAGGACGTGTCCTACCTGTGCAAGAGCGGAAGGAAAACAGGCCTGTTTGGTTCCTTTTCTTAATATCATTTGTATTAAATCTTTACTGAGCAGGCACCTGCTGTTCCTGGTTGCTTGGATAGCCTGAGTTGTTCGAGGTAGGCAGTTTTGACATTTTAGTCTGTTGGAATGAACGTCAGGCAGAATTTCATCTGAGCTATAGAACCATTTGCCGTAAAATACAGAGATGCATGACACCTGGTTATTATCTGTTTGTAATCTAAGGAATCTTATTTTCATATTTTTTTCTCTTGGTTGCAACTTCTGAAAGCATGTTCGAGCGATAATAGCCTTTCCAGTTATGGCTCCAATCTTCTACTTCAGAGAATGTCGTAGTTATTGAGTACAGATACGCAGGGCAGAGAGAGAGAAAGACGTGGAGTAAAATGAAATTCTCCATGCATGCTTCTGTTTCATGTTTCTCTCCAAGGATGAAGAACTGCATGCACCATCACTGGTGGAAGTGCTTCATCTCATTCATGTTTTGGCATAATAATGTTTTGTTCTTTCTTTGATAATCCCAGCGTTGAATTTGCCTTTTCTTAATAACCAGTGTATATCAANGCTTCTGTTTCCTGTTTCTCTCCAAGGATGAAGAACTGCATGCACCATCACTGGTGGAAGTGCTTCATCTCATTCATGTTTTGGCATAATAATGTTTTGTTCTTTCTTTGATAATCCCAGCGTTGAATTTGCCTTTTCTTAATAACCAGTGTATATCAAGCTAACACTTCTTAGAGCTGTCGCTTATAATCCCAAGATGTCATTTGGGGGTAACAGTCACTCCTCCTTGTGAAAGTAAAATTAATGTCGTGTCTTCCCAATGCATCATTCTGTCAGTCAACGTAAACATAAGTAATCTGAATCTCTCACCCCACTGCTACTAAGTCCTGTAGCTCTTTTATAGTCAATCCTCTTCTTTACTTCCCTGGATGGTAGCATGTGACCTTTGCGTTTCACTGTTCACCTCCTTTTCAGCTTTTTATGAATACAGCAATTAGCGCGACCCCAGCGCCGTGGTATTCTGCTGGTGACCTCTGTAGCTTTCCAGTGGCAGTTTATCCACGTGGAAAACCTTGTCCATTATCTCATGGTAGCTTTGTAAAGAGCTTTCGGTAAGGGAGCTTACGAAACACCCTGTGGAAATCTGTATCAAAGGATTTCACTTGCCACGTGCTTGCTGAGTGATCTGCCCTGCCGTAACTCAGCTACGCTTGTCGCGTGAAGCCGTGCATCCATGCTGTGAACTACTGAAACGAGCCCCCGTCACTCATATTTTATAGCTCACCATTTTAGCACATAGGTGTTGCTGGACGGACTCAAGTGTCCGAACTCTGACGTCACAGATGAGTTCAAATGGGAGTTTGTGGTTACACGCTGTGATCCTGCTGATGAATTGGGAACTATCAAGATGATTTCCTTGGGTACAAGGAAAGAAGACAGACTTTTAGCACAAGAATATTTCGTTCATTTTATTTAGCGAAGAGTTTCTGCAACTCTGCTGCAAATTCTCTGAACTCGGACTGACTGGTCATCAGCCACTTCACGATTTGCTGAAACAGGACAAGAAAGCAAGCTTAGCACTTGCCAGCTCCTTCTGTCTGCTTGCCAACACAGCTGCTCGTATTCTAAGAACTTGGATCTGAAGATCTGAACTGAGCAAAGGGGACGGAGCAGAGCCATCCGGCAGCAATTCAGCTGCTGTGGCTGAGGTTTAACATGTGCAGTTGTTGCTGCAGAACGGCCTCTTTCATCTGTAGGGCGCATGAATGCCTTGTTATTGAAATTGCCCATCATCACACTTGCTTCTTGGATTGTTATTTTTAAATAAACCAGTGATCTGCAAATTTCAGGAGTCACCTTTGAGGCGTATTTACCAAAGCCACCCCGTCCCTCCTGAAGGGTGTCATCTCTGGGCTCTTGTGAGAAATCAAAATTGTGGCTTTCCGGTTCCAAAACCGGCACGGGATTGGCACGGCTGCTCCGAGGGTCTGCGCTCAGCTGTGCGCCGGCTGGGTGCGCAGCGGTACCCGAGGCCCCGATGCGTGCGCTGTGTGCGTTGCAGTGAAGGTTTTAATTGAAGGTGTATTGACAGTGTGCACGTGTGCCGTGGCTCGCCTTTGCGGTTTGTACCTGGTTTGCCTAATAAACAGGGAAGCAAAAGATTGCCCTTTGCCCTGGGTTTCCCTAAGTCAGCAGAAAAGGCAGCTCTCCCTTTCTTTGGGGAGGAACGGAGTGGAAAGCTGAATTACGTTGGGCAAACCTGGCTGACAGAGGGCACTTTTCTGCATGCTCTGAAGCGTAGAGCTACGTGCTGGGAAGAGAGTGCTGAGTAACGCAGGATTCCACGGCGTTTGTGTAGGTACTGATGGTGGGAGAGCTGCTGGCCACCACGTGCCTGGGCTGGGCGTGTGTGCCGGGCCACGGCGGATGTTGGTACTTGTACCGCTAAATATTTAGCAGAACAAACCTCCAGTCTTAAATTGGTTTAGCTACTTTGCAGCCAGTCTTTGGTGGTATTTAAAGTATTTCAAGAGCTTTATTGATTTTTTTTAAAAGCAACCTTAAAAAAAATGCGTGTGAGATTAGTTCCCACTGGAGATAATTTAACTTTCTGTTGGTCTGCATCCTCAGAGTGACTTGGTTCAAGCTTACTTTAGTCTGATGAATTACTCTTGTGTTGAATACAAACAAATGCTTTGGCCATTCTTAAATTATTCTCTATTTCTTCCATGGGCTACATATGCACAGAAAAAAACCCAGCATATCTGGCTGCTTTTAGTTGAGCCGTTGCAACTTTGTTTATTAGCCTTAATTTGATTGATATAAAAATACAGAAGAAATAATTGTTCTCTTGGCTAGATAAATTTCAGAAAATAACTGGCTCAGCCCTAGATATTAATCTCTGAGACTTTTGAGAATCATGAAGAGCTAATAATACAACTCCCAGGTCATGTAGAACACGACAACTCACAAACAGAACGGAGGGAGCACTTCACCGCTTGGAAGAGCTTGTCTTTGATCGCCTGCTGAGATTGTGCAAAGCTGGTGTGTGCCTTCATAGGCATCATTTTAGCATCTTTCAGCTTCTCCAACGTATTTGCTGAGTTATGTCTGAAGTTTGAAGTTTTCTACGTGGGTGTCAAATATTGTCTCTATTTTGGCTCTCCAGTGTCTTCTGACTTGCAGATACTGAACGCTTTTGAATGCTACAACTTCTCTTCTAGCCCTGGGGCATGGTCTTTGGGCTACTTGGTGCACCTCTATAGGCAGATGCTCTATGAGCAGAAAGGGAAGGAGAAGGGACGGGACAGGACAAGGTGACTCACTTAAGGACCACAATACAGGAAGGTGGTCTCTTTGTCCCTTTCTATGGAGAAATAGCATGAGCTGAATTCCCCTGGGTTTAGTAATCCTGTTTTAACCACTTGTCAGTCTGTGCTTCTCCCTGTCCAGATGCTCTCTGAAGAGCCTTTGCGCTGTGTTAAAGCCGTCTGTAGCCTTTCCCTTCGGAGGTGCTGTCCTTGAGTGCTGCTCAGGACTAGGCCGTTTGCCCTCAGCGATGTCCTCCTGCAGCTGGGGGAGGCTGCAGTTCTCAAAGCAACTTTAAATCTCTCTCCCCTGTGCGGCTGATGTACTGGCAATCATTTAGCAATCTTACATTTTAATTCTCCTTAGTGATCGTATTGCAGAAAAGATTAAAATGTTGGCAGCTTGATGTTTCAAAACAGNGGACTAGGCCGTTTGCCCTCAGCGATGTCCTCCTGCAGCTGGGGGAGGCTGCAGTTCTCAAAGCAACTTTAAATCTCTCTCCCCTGTGCGGCTGATGTACTGGCAATCATTTAGCAATCTTACATTTTAATTCTCCTTAGTGATCGTATTGCAGAAAAGATTAAAATGTTGGCAGCTTGATGTTTCAAAACAGATCGAAATCTTAGG
>VZSC01008831.1:290-160217 GCA_013398225.1 Steatornis caripensis
AGTTCCACCTCAACATGAGGAAGAACTTCTTTCCTGTGAGGGTGACAGAGCACTGGAACAGGCTGCCCAGAGAGGTTGTGGAGTCTCCTTTTCTGGAGCGATTGAAAAGCTGCCTAGACGAGTTCCTTTGCAACGTGCTCTAGGCACACCTGCTTTAGCAGGGAGGTTGGACTAGATGATCTCCATAAGTCCCTTCCAACCCCTACCATTCTGTGATTCTGTGACTAGCCACCTTTAGAAGACATAAAAGCACTAATTCATGGGCATTTGTTAAATTCAAAAGCATACAGAATATGTGAACATGGTGTTCTATTCAGATTAAGAAGAGTCAGCAATCTGAAAAGATACATATTTCATGTACCAAATAAAAGGTGCAGAGAAGCAATCAGTCCCAAAGTTCTTTTGGGGGCCGCCCAAGTATTCCCCCAATAGTTTTTCATTGTCTTAAATATAGTATCTTTTTTATGTCTTAAGTATACCACCAAAGATTTCTGAAAAAAAGCATTTGCTTTTAGGTTGTCCTGTAAAGGCAAGCCCAGACCAAGACAAATGCACCAATTAAACTTCTCCATGTCTTTCTACAGCAGTCGCTTAAGATCATTCTCATCCAACCTACCTCTAATTTTATCCTGTAGGCACACTAATTCTTTCAACCCTCAATAACTCCGTTTCAGTCATTAATTTTGTTTTAGATTAAAGAGTACTAATGAAGTCTCATCTCTTCTACAACAAGGATATTGCCAAAACATTCTGGTTATTTCTGGTTTTAGTATCTCTGAACAACGTTTATGTTGAGATTTAAGCAGCAAAACATACTAGTTTGTTCTCTCAACACCTTTTTCTGGCAGATATCCAACTGTACTAATGCCAAAAGGAACTATCCATAAGTAAATTACATTGGTTTTTTTCTTTCTTCTCACCATTTCTGTGTATAAGCATTTCTCTCAGCTCTTCATGGTCACACGGATGAGTGAAATCAAACACACTGTGCCCCGTCAACTCAAACTGCAAAAAATAAGAGAGATACAGCTGTCTAACTTTACATATACAAAAATGTAACAACTTTCACAGATATGAAACAGTCTTAGAAAGCATCAGTGTTTCACCTGAGTGAGTCCCATACACTTGTTCACGTTTTCAGACATGTAAATCATGTCCCCATCTTCGGACAGAACCATGACAAATCCATCAAGAGCTTTCAAGTAGAAACAGTTCAGTTCCTTCTCCATTTTGGCTTCTGTCTCCAGCTCACCTACAAGCAGCCACAGATTTTTATTGAAGTAAAAATCAGCCATTCTTCACTTATCATCAGGAATGACCTCTGGCACAAGTCTGCAAGGAGTCAATCTTGCAGGACTGTTCAAAACCAGTATAATTCACTTACCTAAGTGATCAATTAAATTCTTTAAGTTCTAGTAACGGTATCACAAATCACAGAAAATCAGAGTGAGGTTAACCCTCTGTGCTTTTATGCATAAACCAATAAACCTTCCACCTTAAGAAAACCGTCTACGTGCCAAAAATATTACCATTTATCTCAAAAAGGCATTACAAACTTTTCTCAGGGGCTTCCTACAAGACATTTCAGAGTACAGCTACCAAAGTTTCTCCTCCGTAAGGTATAGGTGGGCATACACAAGTACAAATAACCAGTGCCACATCCATGGCATGCTATACAGATACTGGTTCATAAGCTAACTCGGATACTCCTGGAGTTGCATGGGTAGGTGTAACTGTGGAGACGGACATGTCCTCAACCAACTTCACCTTCAGAGGAGTAAAAATGACAAAAAAATTCCTTGCAGTTTGTATTAAGGAGAAACACCTACAGTTAGCTAAGCCAGCCTTACACCAACCACCTGCAGTTTAGTAAAGCACAGCGGGAACAAACAACTCTAGGGAGACAAGAGTGTTAAATTCAAGAAATTAACTTCAGGAGAAGGGTAAAATGAGAATGAAAATGGCACTGCGGCTGTGATGAGCCAACTAGGATCATCTGAATAGAAAGGGAAAAACAAAGTCCATTGAACAGTGCCATATTTTTCCCGTGCCATCACTACTGTAAGGTTTTCTGCCTTTCCAGAGAAAGGATGCAACTATTAATGTATTTACTTATTTAACTGCTGACAGGTTTTAGAAATAGCTTCTTCCTCAATACACCTGCAGCCCCTTTTCCAGATTCTGCAGCGTTATTTGCTTACCAGCATCTAGCAGCTTTCTCATGCGCAAGTAGCTTATGGTCAGTCTCATGATGGATGCCTTGTCCAGGTGTGCGCTCACGGTGTGGGGCAGGGGCAGCTGATGAGCAAGCTCATAGAATACTTCTGATTCCTTGCTCCTTCGGCACCGGGCTGCATCTCTTGACTTCTCTTTTCTGCGTTCTGAGCTAATCCTAGAAAAACAAAGTTTTGGGTTATACAGGAAACAGAGTTCTCTGTGCAAGTTAAACTTGAAACTAAGCTGCCCGGTAGCCAATTAACTGGTTATCAAGTTGAATAATGTAAGACGTCAGTTTAAAACTGTAAATGTAATTCTGTGTATTGAGTTTTGCTGCGATTGGGCTCTGCCAGAAATAAATTCAAATGCACAGTCTTCTAACAAGACCAGTTCTTCAAACAGACACCTATGTACTCAGAACCATTCCTGAAGCGCTTCTCTTACCTTGACTGCTGCCTCTCTAGCCTACAACTCCTGTTTTCTTCCTCTTTTCTAACCCCTTACGTCAATTCAAAATACCACAGTAAAGTTACTTCCAGCCTGATGCTCCAGTAGCATCACATACACTCTCCAAGTTCTTCCCTTTTTACCATCCTTAGAAAGCCTACCTAATAGGTCAGATAAGCAGGGATATTGATTTACCATAAGGTGTCCTACTTTTCAAGCGATACAGAACATCCCTTTCCCAGCTCATTTTCTCCAGTATAGCCCATTCCATAGTCTCCTCTATACCGGAAAATTCCAGCTGTCAAGAAGTTGCCTCATTCTCCTTCCATTGCCTCTGTTAGACTCCCTCCCCCGGGACGCATGAAGTAAAGTACAGCTCACAAAGAGCAAGCACCAAAACAACCAAGACTCTCCATCAGTCAGTAATACGGGTAATTCTCCTTTTGCCCAGTACCCACACCAGGTCACAGCTGTCTCATGCGTCTGTCATGTGAGTTTTGAACTAAGCATTTTGAGACAGGAGCTCCGAACTTTTTCTTACATCTGAACAAGAACTCAGTGCTGCTGTGGTCCCTGAGGAAATGATGCCACTGCAGTTAAACGTGCTTTTATTTTTAAATGGACAATATAAAAGCATACAGTATTATTGTCATTTTTCTTTTTTACAATTTGAAGTTGCATGCCTTTTAATGTTATCATAAAGAGAGTATCACTAATTGAAAAAGACAGAAAGTAAACCACAGCATTATTTACTAGCAACAGTTTAGGAATTACTTTTTCAAATTTCACTAGACTTCAGAGTCACGTACTACCACTGCCAAACTCACATTGCTAAGTCTGCGGATCTGTGCAAAATACTTTTTTAATTAGCACGCCTCTCATGAGAGGCACGACAAACGATAAGGAAAGCAATTCGCGAGCTGATATTGCCTGGGAAATAACAAACCAAATTCAAAGTAGTAGAATACATACCCAAAAGAACATGTGTTCAGTCCTTTACCTGATCTGTTACCCACAATAGCCAGCAGCCTGCTTAGTTTGTGCAGAAACATGCAAGCTACAAGCCTACTGACGTTGGAAGCATGAACGCCTTGAAACATTAAAGATGTTTAATAAGCTCCAATAAAGGCAAATTAAGCCATTAGAAGCTCTTCTACAATTATCTTCATTTTTTCCAACTTTATAAAACTGTACAGCATCCCCATCGATCCCCAACCCCACCGCGCTCTCCTCCTACCCCCTGCCACTGCCAGCAGAAGAAAGTGCTAGAACCTTGATTTTCAGAATTCTAAGTTTTGTAAGAGCTAAGAATAGGATTTCTCATTTGGTGGCAAAAATCAGGCTACTAGAAATACTATTTCTGTGATCTATGTAATCAGAAACATTAATATATCTACACAACAGTAACGGAGATCTTTGGAAAACTAACTTATGGGTTAGTAATAAAAAGATTCCAGACATACAATAGTTCTAGTTTCTGTGAATGTAAGCTTGTGTTCCTCAGAAGGGCGGCCTAAAATGTCTGACAATACTTCCCACCTTGCAGATTTCTTCACATCCAATTTCCCTGTGACAACAGATGTTCCTGCTCTAGTCATGGATATCTTGGTCTGAGAAGCTTGAGGCTCTTGACATACAGGTATATCCGGAAACAGCCATTATGAGAAGCCTGACCTTTAACAATACTGAAAAAATATTTTAGCTATATAACCTGACTGATTAAACATTTCTTACAGAAGACAGGCCTCAAGTACCTTTTCTCTTGAAGGAAAACTAAGGGTGGAAGTGAAAAACCATCTGGATTCTCTCTGTCCTCTTTCCTGGACCACAGATTTCACTGACAAAGGTAAAACTAGTAATTATGCTGCCTTAGACAGAGTCACCTTTATAACTCTGATTTTTCTTTGTTAGCTACTCATTGAAGATCCCTTCACCTGTGGAAAGCTCATCCTACAACAGAAACTCGAATGAGAATTACTGGAAGCAATTGGTTTCCATCTGCCTAGATGCCTGCAGTTTTGTCATGGCTTCCTTTTCAACTGCAGACATTTTTAAGCTAAAACCCCCATGCTTCAGCAATAACGCTGTGCACATCAAGACTCCAAGTTTGTTAGGCTTGTGTGAATCACGAAGGGCACGTAGAGAAGGACGACAAAAGAGATTAAAATAGATGCTAGCCTCACAGTTTGTGATTTCAGCTCTTTCCCTTATATTTTCTTCCTGAAAGCCTAATGTTCTTGAAAAGATTTCAGCTGGTTTCTAGATTTTTGCCTGGTTTTAGCATGCTTAGCAGCAGACTTCAACATGAACAGTCAAAACTTCTCACAACAGCTGAATTATTAATTACCGACGGAAACGCTCCTCAAATTGAGCCCACAGTCCTTACACTTAAAATGAATCCCAGATAAGAGAATCAAATGTTGCCTGGCTTTGTGATGGGCAAAACTCAAGGAGAAGGGCAGCGCTGGTACCAAGCGGTGCTGTCCAAGCAGCACTCTCCTCTCCCTCTTACCAGGTATTTCCTTTCTAGAAAGGCTACTACTATAGATAGACATTTAAACAGCACAACAGGCTGCTATTTTTAGCTGCTGTTTAAAACTAAGCTGTAACCAATATGAATAAACCCCAGCAATTTAAACAGGAAGATTAACTACCAGCTTCAAAGAGCGTTTCTTTAATGGATCAAATTAATAGGGAAAAGGTCTTTCACAAATGAGGTTTAATTACCAAGTGAAGTCAGAGTTGCCTCAACACTGGATACCATCAAATAATAACAAAAAAAGCCAAAAAAGAAATCCTTTACTGTTGCAACTGCTCTAAACGCTGTTACTTCCAATTGCACAAAGTAAATGAAAAAGCACACAATCCACAATCGCTGTGTGCACCTGCCCATGAATTTCTGTGTAGTCAATTAGAGGACATTGAATTCCTGTAAAGAAAATACATTTTTGAAGTAAGCTTGGTCTCAACTGAAAAAAAAGTAGGGGGAGCTCAAGGAACAGGACTTTAAACAGTGAGGTGCGAACTGCCACTAAACCAGCTTAAGTAAGTAATAAAACTTAAGACATATTTTCAGGAGTGCCCATGTGTAAAACTCATGGTCTTCACAACAGAAATACCATTCTGCAGCAACAACAATTTATTATTTCAAATAAATCCCAAACTTACAAGCTGTATTGCAACCTTCTGCTACCAGTCCCGCATGAAAGAAAAACACCGAAAGATTCAGAAGGAAACCTCAGCTGAAGAGTGGATTGTAGGTGCCATGAAAACATCAGAAATGCCGGTGCTGGACAGGAAATTGCGTGCATTTTCAAGTACGATGTTTCCTGCACAATTTCAGAGCCAGACATTCATTTCCATTTTGCATTTCTGCCACCAGAATACAGAAGCAGAGAGCAACCCAAAGCAGGTTATGCACTGCAGCTCACAGAAAGCAGTCTTTCACTGACAGTTTTAAACCCCATACTAGGCATGTTTTATATGTAAAAGATGTTCACGTACAATAGCTGAATAAACATTTGAGTTCCAAAAGGTATCTGAGTTAGAGACCCAGAGCAAAAAGGTATTTCACCATCAGGATTCACTGCAGCTGAACCGAGAGCTCGGCTGAAGGCTATTACCCAGGCTCTCACTTACTGTCTCAAACCAAAAAGCCTTTAAAATGCAGTAAGGTGAACATAAACAAAGTTTTACGAAAGGCTTTTGCGGCACGCAAGAATTGGCCCAGCACCCTTCAGAACAAAGCACACCAGCAGCAATCCCACACACAGCAGTTACAGATGTTAACATGGCCTCTCTACTAGAATGTGCAATTCCTGTCATTATGGTCATATGAGCCATTTGGGCCAGAGCGTCTCTCAATGTGTTGTTCCTCCTACCATCCCAAAGACCCCTCCGCCCACCACTGTGTATTTCTACAAGTAATTCCCCAGACTGCTAAATACAGCCCACAGTTTTCATCTCCTCAAGTGTAAAACTACTCAGTGGCCACATTTAAACCTGACTTGTTCCTGCTTATTTACCACCAGTAACTAAGACCAAAAAGAACCCTGGAAAAGGCCATCAGTGACTGATAAATTTCAATTAAAAATTACTAACTAGATCAGAAACGGTCAATGGACAGATCTTAAAAAATGTAGCATGTCAACTCTGTCTCCTTCTAGTTACTTAAATCATCACCCAGCATCAAGGAAAATTTTACGTTGCATACACAGTATTACATTAACACAAGTATCAGCGTGGTTTTTTTGTCTTGTATGTTGCTTTACTGCTGTTATCTATTTTCTAGCCTTTTTCGCATTCTAACTCCCTGTTTCTCTAATCAGGGATTTTTTGCTATAGCTGTTTTCAGTTCCCATGTAAAACAGCCATTGTGCACGTATTAATTAACCCAGGCTCATCTTTGTTGATCCAGGTTTTGAGCACATTCTGAATAAATTATGAGCATCTTCTGATAGCGATTCATGTTTTTCTCTTTGGAATTGTTTCCTATAATCACATGGCGTTTTGTTTATCGTAGTATCTGTTCCTAAATAGTTTCACAGTAGTATACCATGTGGAAGCAATATAATCTAAATGAATAACGTGCCTCAAATCTGGTAACATCTCATTATTGAACTTCAAATAGTTTTCAGTTCTGACATTAATTCCCACTATTTGCCGGTACAAGATTTCGTACACCGTACTTCCATTCCACCACAACCTTTCCTGAGACTGTGAAACATGTACTGAAAATATCTGGCTTAGAAATGGAGTCGCAAAGACCATACCCACCATAACACAGCTTCAATTTTTATTCATTATGCAAAAAAACCCACACCAAAAAACCCCAACAACATGCAGCTACTAGAATAATACATTAGCTATGTATCATCATGATGGTATTGAAACTTAGAAGGTAGACTTGTAAGTGGCCTCGTATTTAGTTTAAGGTTGAATTCATTGTTGCAGCTGATACAAAATGTGGTGATCTTTTCCTGCCTAGCCTAAAACAGCTGCTTCTGCCAGCGCAGCTATGTGGGACAGAGATGCAATTCCTTCCTACGGTTTGCAGCTGTAGCCCGGCAGAACACCCCAACACAGGTATCGTTACACCAGTGTGACTGGCTGTGTTCACGGGGACTGTCTGAAGAGCTCAACCCTGGGCAAATCCATACTGACTACCCTCACCTACAGCACAACAGCACCCCTCAGCCAACACAGTACCGACTAGACAGAAGCTCACTCAAAAGATGTGGATGCCAAAGAGCATATTGCAACAGGGCTCTACTCTTCTGACTGTGCCAAATATGCAGCCATTCAATTTTCTCCACATCTTTCTAGATCTTTATTTTATCCAGAGCTGCTAGGCACAACACTTACTAAGTTATTTTGCCGTGGAAAGAAGTCCCAGGCAAGCCCAGCACTTACCAGAGAAACTAAAACAGTTTCCCTGAAGACGACTTCATACGAAAAGTGGGTTTCCCGTGTAAGAGAACATCACTCAAATCTGGTTATTTAAATATATGGTGAGTTAATGATGCAAGTATTCTTAAAAAAGAAAAAAACAGCCAAAAAACAAAAGCCCCTCATCTTCCACATGGCATAAACAGAGTAAGCCAATTAGCCCCCTTATCCCCTTAAGAATATTTTTTAATTTAAGCTGATCAACTTCAGCCAGCGGCAACAGAGCTGTAGCGTTAACACCATCAAATTCTGAGACAGATGCCCACAAGACATCACCCAGAGTCACAGGCAGCCCCGAAAGCCCCATTCCCTCTCCCCTCCCAGCCCAGCAGTAATCTACTTGTCTCATGTGACCAGCACCCAAGATGCAGCAGCATGAATTGTTCATCGCCTAGCAGGCAAACAATAAAATAGGTTGTGAGCTACGGGTACGGACAACTGGGTCCGCCACAGTCGGACTTGCACGGGAGCCCCAATCTTTGCTGTTTAAACACAGGAAAAGCCAGGCAATGTGGTGGGGAGAAAAGGGGCCAGAGGATCAACTTCATGTTGTGTGCCGGCTTACAAGGGTACTCGTTTCTGGTATCCAAACAGTCCTCCCAAAGTGGGGGAAAAGGCATTTCAGACTGCACTCTCAAACACTTGTTGCAAAGTCTGAATTTTCAGTTCAATAGGTAGGCTTTCTGGAAACTGCACTATATCTGCAAATTGTCCACGAATTTTACTTTTTCCAAATTGGTTAGGAGGGGCACACCTTCCTTCTATAGCTGCGTTACAGAGTTAGCATCATCCCAGCCACCAGTTCACAATGAATGCTGGGTTACAGCTTGCCTTGACACGATTTTCTTTTCAAGTGTTATTGCTTTCACCGTTACAGCCAATTTAGTTTACCGTTTCTCCTTATTTTATAGTCTGTGCAGACAGTTCTTGGGAGGAAAATACCAAACACAAGCATGTGATTTTCTAGAGAAACTCTTGCTCATTATGAATTAATGAACAACACAGCCCAGTAATCCAACTCGGAAAAAGAAATCAGAAATCCCATACATACAGTAAGAAAGGTTTAAAAGATTTAATTGCAGAAACTAGTATAATATCCATGCAGAGACAACACCCCTGTACGTAAACTATTAAAATTCATTCCTTTGTATATTACCCTCTAACATAGCAATTTTCATTAGATGAGGGTAGTTACAGGCGTGTAGCATAACTCGACCACCATGAGAAAAAACCCTAACTGAAAAAAACCCTAATGAATTAAGAGAGCAAGCAGGCGGTTCAGACTGAGTTAGCTACAGCAGCACAAACTGTGTGAGGGAACACCGAAACCCATTGCTGTTTGCAAAATGATAGTGGGGAAAGGCAGTGAGAAGGGACTCCACGTAGCTATGCGTTAACTTACAAAGTCAAGCCTTACTGTCAAGACCATGAAGTCTATATAAACAGCCATTTTACAGACAGGTAAATTATGGCACATAAGAGAAGCAGCAGAGCCTGAAATTCCTGAAGCCAGCAGAGGACCACAGTGCCAAGATTATCCATCACCTACCTGTATTTGGCCTTGAACTGACCTGAAACCCCAACTACGTCCCCACTTAGAAAGTGTAAGAAGGTAAAAGCTTCCAAAAATAGTATTTCTAATTCAGAACCTGGTGAAGTGATTCTGCTGTGTCTTACTACACAATGTAACCCACTGATGTTTTACTTTTGCATGGTAATTTACTGTTTTAAAATAACCACATGACATACGGTGTTGTTTGTAAGAAAATTCTATTTTTTTCCCAACTAGGTTATTTGGCTTTTTCCTAGAATACAGCTTTTTTTTTTTTCTTTTAATTAGCTATGCTCTGCCCTTCAGAATGAAAGGTACACGGTAGTTAATCTGTATTATTACAGAAAACCCACAGCTATTCAAGAGATACCTGGACACTGGTTTGACAGAACTAGCCGCTAAATGCTCCCCCTTCCTTCAGCCCTCCTGCTTTTGTTTCTACTAGGCTTACAAAAAAGACGCAAAACATATCCCCAGGATGGCTGTAAAACTCTCAGTTAACAATGTTTTAGCTACAAACTGCTCTATCTTCAAACAAATGTAGACTCTTGATAAAGTAATTAATTTTAGTCTAAATTGTGGCTTTAAAATATATCATTTATTTTATGTCATTGCATTCAGGTTTTCCAGGCTGGACATTTTCCCTCACTGCTTCCATCCAAGTTCTCGTCCCTTCACCTCACATTCTTCCACTGCTTCCAGTTAACAGGGTATTTCACGATCAAATGTTTTAAGAACTAAACACACCAAAACAGAAGTAAGAGAGAGAAAACTTTATTATTCTGTATGAATACAAAGAACAAACAGATCCACTAAGCAGTCAAGAAAAATGCTTACACCAATAGCTAGGACAATAAGCCTGCAGCAAGGTCAGCTCAACATCCAGTGGATTCAATAGGGTGGAAGGAAAAAGTCCTTTCTGAAGGACTGAGCACTGAAAACCCCCATCGCATAGAGCTTCTCATTTCTTTAGCTTAGCTGGTAGAGGCGGCAGCTTTTTTATTTGACATGCGTTACTTCAAGTCCTTGGAGCATATTCCCATGTCTTCCAATGGGTGTTGAGCAGGGGCCAAACATAAGGAGGTAAGTGTCTAGTAACTCTTTCTAGCATAACACTCCATTTACTACTCTCATTTGTGAGCAGCGTGAAAATAACTTCACAAAAACAGGAATCCTGGCCTCAAATTCTTTTGCTTCTTGAAATGCAGGAATTTTCATGAAGCATGATCAATTAGGTTTTGGTTTAGGACTCACAGGGAAATAGCTCATTCTGGTAAACAAAATGGGTCATCTTTTTCAGGTAACACTTCCAGGATTATTACAAATTGAGTTGAAAAGGTTATTCAGTAAGTTACTTGGTAAAACCTTCCACCTTTTGTAAATTTTGTAATTTGTAAATTTGTAAATATAATCGCACAGTTCAATACTGCTGATTCAGTTTCCCCAATTCTTCACTTGAACTTCAGGCTCTATTTTAATGAAGTGAGTTACAACATCTGTTGTAACATTTTTCCTCAAAAAGCTTAACAAGCATTCATACACACCACACCAAATTAAACAGAAGCTGCACAGTGTCCCTCTAACACACAGAGTTTATTATATATTGGATATCTTTATGGAACTGCTAAAGGATCTTCTTGAAGCACCAGTTCTTCAGTGCCAGCAGAGCCATTTCAAATGTCTTGGCACTAAAGTATCTCAACGTTTTAAAAGGCTACATTTTTGTACAAGCCCCGGTATTATAAGGCTTCAACAGGAATAAATGACAAATTATGCATACAATGAAACTCCTCTTTATCAATGCACCTACTCTGAGATCTTGGACCAAACCCCCAGGCTGGTACAAACAGGCGTAGCTTCAATGAACTTGTGCTAATTTACATCAACTGAGGCTATGGCTCCACATCAAAGAACCCTGAAGTGTTCATCACCTACATAAACTGTATTTAAAAAATATATATATACATGCTGGCATGTATTCACTTGATTTCATGTTCATGTTTCTAATAATTTCAGAACTTAATTTTCATAGAGAATTTTATTCTAAGCTAAATAGCAGAGACCTCAGTAGAGGAAAACTTTAATAATCTTCATATCCAATTGTGATGTGGAAACCTGTATCTTCCCTGAATTTTCACTCTCTAGTTAAAGTAAAAAGGCTCACCACCTCTCCTGGGCCATTCCTGTAGTTCCCAATGTCATAAAACCCCAAAGCATCTCCCATTTCAGAGCAGTACTCCGCGAAAAAACTCAAGATGCTCCTGCATGTTCTTCCATCTGCTCTAATACAAAGGAGGTTTCTCAAGAGAGGCTCAGAACCCTCACACTCTCAAATTCAAAAGAGAAAGGGCTGTTATAACAAGAAAATATTATTAAGGTCCAAGTTCTTTCCATACATTACCCAGGTGGTTTTTTTAAGTCATGTAAATACCTGCCTATATAACTGTGTATGTGAAGATAAAAGGAGCACTTGAGCTGATGACTTGTAATCTGGAACATTCCTTCCTTTTGGACATCAGCTTGGAAGAAACAGGTTACTGTGCCTTCTTGCTAAGGTTCTTGCAAGATTTGTTTTTGTTTTGAAGCTGTTTGTTTTTTAAAGAACACGTATTATAATTGGATCAGTATTTGCATCTCCATGAAAGAGCAGTATCATCGGGAAAATCTAGAGGCTCTTGTATACCACCGCTGAACCATGCAGTACTTCCCCCCTGGGTTTACTTAACAATGCATACTCTACAATCATGCAAGAATTATTTTGTTGGCATATTATAACACAAAGCTCAGAATAAATTGAGATAGTATTGCCAAATTCTTTTCTGCAGTACAAAACAAAAGTGAACACTTAAAAATCAGCGGGTTTTGTCATTCAATGTCCCCTTTAATAAAAAAAAAATCTCATATGAGCCTACTTGAAATACAGCATTCTAACATAAATCGGTGCAATATTACTACTGAACAACATGAACACCTTCAAGAATTCAATCCATTATGTTACATAGGCTCAGCAAGAACCTTCAAGGCTTTCAGGTCAGAAGCACACCAAAGTGAACATGCGCACTCTGAAGAACCTCAGAAGAGTTTGGGCTTACACCGCAACACTGCTGACATTCACTAGTGTTATTAAAATTTATTGACTAGGGTTTTTTTCCACTTTGTCATCAGCAATCAAGAGTCCTGGAAACAGCCTTATAAACTCCACACATTATAGTTCAAGGATAGGGAGGAACAAAGGTCTACGGTTGCTTTCACAATGTGCAGAGGAGGAAGCAAGCACCTGTAAGTAAATGCATGCTGTTACACTGCTGACTGAAGCCTTACACATGACAGCAGGATGGTCTTCCCCAGCCTGGTGGCAGTAGAAAGACAGCATGCAACTATGCTTCTCAGGTTCTCGAGGCTTAAAAGGACACTTTAGCATGATCTTAGCCTAACATAAATAAGGCCTTGATGGACATTTCTGAGGAGAGAAACCAACCAGAAAACTGGGATGGCAATTAAAAGAGGGAATAAGATTGATTATCCACTTCACACCTCCACCTTTGAACCAGTAGTTTACTTAACTGCCAGATTTACATTGCTGGTAACAGTATGCAGCTACATTTGTTCTTCTCCTCCCAAAAATGGTCCAGGATGTGCCTCCAGAGATGCCACAAAGGAAAAGCATTTATAACAGAAGGCAGAGTTACTAAAAAAGCTTGAAAGTACCTGAAATAAAAACCTCTTACCATCCCATCACCCTGTCACAGACCACCTGACAACCCGGACCATCTGATCACATCTACACTAGACCTCTCTGGTAAGCATGGGCTGGTTGTTGGCATTTCAGGCATGCCAACCGGGAGACCCTGACTGCAGACCAGGGACACTATGTTTTAAAAGGGCAAAGCAAGCACGACTGTAAACAAAACCCAGAAAACCCTCCCGCTGCTTCCATCAACGTACTGCCAAACGCTCAAGACCTTCACTGATAAAAGGAAACCAAAGCACCAACGGTGCAAAATTATGGAAAATATCTGCAGTAGGCAAATCCTGCACGGCTGTTCCTCCCTGATTTTCAGTGCCGTAGCACTATGCTGTTGCCTTCATCTTTAGTGGGCACTGGAAAGTAATTTCTGATCACTTTTACTGAAGGAATTCAAAACTGTTTCATGTTTGAGGAACAGGCAAAGAACAGACAATACAAGCACTACCACAAGGTAAGCTCTATGGCAAGGCTAACAATCCAGAAAGCAGTAAAAACATCGTTCTGTAAGCCAGAAACCACTCTGCCCTCCCCATACTTGCGGGGAGACTCTACGGGAGATTTACTGAAAGATTTCTCCTCTTCTTACAACACTAGAGAGGTACAGTTAGAGTATAACACAAAAGGTTTTTGTATTTGCTTTTGACTCTAGTAATGGTGGCTCAGTTCCACAATGTTGAAAGAAATTAACAGACAAAAAGCAATGGCATGTACAATCCTGAAGACCTCACACAGGTTTAAGAAAAACCAGCCACTGCCCCTCGGAGCCAGCGGCACAGGACCAGGCTTCTCAAACAGATTTTGGAGCTGGACCTCAGTGGCAGAGATCCAGCCACAAAACCCTGGTATTTCAGATCATCCCCTTAGACACTAGATGTTAAGTTTCAAGTCCCAACTTTGAGAAACTGAAAAGCTGAAGTTTTTCTGCAAGGCATTCAAGTCAGGATGTTAAATTCCACTGTTTTATACCATCTTAAGACTGAGACTGAGCACTCAAGAAATCACTTTTTTAAATCCTCTGCTTTTCATTTTTATTTAGCACCCTTGCCATTAAAAAAATATATTTTACGCTCCAAGTAAGGACTTAAAACAGTCCAAGATTAATTTTTCTAGTGTATGCACCAGCTGCAAGCCACTACCAAAGCAACCAGTAACCCTAAATAGCTCATTTGCTTAAAATGGTGCAAGAGTTACTCTGCTAATAGTGAAGCATCATGCCACAGACCTGGAGAAAAACTTTTCATAGCATCAGCCATCCGCACACTAGAGTTCATTAAAAGAACACTGAGAAAAATCAGTGTACTTCTCAACAAAAGCCTTAAATTTGAATCAAATCAAAGTCAACAGGCAAACAAAGCTGCCAGCAATGCTGTTTTACCCACCCCCCACACTGAGATAAACTCACTCCTTGTAGCACATGGGGAAAGACCCAAGAGCATGCGAAAACGACACAACTGCAGAAGAACAACTAAAACACAAATAACTCAATGCATAATCACGTTGCTGATACTTGGTTTCTTATTGAATCTTGACCCTTGTATGTAAATGAGAAGCTCAGGACTACATCAAAGAATGGCTTCAACAAGTCAGTAAATGAATCCACACTTCCAGTTACTGTTAGCACTAGATTTCACTTATGTAAGATGGAGACACACACTTGGTCAAATTCCATAATTTCTGCATCTCACAGCACGTAATTAAGCAAACAAAAAGCTTCACTTCAACTATGAAGAGCTAAACACTATCCAAACGCAAGCACAGAGAGGGACAAGGAATAAAAGGATCTCAACACATCCTAAATTTGAGGTACACTATATATACAAGCAGCCAAAGTTTTGTCATTGAAGAACAGGACTGGAAGGTCTTCTCCCTTAAAGGTATTCTGAACATGGACATCATCAAACCTAAATCCTTCTAAAACAACGCAGGTTCTTGAGAAACGCTTGAGATTTTCAATAAGTTCTCTGGTGAGCTCATATCCTTCCTTTTTTTGCTTAGCTATCTTTGCTCAACCGCACATTCACAGCCCCTAGGATGAGCGTACCACAGATACAGCTTTATGGTTTCTATTAAAACGTACCCTACAACAGAAGTAATCGGAATATTCCTTACTGTTTTATAAGAAACATTCCCAACTTTGAACTTGGTCTACAGGAAACAGAAAACAACAAATTCTCTTTCTTAAGCCCTGCCTTTAGGAAGGAAGGATAAGCTTTGCATACTGATTCTGACATTCTGAAGAAAGCAGGTTACATCCAGGATAAGGAAATTGCAAAAAAAGTACCCAAGTGGGACAGAATGGTAAGTAAAAAATAACAAATGCTCAAGGGTGGGACGGGGACAGAACCAGCCAAAAACCAGCAGAGGACAACTTAAGTCTCAAACCCCCTTTCTAGACCCACCACTAAATTAGGGCAGCTGAGCAAAGCACAGAATAATCATTTCTGTCACAACATTTTCTCTCAGGCTTCTCAACAGCCGTTTGCTTTAAGGAGAAAAAACAAAGGTTACCGAATCGGTGCCACCCCCACGTTCCCCCCCTCCCCGTACAAATTTCATTAAACTAAAAGCCGATTCTCCCCCATCCCACCCCCTGCACCTCCGTAACAACTCCGAACTATCACTGAGATGCTACTGTCCTAGAGGCGAAGCGCTCCCTCTTCCCAAGCCCAGCACCATGCACTCCCAGCTCAGCACAAAGCTCACCATCCATTTTAAAAGCCAGCCAGTCTCCTTTCCCAACACGACTTAGACGCTTTAATACTTAGTGCATTTAACCTACTCGGATGACCCTTTGAAACAAGAGCAGAGAAAACCCATCTTCAAAAAAAAGTATCGATATCAATATAAACCAACGGCATCCGACTTCTGCAGATGGCGATTATGGCAATTAATGCCTCCACAAAGTGCGCCGGTGGAGCACCAACACAGAAATCTGGTCACCCCAATACTCAAACTCCCTAACTTCACCACGCAACAAAGGCTTTTATTTCCCCCTCCTAATTTGAGCTAACAATCCTCGGTGAATTATTCATACTCCTCAACTCATATTGTGAAGCCGTCACCACCACCCCCCCCCATCCCCGCGTGGGTTCTCGGTTGTTGGCTTGGGGGGGGTTGGTTGTTTTTTTTTTTTTTTCAAGCTTAGTATTTCCAAACGCCAAACCAGCCCTTTTCTGCAGGAAACCTCGACACCGCAGGCTCGGTGGCCGCCTGGAATAAAGCACAACCAACCCCTACCCGCTCATTTTCAGAAGCAAAGGCAGCCCCCCGGCGCAGGGCGCACCGCGGCACCGCTGCAGCTCGGCGAAGCCAAACGCTTCCCGCGCCCCCGGCTCCCCTCACGGCCGCCGCGGACCCCCCTCGGCGCCGCTGCCAGCCCCTCGCCCGGCCCGGTTGTCTCGCTTTCCGCCCGCAGGCCGCCCAGGCGCGACGGCTGAGGGCGCGGGGAGCGGAGCGGGGCCCTCGCACGCCCCAGGGGGAGAAAACACGCCGGGCGCTCCCACCCGCGGACCTGAGTACCACGCCGGGCCGAGCCGGCGGGACAGCTCCCGCCGCTGGAGAGGCGTCGCACCACAGGAGCCCCCCCGGCGGCGGAGCCCCGGCTCGCTCCCCCCGCCGACAAAATGGCGACGTGGACGGCGGGGAGGCGGAGGAGGAGGAATGAAAGAGCGAAACGCTCCGCGGGCTGGGGGAGCGCGGGGAGGGGAAGGAGGACGGGGAGGGGGCAGCGGGAACAAAGCGGGAGGCGGCGGGGTGCCCGGGGGACGGCGCCGGCGGTTGCTTTCACAATGTGCAGAGGAGGAAGCAAGCACCTGTAAGTAAATGCATGCTGTTACACTGCTGACTGAAGCCTTACACATGACAGCAGGATGGTCTTCCCCAGCCTGGTGGCAGTAGAAAGACAGCATGCAACTATGCTTCTCAGGTTCTCGAGGCTTAAAAGGACACTTTAGCATGATCTTAGCCTAACATAAATAAGGCCTTGATGGACATTTCTGAGGAGAGAAACCAACCAGAAAACTGGGATGGCAATTAAAAGAGGGAATAAGATTGATTATCCACTTCACACCTCCACCTTTGAACCAGTAGTTTACTTAACTGCCAGATTTACATTGCTNCCGCGCCCCGGCCCTCGCACCCCGAGCACCGCGGTGAGCGGCCGGCAGCGTGCGGGGGCTCGCCCGAGCCACGGTCGCCTGGTTTCACGCCGAGCACCGCTGCTACGCATCGTTAAATATCGGCAAAAATCAGCCCGCCGCCCCCGAGAGCCCGCCGGCACGGCTGCGCGGCTATGGCCATACCGCGTAGTTTTATTATTTTATTTTTTTCCTGGAAGCAACTTTTTTCCAACGCTTGACTCCCCTCCCTTTCCCGAAGGTTTCGTAGTCCCAAACCCAGGACGTTTTCGGTTAAAAGAGTTCCAAACCCCGTGTTAATTAACAGACCAGCGCGTTGCCGGGCGGCCCGGAGGCTCGCACCGGTCATTCACCACGTTTCGAGCAAATTTTGTAACGTCAAAAACTCCCAACACCTCAAGGCAGAGCCCGGACGGGGGCTGCGCGGCGGCACCGCGCCCCCCGCTGCCTTCCCTCCTAGCCAGGCCGGCCCGAACCCCGCCGGCCAAGCGGGAGGCGGGCTCGGCCCGCAGCACCGCACTCTCCGCCGGGGCGCGGTGCGGGGAGAGGGAAGCGTCCCGGTCCTTTAGCGCGTCCCGGGGACGGCGGGCGGGCGGCGCTAGGACCAGCGCGACCCGCGGCGGCGTTGCCCCGCGCTGCCCCTGCGCCACCCGCGGCCGCCGGGGGGGCGCCGGAGAGCAGCCGTCTGCGGGGGCGGCGGGGTCCCGCTCCCCTGACGGCGCAGCGGGGCGCGGCGTGGCCGGGCCTCGCCGGACAGCGCCGAGTCAGCCCTGCGAGCGCGGCCCTGGGCACCGCTCACCCGAGGGCCCCGGGGTCTCCTACAAACCTTGGCCGGCCCTGGAGGCTCGTCCCGAGTGGCTGGGCGGGGGGACAGGGCCTGCGCCGGCCCAGGCCTCACCAGCAGGCCTGGCCGTGGCGTGGCCGGGCGGATGCTCACGAGTGGCCTCTCGGACCAGGAACTGGGCCACAGCCGTGGGGCATGGAGAGAGAAGAACTGGGGGCAGAGCCCACACGTTTAAAATTAAAGGCTCCACAGTGGCCTTAGCTGTGTACCCTTAATCACCCACGTCAGCGCTGCGGGGAGGCAGGAAAGGGAGGGCTCGGTAGAGGGGTTCCGCAGAGGTCAGGTTCCTTTACATCTTGTAGGCGTCCTCCAGCAAGGAGTGATCATACGGAGCTGAACCTTACGAGACTACTTGGTGTGCAGCTGAGAGGTAATGATACCTTTAAAAAAAAAGCAGCTTTGACAGGCATAAGTAACATCCTCGCACTGCTGTGTGTACATGTGATGTTGTAAGAAACACCTGCAGGGCAAAGTGATGTCGTTTCAGTATTGCACCTTCCTGACACTTGTGCAGTGGGTTCCGAGCTTCCAGGTAGTGAGCAGTCATTTTTGCATACAACCGTGGGTGTTCTGTGTTGTTGGTTTTTTAATTTCTGTTGAAGAAAAAGCAGTGACCGTGACATTTAATAGAAATCTCAAGGAGTTTCTCTGTGAAATGAATTTCTTCTGCCCGTAGCAGTCAGATAAGACAGAAGAGGCACAGGTGCTATAGACTCCTTTTATTCCTTTAAGGTTGCTCATTCAAATGCTGACAAAGCCCAGGTTTACTTAGCTTATGGGATGTGACAAGACAATAGCCCATGGCAGTGTGGCTGGGGACTACTGATATTTCTGTTGCTCTGTGTTCACTGGAGCCTCAAGAAGAGAAATAATCAAAGCAAGACTCAAACTCAGGTCTCTTACATAAGTGCCACTAAGCCCCCCACAAAAGCTCACAGACAGCTTTGTCTTTCAAAGTGAGATATAGGCAGTTCAAACATAGGGACAAATTCACTCCTGCATGGCAACCGTGCACTATTTCAGTACAGTCACAGTGTCACCGTAACAGCCCCTAAGGAATTTCCCTGGCAAAATGGGGGGGAATCTCATGACAGGTGCAGAAATTACATACCCAGCTCAGTGCCACCTTCCCCATTGGAGACCACGGGGCACGAATCGGAGGAGTTTTGGGAGCGAAGCGGTGCTACCAGAGGTACTTCCTGTGCCTCAAAGGAGGCTCTGAGCAGCCGCTGCAGCTTCTCTAATCTGAGTGTGAGGATGAAGTGGTTCCTGGTGAGCCTGCCACACTCAGAACTGAAAGCTGCTTTTGCACTTCAACTGCAATCTCAGAGCTCGCACTCCCTTTAAAGACCAAGTACCACCAATGCGGTCCAGACCGGGGACTGCCTAGCTGCAACACTGCAGAACCCAGCTTATCCTACTCAGCAGGCTCTTATTTTCAGTCCTACAGCTGTCACTCCTTTGAATGACAATTTTGGTGCCCGTAAGCATTGATATCTTAGGATCCACTTGTGCACCTTTATTACCATTATCCAAATTCCCATACCGTGCAATACATCAAAACAGTTCCTCGTTGAGAGTTCTCTTGCTAGGTTCTGATAATTTTAAATCATTCAGGTTCAAACAATCATTTGTGCAATCATTCATGCAAAGACACGGTTCGAGATGTGTTAGCCATCCCTGAGTAAAAGACACTGCAGAAGCATCTCAGTATACAAATTACTAACACTGCTCAAGTTAATTGTTCCAAGATGTCAGACTTCCCAGCATAAACTGGCTGAAGAGCTGTGAGTAAGTGTTGTGGTCTCCTTACTAGACACATTTCTTTCATGCCAAACATGCTTACCCCAAGCTCATAATAAAGAATACTGCATCAAAACGCAACTGTGCTTCAGGAGGCTGTTAGTGGAAACTTGTTCTGCAATTAAGCGTTTCATACTATAGCAGCTTTAGAGAGATGTTAAGCAAACACTCCCCCCATCCTCCCCCGATTACACTTTTGCGTCACTCCACTAAAATTCTGTACATACTTTTTCTTTCCCGCTTTACCGGTGGCTGATAACAGAAACTTATTACAGTATATAATGCCTTAGTCACTTTTCTTGACCTTTACTGCTGTGCTAAGTTCATACTCCGACTTACGTTAAGAGAACTTCCTGAATAAAATAGTGTTTGCATATGACTAATTAGGGCAAATGCACAAGCTGATGAGTCAGCAAACGGCTTGGTGAGGACAGTGGCAGGGATTCAGCAGCAGAACAAATCACCATGAAGATGGGAGATACGCTCCTGTCTGTGGCTTCAGATCTGTCTGCTGATGGGTCAGATCTCACCGTGATGGGCACATGCATTAACTCTCAGGACCCAGATACATCCCTATCAATACTGATTCACAAAACTTCTGCTGACTTAGTGGGAAGAAGATCAGGGGCTTAATCTTCTCAGGTGTCTTCCCTCTGAAGAACACTTACTGTTTCTGAGCATTGACTTACCAGGTGGGAGGTGTTGAAGAGAAGTAAGGACTCCCTCCATTTATCCTGCTTGAGCTGGCAACTCACATCACATGGGATGTCACCGTAACAACCCCCACCCTGCAGCACAGGCTTTCCTGGGTTTCGCTTCGTAGTACAGCCCTTTACATTTAGGGAATTAATATTCATTAATTCAGTAAATAGGCACAAATTTGCTAGAAGGAAGGGCACATACTAGTCAATGGATACGTGACCACAAAGCCTTCCTTACCCACAGCACCCCTCTTCGAGCATGTACTTGCAAGAGAAGTACCACAAGGTCTCTGAGGCTGTGCAGACCCATGGCCCTGCTACACAGGCTGCCAACGATCTGATGCTCGTTATTATGAATTGCTGAGCTTAACAGTGCAAGAACCTGAGATCTCTGGTAGTCAACTCATTTCACAATAGAAAAGTGAATCTAAATTGGAATCAAATTCAAACCAAACCATTGGTAGTGAAAGCCTAACTCTGCTGTTTCTCAAACACGAAATATTGTGTGAAGCAAGAGTACGTGATGGGAGACACAATATCTCTTTGGCAACTGTTATTCCCACCGGCCTTTTCTAACCTTAGCACTTCTCCTGTCCAACTTCTGCCAGGATCTGATTTATTTTTCTTTTCGCATTTGCACAATCCACATTTTTTAAACTATGACCACCTCTTAAAGCCTGCTTGACTCAGTGCACATTTAGGCATTTGGAAATACTCTCTCGACTGTGATTTCTGCACAGAGACGTACACCAGTGTGGGTAACAAATTCTGCAGTATAATAAAAGCACTATGTTCCATTCAGTGTAATTAGGTTTAGGGGAACGATTTTCTACCCATGAAAAGAATTTACCAGATGAAAGCAGAAGGCAAGCAGGCGCTCAGCAGGCTACACCATACAGTTTCACCAGTCAACTGCATCCTGCCAACCCCAGGCCACTCCTGAGCAGATATTGCCAATTGTACGGTGGTTTTCCTGATGTGGACAAAAAGCAGGATGGAATTTTAAAATTGTCCTTACAGAAAAGACGGGTTTGTGGTTGAAGCCCTGAACGAAGACTCGGGGAGCTGAGGTTTGGTTCCAGGCTTCCTGTGGGACATTACACAACTCACTTAGAGAAAGGCTGTCGGATTTCAGTGCTGCAATCCTCTGCCACAGTGCCGAGTGGCGGAGTTCACTGCATGCTGCATGTGGAGTCCGGCTCCCCATGCAGTGCACCAGGAGACCTGGGACCTGAGCAGGAGCTTCAGAAACCAGCTGAGGAGGGAGTGACTGAGAAAACCACAATGGAAGACTGAAAAAAGGAGTGCTGCTTGGGCCCGTAGCCTTGCCAAAGCCAGATACAGTTTTTTGCCTTGAAGATATTTCTCAGGATCCTCAGCTGGTAACTCCACTGGGCAGCTAGGCACAGCGATGGGGCTCAGAAAGAGTAGCCCAAGTCTGAGGGGTAAAGCACTCTCTTAGAGTCAGAGGTGCTTGTTCAACCTCTGTTCTGTCCAGCTCAGACCAGGTTTTGGCACCCACTTGGGCAAAGCTTCAGTTCTTCTCTCCTCTGGGAGCTGTTTCTCTTTAGCCCCTTAACTGCTGTTCACAGAGAGACACTTGGGGACATGAGGGAGCCTCGTTTAAATCCTCTCTCCAAACCAGGCAAAAGAGAGATTTGGGCACAAGTTTGCCCCGCTAGGCACTTGGAGGGCGCGGCGGTGCCTAAACAGCGGGTTTGGTGCTCCTCAGCTTGGTCCTGAGCACTCAAACATACCAAGCACAGTTTTTACGGCCATTGGTCTTACCGCATAAGATGGAGACACAAACACTGCCTTTTCCCCCCTTGCTTCTGCTCGCACACTCTGAGCACAACTTTCTCGTGAGGCCGCGTTGGCCAGTGCAGCATGGTCTGTCGTCGCATCGGTAAGCAGGGCACAGGCTGGTTTTGCTTGTGACCAACAAAGTGTCTTTAACCTACATCTCTGGAGCTGGCAAGACACTCCCAATATGCCAATCAGCCCATAACACCTCATACCTACCAGGCTAGTTTTACTTTCTTCTTTGCCCAGCTTCCCTTTTGAAGGTACTATAAACACAAGTGAAATGCTTTGAGGACACGGAAGGGAAACCAGACGAGCAGTTCAGTAGATGCAGTGTGAACTGTGCGGCAGTCTTTGCATAAGTTATAACCTAGCGCAGAGGGAAAACGCGTTTCTCAGAAGGAGACATGGTTTCAATTTCATGCAGATTCCTGACTCCTACAGCTAGTTATGTTCTGCAAGAATGTTCTAAAAGAAGTTTCGTTTTCCTTTTTTTTGATCTTTTTCATCCCTTCTACCAAGCCCTTTGTTATTTTACGTCCTGGTCCGCAAGTTTCTCACACAGAGCAAGAGCGAGCCCGAAATAAATCAAAAGATGACATTAAATGGGCTTCACTTGTAATTAAATTGTAAAGGGCACCAAACTATTATACCTGATCCAAAATTGAGAACTGTTTCAAATTATGGGTTTTTTCCTGTTTTGGCATTAAAACACACTTCATTCCCAATGATACAGTTTCTTAAATGTTCCTACTTAACATTTTCCCAACTTGGATCTAGCTAAAACACAAAGGGCTTGAGGTTTTGTTTGTTTGTTTGTTTGTTTTCTCGCAACACATTAGAAAATGCAGTGCAAGCTTTAATGACGATGTCTGTTTTAACATGCCTTTCGGAGGGCTGTAGGCATTTATGGGGGAATGAGGTAATTAATATATTACTTAGGCGTGCAAAGACAAGTTAGAAACAGCTGTCTTTCTTCTCTTGATATGGCAACACAATCATTAAAACAATGGCTTCTTATATCTTTTTTCCCCCTCTGTACTCACAGACCGCTCAAGTTGCTTGTTTAAGCCAAAGCTCTAAGAGCTCACCCTATTTTCAGGACCAGTAATTTCTCTCTCAAACACACTGTTCTCTCTTACTTATTTGAAGTAGCAAAATGAAAATCAATGTTGCAATCCCTTTAAGGAAATGTTGGTATTCAAGTAAACTCAAGAGCTCCCATGTTCTCATTTCAGCCTCTGAAAAAATGCCTTTTATAGTACACCCATTTCTCTTCCAGACTCATTTTTTCCACCTATTAAGCTAGAACTACAGCCTTCACAGCTGTGGTGAGAAGATGTGAGTTTAGCTGATCCAGCCAGCTGTGAGAGGCGCCAGGTACCCCAGAGCCTGGGATCCACAAGCAGATGAAGGGGATCAGGTCGCGTTGCTTCCTGCCTTGTCCATAGCCAGGTGGGTTAGGTGAGGGGGGATGCCTAAACCAGTGTTGCTAAATTGCAGGGTCAAGGAACCGATCGTTGCTCTGGGCAGAAATAAGCACTTTGCCAGCTTGATAACAACAGACCTGAGACACAGATTACAGTTCCTTTAATTTTCTTCCAGCTAATTAAATGATCAATTGCAGTATTGGCTTTTAGCCATGGCAGTGCCAGCTGAAATGAGCTCTCCAGTTTATGAGAGGCTAATCAATAGGCATCGTTTGCAGCAGGGATACAGGTTTTTATTTTAAAGCCAGGTATCAAAATTCAGAGGCAAAATACTGCTGTTATTCACAGCAAATTGAGATCTTCTTCTGCCCCCTCAAAAATCCCGTTGAAGGGAAGAACCGCACAAACAGTTACAGCTTTAGCTTGGGTTGTGTTTTCACTTCTCTATTTACCATAGACTTCCTGCATGACCACAGACAAAACACTTAGGTCCAGATACACGAAGATATTCAGGCAACTGAGATAAAAATCAGTTGGACTTAGATACATAAATAGTTTGTGGATCTGGTCCTTTGGAAGGGAGGCTGAGTTCTCCACTTACGAATGAGATAATAGGTACTTTCCAGCAGAACTGCAACAGCTCCCATCATGGAAGACAAAGGCCAAGTAAGAGCCAAGGAAAGACAACAGACTGAACACCTCCAGGGCATTTGACCACAAAGCAGCATCTGAGCACTCTGCCCAGTGTCTTCTCCTTACTGCTACCCACCTGGGTCAGCAATAACAGAGACCAACATCCCCTTTGATTGCTTTCCAGCTCTTTCTTGGTTCAAACTCTTTGTTCCCAAGGAGTTTAGCTGGAGACACTGTGGGGTGCAGGAAGGGTGAAGTGCAGGGCAGTGAAACAAGAATCACCAGTGCTGGGCTGTCAGGGCACTTTGGCGGGTGGGAAAATTAAAAAAAAAAACAACCCAAAACCTAGCTGAGGTATAGAATGGGCTGAGAGCATTTCTATACTGTTAGTGAAGAGTTCAGCAATCCTGGCACGTTATGGTAGGAGCTAATAAGCAGTGCATTTCAGAGACCAGGAAAACCCAGGGTTTGTACGTTAAAAGATGTCAACACAGGATGGAAGGAATTTGCGAAGGAACTGAGTAAGCAAAATTCAGAACCATAATGACAAAGTTGGTGCATCAAACCTCTCTTTGCTATCTGAGATCACATGTTAAGTAATGAAACTGTTTATCAGTAAGAGGCAACTCATGAGCGTGGGAAACAAAGATCTTGTATGAACTGGATCTAGATAAGAATGACCACAGCCCTCACCATTTTCAGAACCAAATGAAAATTTGTTCATGCTGCCAGCTTTTGCTCAGTGCAAGCCTTTAGTACGTATAGGTATTCATGCATCCAACAGAGAGAGATACACACAAGCTGATCAAGTATTTTTTCCTATTGTCTTGGAAAGGAGAAAAAAAAGTTAGTTCATGGGTGTAACTTTCATTTTTAGTCAGTTGAGAACCCCTCAGTTCAGTATGAACAAAATATCTCACAAAAACTGGACAGCAAGGTCAGAAGCCAGTTAAAATTCAACTCTATTTCATCTCTGCTGCCTTTATTTTAAAAAAAAAAAGCAAGAGGAGTATAGCAATAGCATCTTCGCTACTCACTTGTATTACTAGAACTGTTATGCAAAACTGAGAGAAGCAGTACTGCCTGCAGTCTTCCCCAGGAGATTATAAGCATAGGCCTGAGTACAGCAGCTTGTGGATTATTGATAGGACTAGCAGCTGAACATCAAACCATCTTCTCCCAAAGCAGCAGGAAAAGAAATCTAATTGGTGGAGTAGAGCATGATTTCTGGAGAAGGAAGAATCTATTCTGGTGTAACAGGAACACTTCTGCAGGCTTTTAAATTGATTTAAACTTGAAAACAAACAAACAAAAATCAACCCCTTTGGTACCAAGATCCATAGGAGACATCATCGAGGTGAACTGGGCCAGGAATTCACAAGCCAAAGAGTCCCAAAGAGTCTCAGAAGCTGTCAGAGTCGTATGTATCACTATAACTGATTTTTTGGGCAGGAACCCAAGCCTGGCTCACCTGGTACTCAGTCTGACACGGCCGGAGCACCGCACCCTCACTCATCCGCCAAGCGTCCTTGAGGCACAGGCAGACAGAAAAAGGCCTGCAAATGATAGAGTTAGGTGGAAAGCAACACCTCAGTGACATCTCATCCAACCTCCCTGACTGAGCAATGCCTCTTACGTTGCATCTTGGTGCGATCTTTCTTCCCCCCAGGTACGCGCAGAGGAGGAGAGGCCATGCAAGGTGCCTGCAGTGCATCAGACTGCAGAAAGGCAGGGGCAGGCAGGCTGCTCCGACCGTGTGGCTTCTCAGTGGAAAATTGGAAACGTAGAAACATAGCCACAGTAATAAAACCCAACAAAAACCATCCCCCTCCTCCCTCAAAATATGGACAAGCAGGCTTGGCTCAACCCAAAGATCAGCTCGTTGCCAGTCCATTGACTTGTTCAGGATCACGTAGGCAGCCAGTCAGCTTCTCAGGGATACATCCCAAGTTTCCAAATTCACAGATCTGTGTGGTAACCACTAATCTTCCTGGCATGGATTTTTTACAGACAAAAAGTCCCTCACAAGTTTTTACCCCATCAAGAAAAGACAAGTAGCTTGTATCATGCAACTTTTACTGTTTTTCCCTGTAAAGAAAACTTGTCTTAAAAAATGGGCTGGAAATTACTTAAACAAGCTGAAAACTACCCAGGAGCAATGTTTATTTTGCAAAACATAGTTATCTCATGTTCAGGAGCCCTCATTAATTTGAAAAGTTTCCGCATGACCTCAGAGTTTCTGTAGCACGTGTGAGCGTCCTGCAGCCTCTGCTGCCTATGACGGTAAAGAAATCGCTACTGCAGCTCTGTGGAAAGTAATAAAGTTCAGTCTATTATGTTTGAGACAGCACAACCAGTATATTTTAAAAAATAAATTATAAAACTGCAGATCTCAGTGCAAGTACTCGTGTATATGCACGCTCACCTAAAAAATCCTGCTAAGCAGAGGTAGCTGCTGGTCACAGGGTTATGGCCTGTGTCAGACACAGGCATGCTTCCTGAGATTGGATGTGGCCAGCTTTGAAGTGCTGGGTGTCAGTGAAATCAGGCCAAACTCTTGCAGGCTCACAGGAGGGGTATGAGGGGAATATAATTTCCTGGAGTTAGCTAACACACATACCAGAGAAAGTCGATCTCATTGATTAGCATCTCTTCTTCTGTTGGCCTTCTCTAATCTCTGCTGCCTGGGCGTCT
Organism: Steatornis caripensis; assembly: GCA_013398225.1. NCBI lineage: Eukaryota > Metazoa > Chordata > Aves > Caprimulgiformes > Steatornithidae > Steatornis > Steatornis caripensis. The sequence continues at coordinate 27,747 of VZSC01008831.1, forward strand.
CCTCCCAAGCACCTCATTGCTAAATAGCAATTAAAGCATAAATATATGAGCAACTCTGTATTCCAGACTCGCTGGCAAGCCACATGGTGCTGCCAAGCCTGGCTGTGACAGTGGGACTCTGCCTCATCGCTGGCTGCTTTCCCGTGCCAGGAGTATCGATCAGTCACTCTGAAACAACGTCAGAGTTCAGGTCCAGTTATTACACAATTTTGACCTTTACGAAGTGACTGCAGCCTCTGTGGGACGCACGGTGTTAAACGGGGCCGGGTTCAGGTGACTGTCCCTGTTCCCTGCTCCCAGGCTTCTCCTGCCCGAGCAACCAATTGCTTCTCCACTTGACCGGGCCAGAAGTTGCCTTTTCTCCTTTTAGACGTTGGGAAGCATTCATAGTCCACCATACGTGCGATGGCATACTGCAGCTCTCCGGTTAGCACTCGCTGCAGCACCCGTGCAGACATTTGATGTGCTGCCCGCAGAGCCCGTCGGGGCAGGGAAGCCCAGGGCTTTCTCCTTTAATATTCAGCTTATCTCCAGGAATATAGGGACCAGCTGTGGAAACCTGTATCTCCATTTACCTCGCTGGGCATGCAACAGTTTGGAGCAGGGTTTTTGTGAAGCTGAGGTGCAAAGAGTTTGATGAGACACCATCGTCTGCAGTGCCCAGGGGGACAAACCAGTGTAATTGATAAACCCCACAGAGCAGGGGATTACCCCGCTGCAGAGCCGAGGGGATGTGCATGGAAGAGGGGAGGATGAGCAGCGAAAAGGTGCTGACTTTGTAATCCCTCCCCTACACAAATAATCTCTGCTCTCCGGAGTCACCTCTGTGACGTTTTGCTGTGGCAGGTAGTAAGCAGCAGCAGTTCCCCAGGAACAAAAAGGGACATTTCTCCAAAGCACGCTGAGTTTGACTCAGTTAGCCAATGCTGCTGAGTGCACGAGCTTCCGGGCAAGCAGCTCCTCCTTTGCTGCTCCTTTTCTTCTGCGTATCAGCATGGCCAAATTAATTTCCCCTGTGGTGCAACGAGGAGATAAAGAGTTATTTTAAAGTCTTGGAGACTTGTATGAGAGCAGGGTGAGGGCCTCCTCGCTTGTTTACACACTGTTTTGGTGGAAAAGCCAAGAGGCAAGCCTGGGCAGAGGAAGGCTTTCCCAGGGCATCCTGCTGAGCTGTCCTTGGAGGTCCCTGAGCTCCTAAACCACACAGGGAATGGGTGAAAGGATGGAGGTGGCCGGAGAGCACAGAGGTGGTATACGCATGACTCAGGCATGAAGTGGTTTCAGCAGAGGAATGGTAATGCACAAGCAATAAAATGGGAGCTACCAGCATAACATTTCCCCTTAACCACATACCAGACTCACTTGACTTTCCAAGGAGAAGAGACCTGGGAGAGGAAGGAAGGATCTGCTGAGGAGCTGTGGCACGGTCTGTACCAAAGCATTACCCTAGACATAAAAGATGAGAAACCCTCATCACAGCCCAGGGAGGTTTGGGTGCACATGCGAGCTGCAGCAGGCAATGAAAAATAAATCAGGGGCAGAAACAGGGGTAGCACGGGAGAGAGCCAGGTGAAAGCCTGCAGCATGGCTGAGGAATGAGCAGCACCAGGGAAGCGACCCACCAGTCCTACGCAGAGCCTTGAGCATGAGCTGGGGCTTTCCCAGGTGGGCTCCGCTTTCTTTTCCTCTCTAGAAAGGAGAATTCGCATTGGGGCAGGTATCCGGAGCCGCTCGCTGCGCACTGCTGGTTTTGGAGCAGCGCTGCCAGCGCTGCCATCAGGAAAGCCAGTGTTGTGGGTTGCTTTAATAAATGCTTTCTCCAAGCAGCCTTTTAATGGTATCTTTTGCCTCTGGAGGATGTGACGCGTGGTAACAGTCTGTCTGCAGAAACACTTGCCCGTCTGTCTGCCAAAATAGGCCAAACACTGAGTTTTCTCCTCATTCACACCAAAAAAAAGGTGCTTTTTAAACTTAACAACTCGCCTGCTTTCGCAGAGCTTGGACATGGCATGGTCAGCTGCTGGGGGAGAGCTTTTCTCTCCATCACACACAGTGGGATCTGCCGTACAGTAGCTACTCTGAGTGCCTCTGTTTATACTCGTGGAATGTATTTTATGCTTCCCAATGCCTGGATTTGCTGAAGTCCGGTACTTATGAAAAGCCACCGGATATTAAAAAAAAGAACTAGGATTAAAACCATAAAAATGTACAATATTAATAGCAGCACTGATTTTAAAAGAGTTAACATATGTAGAAAATATAGCTGACCGCATTTCATAACTGTTTAAAAGATGAATGGTATTTTGTGGCAAAATACTGCTCTCTGTCACAGGTGGGGAGGGAGTGTCTGGGGCAGAGGGACTCAATGACATAAATTTGTATTCCTGTGCATTTTGGAACATGATGTGTTTGTATTCATTGAAATGACAGCTTTTCTGGTAATTTCTTCCTTTCCCAGCAAAGAAGCCTTAATCTCCTTACTGGAAATTGTACTATTTATGCAGAAAATCCTGCCTCTGAGATTGCTTGAGATCACGAGTTATGTAACCCAAACAGATGGAGCCAGAACTTTTCTTTTTTAATGTCAATTCATATTATAATCCCAACAGGGTGCAATCATTTATCAGCTCATTTGTGGCACAGAAAAAACAGACTGAGGATTTAAAGTGTGCATTTAATATACACATACATAGGAACAGTTCTGCCAGTGACAAGATTGTCACTAAATACCAATAATAGTAATAACGCTTATTAAGGATTTTCCTCATGCTTATGAACAGAAGGACTCTGTGTGATACACCTAATAATACGTACATGATATTATGACCGTCACCCTGCAAAGATATATATGTGGTTGTATTTACATGTTGGATAGATGTGGTTATCTGCAGCGCTGCTATGAAGTTAAATCTGAGAGTACCTGGGAGATCAAACCAGTGAATAAGCAGGAAGGAGGAGCTGGAGGAGGGCTGGAGAGAAGCAGGCCAGGGCAGGGCAATCAGTGTGAAGAACCTGATTGATGCATCCCTGTTCAACTCTTGAGCAATATTGAGTCTTACAACGATGAATCATCCCTCCAGCTCCCAGCTGATCACGTGCATACGTTGCAGAAGCCAGTATGTAATATACAATACTTAGTTTTAAAATTCACATTAGCTTAATAGTCTGTCTGCTAAGACGATCAGGCAGACAAAATCCTAAAAGGCTCAATTACACTTGCAGAGATTTTATCCTTTTTTGTTACTTATGTGGCTGTTCTTATTTCGTGTGAGTTTAAGCTAAAGTGACTCAAGACCACAGGAAAAAGACGATGAAAAGGAATGAAAGGGAAAGGTAGCAAGCAAAGTTTATTCCAAAAGAATATAAATGGACTATGTTGGGGTTCTTAAAACCGAATGGGGCTTGATCAGATGAGTTTGGGAGGAAAAAGAGAAAGAAAGAGTAATTTGAAGTCAAATGTAATTTTCTATCAAGCTGAAGTTCAACCAGGGTGTCACGGTTTAAAGCTGGGCTGGCTATTAAGCGAACGACAGATGCTCTTTGTTAACCCCCTCCCTCCCCGAAGTGGGGGGGGAAAGAGACTTATGGGTTAGGAAAGTTAAAACAGCTTTAATCTAACTACAATAATAATGTAAAATAATAATAATGAAATATATACAAATATACAAATATGTAGAAAACTGATATTGAGCTCCCCCCCACCGATGACAAATACGTCACCCGGACGCTGCGGGGCACGCCCTGGGAAAGTCCTGGACTGTACTCAGCAGCAGCAGGCAGGAGCTGGATTCAGGAATGCACGGATCGGGATCGAAGGCAGAAGAATCAGACAGAGTCCTCCTCGGATGCCGGCCATAGAAGAAGAGAGCGAGACCCTCGTGATCCCTCTGCTTTATACCGAGTATGACGCGTATGGGATGGAATACTCCCTTTGGTCAGTTTTGGGTCACCTGTCCGACCCGCTCCTCCCCACCGCAGGGTCGCAGGGGTGACGACTTCTCTGCTCTTTCAGTTCCGGCGCACAAGAAAGTTAGCAGAAGCAAGCATCGACCTTGGTCTCCATAGGGATAACTATAAGCAAGGGCCTTTCTGCATACCATTGCTTCTGATGTTCCAGCACTAACTATAAACACCGAGCCTTATCACTGCTAGAAGCAGCTACCGTCTGGAAAAACGTGCAGTTAATGTCAGAGAGTGCAGCTTCTCAGAAGAGACTTAACTAAAAAGCAAAGTTACTAGAAGAAAATTGGTTCTGTCCTGGCCCAAACCAGGACACAGGGCTAAAAAAAAAAGCCACGACGTTTAAATATGGTCTTTGTCCAGCCACAAATTTTATTCCATTCTGTGGGAATTCCTTATGTGACACACTTGCATATGTGGGCCCAAAGTGTAATCTAAGGCTCAAACCAGGGCAAGGAGCTTTGCTGGAGGAGATCTTTCAAGAAAACCCCAGGAAGCCGAATCAGAACTCATGCTATGACGCAGTACTTTCTGCAAAAGCAAGACCAAAACTGAGGCACGATGTGGCCCCTGAGGCTGGGTTCAGGGGTCTGTGGCCAGAGCTCGACCCCCGTGGACCTGGCTGTGTGTTGTGTTTAGGTGTTATTGCACAACCACCTCTTCGTTCCGCCACGCTGTTTTATTTTGCTGGGGTTTGCCAGCAAGGGGTGTAAGGTGGCTGGAACGGGCTCTGGTCCAAGGAATGTAACAGCGACCCCAAGATCTGGTCTGACTCCAGCGTTCTCTGCTGCCCTTCCATGCATTCGTGGTGGCAGTTTTCCCTCTTTTTGGGGGGCTGTTGTGGTGCTTGCCCACAGGGTCATCATTCCCGAGGGCACGCCTGAGTGGGCTGCTGTGAGTGAGAGCTCACCTCTGTGCTGCAGATGGGGAGGACAGCAACAGCCCAGGCCCCGTCGCAAGACAAACCCACGTGTTTTGATCCCATCTTTCATTTTGCTAGAGCATGAACAGTTCCTCTGGCGAATGCTTTCAGGGGACCAACCTAGAAAACTGAACCAGAGAGCTGCTCACAGCCAAGCGCTGCACGGTCAGCTGTTTTCAGGTCTCACCACTGACAACAGATCTTCCACTAAGGATATTTCTAAGCAGGACGATAGAAAACAAGTCAGCAGGACTTGAGCCTTTAAATCCAGATGTGGCTATGGCCTCTAAATTCACTCATCCCCTCAAAGTTCAATCTTTTTCCTCTCATATTTAAGACTGCAGAGAGAACAAGAGGTTTTAGTGAAGCATCAAGTGATGGAAGCTCTGATAAAGATGGTCTGACAGTAGAACCAATGCAACATTTCTAAGACAGCCCCAATTTTATCCAGGGATTTGCCATTTCTTATACATAATGCTATGCAACACCTTGACCTCCTTTCTTTTGGATTGGGGGCTTCACCTACTTGGTACTAGTAACATGAGAAAAATTATAATGGGTTTTTAATTCATTCTGGATCTTGGCCAACGATTAATTTATTCAGAAGCTTTTCTATTAGCCAAAACTTCAAAGATCCTTTTTTTTTTTTTTCCACAAGGAAAGAAATGAGCTGCTTCTCCTGCTTGTAAATATATGTAAATGTTTAACCGAGCAACATTTCGCTCAGGCTTATAAAGCGTGCTTTCTTTAGGATAGCTTTTCTCTGGATGATGTAATTTACTTGACTGGGTATTTTCTACTCTTGCACAACTGTGTTAGTCGATCTAAGCAGATTAATCTAAGCACCAACCTGGCACTTGCTTTGCCAGACAGTTACTCAGTGCCCTGCAAAAGAGGATTGTTATTTTAGGGAGGCAAAAGGATCATTTCTCTGTGCTTGAGTCGACTTTCAGATGGATGTTAGTCTGTTTGTGTGTAAATAGGTCTAAAAGCCCCAAGGACTGACGAGCTGGATGAGCCAGATACTATATTAGCAGTTACGTAACAGAAGCAGCGGTAAGAGGAGAAAAAAAAAATGCTATTTTTTCCCCATTGTTACAATGACAGTCCAGAGTCAGATGATCTAAAGGATAGAGATTATTTTAAAGGGACCATCCACAGCACTGGCTGTGCTTCCTAAATCTTCAGCCCCACAGAGCTCTTGATATTACAGTCTGGGTTTGTATGAGATAGGGAAAAAAGAGGGAGAGGAGAAAGAAGGAGGTTTATTTTTAGTAGAAATGACTCTCAGACAGGGGAAAGGTGATAGACTGATAGCTTTTGGGAAACATTTTGTTGAAACCTGAAGCACAGACTGCAGGAAGCAGATTCAAGTCATCTCCGTAACGCGCTCCAAAATGCATCAACATCACTCGGTCACTCTGCCCTTAAGGGCGAGATAATTATGGCTGTGCTGTCTGAATGAGGGATTTTTTGGTTGACTGATCAAAAATTTATTTTAAATCAACTTGAAATGAAACTCCTCATTTTGTTAGGGTTTGGGGGAAGTCAACATTTCCCCCCCTTTCAGTCAAAATTATTAACATAATTCAGACAGCATTCAAGAAAATATATTTTTTTGTTAGGACTAAGGAGGTTTTAGGGAAAAAAAGTCACCATGAATATTTTTGCTGTTGTAAAAGTACTTCCTAAATTCAGCTCAGATACTTGGTCACTCCAAAAGTGCAGGCTCCTGGAGTGAGATGTCTTCCTGGGCTTCTAATGATCTCCAAACCGGTATTCAATTCCTTGATGTTTCTGCCTATTAAAGACACAGATTTGGTACTTCCAATCACATCTCCCTCTGGTGGCTACTTCCCAGGACTAAACCAACCTGCTATTCACTCAGCGTTGTGTGGGATTATATAGGCTGCTTCTTTCGCTAGCGTTTCGTTTCCCAGCCTGAAGCCCTGCTGATGACTGCGAGCGGCTCTTCGAGAGGCCACACCACCGTTTCTTGCCTCGTGCTTCCTAACAAGATGCCACCAACCACATCTCTGGGGACGCCGACATCAAACTGGAGGGTCGTGCCAGCCCCACGCCAACCAGCTCATCCTTTAGACAAGCCAAGAGGGATGTTTGTTAGCAACGCAAAGGCTTCTACATCTGCATGATGGGCAGCTGAACAAGCACAACAGACAATCCTGATGGGACATGGCCTTTAGAAGAAGTTTTGCCCTCCGGAGCTGTTGCAAAGATTTCCCCCTTAGTAACAGCATTTTGCTGCTCCCCACTTGAGTTTTACAAATAGCTGCTTTTATAAATGCATTTATCCTCCTGCTAACGGTTTTGCAGCAAATGATATTTCATTTTGATGAGAAAGCTTTTGAGCAGAAGCCAAATTGCTCCAGGCAAAGCAGATTTTGTTTTCCTACAGTTTAATCAGTAGGAAATTAAGAGACAAATATTGTGCTGCCATGGACGTGGAGGCAAGCAGTCGCCTTTGCTTGGGTGAGTTTTTCCTTTCCCTCACTCTCCAGGACATAACCGGGAGTCAGAAGTCATGCCATCTAACATGAATCTGACAGTCCCAACCCTCAGCCCGTGTAAAGCATTGTTGCTCCATCGGGAACAGTTTTACAGTCTTCGTCAGTCGGTGGGTACCCAGCATCCTTCACAGAATAGTCTGCCATCAGCCGACCTCCCTAATTTGTTAAGTAGTCAATTTTACCTTTTAAGAGGAAATCAAGGACATACATACATAATTCAAATTCCTGTTTATGTCCTTGCATCAAGAGGAAGGCAGCTCCTGAGTGGCTTCTGGCAGCTGGTCAGACAGTATGAAGAGCCACCGAAATTATATTTATTTATTTTTTGTATTTCATGCTGTTTTGAAAGGGTCAAGGCTGGCTACTCTGAGGGAAGGTGTTTCTAGGCAAACATTAATGTGACACTCTGTTTGAAGGGGTGACTCAGCCACAGAAATATGTGCCTTTTATCACACATTTCAAACTCTCTAAAATACAAGTTTAGGGGACCTTAGTCTGCTTATTCCGTGGCGGAATTCGCTCAAATTCTCCATCCAAAAGACATTTATCATCTCACAGGTTTTAGCTAATGTCAAGCTATATAGACTAAATTCTTTCCAAGGGATATATGTACTTCATGTATGGAATACAATACCTGTGTTGCTTTAAAAAGGACCCAGCATCATTATCTAGGTGATGGTTTTCCAGCACATGCCTGAACGATGAGCTGCAAATCCTGCAAAGATTTGTCCCCGTAAAGTCTCACTTTACAGTAAAAGACTTATTATACATCCAGCGCCCCATCCTCAGGAGTGAAAACTCCTTGCTGAGACCTCAGGCTCCTTCTGGAGGAGATCTAGGCCGGTTTGTACGGAGGAACACTGCCAGCAGCCACTGGTCCCTGTGGTCAACAAGACTTTAGCACTTGGGCTTTTACATGGGGTCATCTGAGGTTAAGAGCAAGGGGGACCACGTTGGCTCCGGCTCCTGCTGCCCTCTTCTAACCAGGATCAAACTGAAACTCATTTCAGTGCTGGGCCTGACCACCTTACTTCAGCCCAGGGTGGGGGTGTGTGATTTCCCTGGGCTTTTAAGGGGAGACACCCACAACGTCCAGCTGTCACCCCAGCTTTCCATGCAAAGTGTGTTCAAGCAGGCTCAGCTGGCTGAGACCCAGCAGGCTGGAGCCAGGAGGGAGAGGAGCCCATGGAGATGCCCATGCTGGCTGGGCACAGGTCGAATGCGAATAAACCCCATTCAGAAGAAGAGGATGAGCTGCAGCACTAAACAAGCCCAGCTGAGCTGCTTACAAACCCAAACGGGTCAGCCCTGTGCTGCCAACGGCCCTGTTTGCAGCATCCAGAGCCTGTGAGTGGGATGAGCCGTACATTTGGTAGGGAAGGAACATCTTCCAGCATTGCCTCGGCATTAAGCGGCTTTCCTGGGAAGGCAGACGCCAATAGCTGGTCGTAGGAGAGGAAGGGGGAAGGTGGTGGCATGGAAAAACCTGTCACCTTTCTCCAGGTTTCCTCATCTCGAGTCAGCACTTAATCATATCGCTGGCGGAAACTATTTAAAGGCTCCTTAATTAGCCTGTGGTCTCAGGCAGTTCCTGTGCTGACTGCTAGATGGGTCTGGACGATACCACAGGGTTCATTTTGTCAGACGATTGACAAAGTTTTCATGTAAACCACAGCAAAACTTGTGTGCTTGCCTGACTACCAGGCGGGCTGGGGGGGCAGCGAGTGGAGGTGAGAGGGGGCAGGATGTCAGATAGGATTTGTTTGTGCAATGTCCTGATAGGAAGTGACAGATGAGCTGGATTTCAGCAGGTCTCACCTCTGAAGCACTTCTCCATTCCTGAATCCTGGTGCCTTGTGCCACGGCTGGTGGGAGGAGGATGGGAATTGCTGCTCAGAGAAAAGTCGCTCAGCATCTGAAAGAACCCCTCCGGGTTTTACCCACCACATCCTGCTGCGTAGTTCATGGCCAGCGTGGCTGGGGGTTTTCTCTTTTTCTTTTTTTACCTAAACTCTCACAAAAGCCTTTTTTTTGTAGGACTCCCCCCGTACCATGAGCTGTGCCTTGGGTACCGCCACCGCAGCAGCTCCGCCTCACCGCCCTGCCTGCACCAGGGATCCCAGCCACGGCGCTGGGGGACCGCGGGTTGGAAAAGGACATTTCATCTGTTTCATGACAATAGTAGGGACGGAGTAAAAGCTTTTAATCACTTGCTAAAATTATTGTTAAATTAAGTAGTTAACTCAGTTGTTTACTCAGCTGAGAAACCTGCTTTTCAGCTGGGACACTTAGCTGCCTGCCCCCAAGTCTGGGCCAAACCCCAAGAGAATCCAAGCTCCAGTTCCCGAGTTAGAATGGGATCCAAAACCAGAGGCTTGGGGACTTTTCCTTGCTGTTCTCCCGCTCAGGGGTGTGCTCCTATTCCTTATCCCCCCCTTCCCAATCTGTTACTCACACCTCTGTAGGGATGGCTCCAGAGCTGGCCGATCCTGCCTGTAGCAGGGCTCCCCCCTCCTCCCTGTCACAGCCCCCCAGCACATCTCCCTGCCATCCCCAGCACACCTCCCTGCCACCCCCCCAAAATCCTTCAGCTGGCATGAATATGTACCATGCAGCTCGGGGCTTTTCCTTATGTGCAGGGGTGCCCCTGAATGCATCTGCATCTGCTGTTATGCATTAAAAAAGCAGTCATATAGAAGTATGTGCACACGTGTGAGTATGGTCATGTATTACAGGGAAATGTTTCTCTCGCAAGAGTCCAGAAAAGAGCGATCTGGGACCGCCTGTGGCTGATTTTTCTCATCTTTACTCCCACACATGCAGGGGAGGCTTTCACAGGCAATAACAACTGGAAATAGATTTCTGAAGTTTAAATTAAGAATATTTTCCTCTGCTGAGGCAGGCATTTGACAGTGTAATTCTTAAATATACTTTGTTGCCATTAAATCTAATACCTGTGAAGGATTACATATCTGCTTCATTGCAAGTTTGGCAGGATTAGGAGAATAATGTCTGCTTAGTGTTTTTAAAACATCAAACACTAACAAAGCCCTGAGCAAGAAATCTTTTTCAAGGGCTGCAAAATGCCAAGGGTCCGGGGAATTGCACTGTGCCAGGAAAGCTGATGGCGTGCCCTCTGAGGAGCTCCACGTTTCAGCCGCCGAAGCACGTGGTGACAGAGACACAGCCGCTGCAGAAATCCCCTCTGCGCACCAATACTCCAGATTTTGCTCCCTGGCAGTGGAGAACCGCCGGGTTCAACCCAGGCAGCCGGCTGGGGGAACAGGAGCTCACACCACTTCTCCATGGGATGAAGAGTTCTAGGATTTGGGATTTAAATATTCTTTGCAATAGTCACATCACAAGTAATTGTTTGTAGTTGCATTGTTCGTAATGATCTCCCTCTTGCTCAGATATATATATGGGAAGAAAATCAGTTCCCCTAGTCCTGAAGCTATGGATTTGTAGTGGGGATGTTAAATCCTCATTAGAGCAGGAGGTGAAGCCCGGAATGGGATGAGCCAGGCTGGCTCAGACCCTCCTGTCACGGCAAGGAGATTGGCACAAGGCCCTGTGAGGGATCTGTCTCTTTAAAATGATCCTCGGTTTCTTAACAGAGGCTGAAAGGCAATATTGTTTGCTCTAATTAATGGCCTCTCCAGCTCAGGCACCAGCCTTAGGCAAATCCACCCCAAAAATCCCCTGGAATAAACACCATCACTTTGATGATAGCGTATGAGGTGACTTGCCTTGCGTTACAGTAAAATTGGCATGTGGGAAGAGCAAACCAGCCTCACCGCTTCCCCACTCCCTCCTGAAAGCTCCTGGAAAGCTCCGGCGCAGGCGTAGGATCCTCTGCCCTCCATCTTCAAGGAAACCAGGACTGTGCGCCGCGAGCGGGAGCCGGTCATTGCCAGGCTCTGAAGGGCCCATAAGCACCACGTATAGGTACAAAGCAGGGGCAGGAAGTCTATTTTTGATTCATCTGCTATTGGGGTAACTCTGGCATCTGTAAAGATGAATTAGCTCTGGATATTTTCAGGCATAAGCGTTTTGCACTGGAATCTGTAGAAAAAAAATCACTTGAGCTACAGCAATTGGGTTTTTTTCTAATATTATTATTATTGTTGTGTTTTCCTTTTTACAGCTAATGAGTATTTGCCCTCGGGGAAGGGAGCACTTGCAGTAGGAAGGCTGCGGGCACCAGAGGCAGAGCCAATCTGCAGAGGGTGAACAAAAGCAAAGCATCGCCTCCTGATAGGTACCACATGGACACGGTGAGGGTTCACCCATCTCTGGCAAGATGCGATGGCCAGGAATCTCCAGAAAGCTCATTTCCTGCTACCAAGGGGAAAGAAGAGATTTGAAAACAAAAATCACTCCAAGAGTTGCCTTCAAAACTCCGACAGCAGATTTAAATGTAATCTCCAATTACTTCTTCAGCTCCACAGCTCAGCTCAAATTCCTCATAACTGTTTCCGTTACATCAAAGACACAGAAACTTGGAAAAAGAAAAATAATCAAAGCAGCAAACAAATCATGAAGGGAAAAGGGCTTCTTAAAGCAGCGAGTGAGCCAGGTCTCTCTTCATTTGCCTAAGGAGAGCCCAAAGACAGAGCCTTGCAGTTGCTTACTAAAAGATGGGGTCCCACGGGAAGGCTTTTGGCTAAATCCTCCACCCCAAAACCTGCGGCTAGGCTCAGGCGAGCCTGGTTTAAAGCCATGCTTCCAAACCGAGCTGCTTGCACTGAAAAAATGCTGGGGGCATGGGAGAAACGCCGGCCAGCACTGGAGGCAGCAGGGCAGAGTGTTTGCCAGGGGCTCCCAGTGACCAAAACTTACCCGCAATCACCCAGCTCTAATTCGCCTGATGGGGAATGTGATGTTTCACGAACAGAGTCCAGGGTGGGGGGGTCTCACTGTATCACAGGTTCAGTGATACCGGTTTGAATCACCAGCTTAAAACGAGATAGCAGCATCAGCCAAGCATAAATATTTCCATCCTTGTCTCACATTTGTTATCATTGAAGACTGATGCGAGTGCGGGAGGACTCACAGGCACCCGGTATGGGGCACAGCACCTTTTTCACAAACGGCCTGGTGGGAAGCGGCCCTCCGAGTTACACTCAGAATTTGTGGGTAATTCATTATCCAGCCCACAGTAGTAAATGCCGCACAGTGTATATGCGCCCAACACAAGACTGATTGCTCTGGCAGCAACCGATGCACTCCTGGGAAGTTTCTTTTGCATAAAGTGCTTTTGACACTAGTGTTGGCACCGAAGCAAACACATTAGGATGACTAAAACACTCGGACTGCTAGGAATCACAGAGCACGCACGCTGGAAATGCAGCGGCAGACCCAGCACAAGCGAAAAGTGACGCGCTTTTGTTTTCAAGGCTGGCCCTTGGTCTCTCCTGCCTTTGCATGGTTCTAAGCTGGGTTTGGTAAGGTGCCTACGGGTGAGGCGATACTTCCTCGCGACACTTCAGTGCTATTCATGAAGCAGACCTAAATAATCTGCATTAAAAAGTCGCGTGTGTGGATTATGATCACGCAAAGAGTAATTGGATTTGATTGTGCTCTTTACAGATACGGGAAGTAAACTCACAGCCTGCTCTCGGTAGAATTACAGTGTGGTAAGGACAGCGGAAGTGAGAAGAAATTCAAGTTCATTGCCCATATTACTTGGCACTGCTGTACAGCACTAAAGGTTTTGTTGCACAGATCTGCAGCCCAGATATTCCCATTTGGAAGAACCTGAGATTCAGGGGATTATAAAGGATGTGTGGGAGTATTAGGCAGTTCTCCATGCTGAAGATGAAAAAGACTCTCACAGAAATACTTAATGGGCTTTGAAACAAGAATAAAGCGCACAGGTTATTTTTAGAAGCCCGTCTGCTCTTGCCAACACCTGCATCTGCTGATGGCAGAGGCTCCTGAGTGTCGACACCCAGCACCTCTCATTGCCACACCGCTCTGAATTTATACAAGTTTATCTGCTGCAGCCACAAGAAAAGGGGGAGCATGAAATGCGTGTGCTTGGCTGCAGCAGGGAGTGTACCCCAACTAAAGCAAGCCTGAAAAGTCACCTCTGAAAAACTTCAGGGGCCTCGGTTCCCCTTCCGCAAACCAAGATGATGTTTGTGCTTCGAAGATGCACCTGGGGCTGCGCGCTGGGAATATCCCGCAGCACACGAGAAGGACCGAGGTGGGACTTGCCCATCAAGGCTGTGGCAGCTCCATCCTTTGCCCATCTCTTCTCTTGGTTTAGGTCATCTGTTTTGGACTTCTTTCTGGAAAGCCAAATGGTGGCTGTCGTACAAAGACACCAGGACTAATCAGTTATGGAAATGCTGAAGTGATGCGAGTCAAAATTTCTTTGGAACTCACACTTCAAAGCAGCATAAAAATACAGAGCAGTTTAGTGTTTTGCATGTTTACCTACCACTCCAAAGAATGGTTAGAAGCCGGTTGCTAAGTCGGGGGCTGTAATTACCCTGTGTGTTTTTCCTTTCACCCCATTTGCCATTAGTTTCCTTAAAAATAGACACACACACACACACACTGGAAAGAAGTATTTTCTCATGAAAGACTACCAATGCCGGATTGTATAAGTTCTTAGGAAATTACTTGTTATTACTTGTTTGGTTTTGGATATTAAAAATTTGTACTGTCTGAATTTTCCAGCAAGAGAAACTTAATCTTATTGTATAAGAATTATCCCAGGCCAGTAATAACATTTCTGAAGGAACCAGTCATGGAAAACATGTTTCTCAGAACTGTTCTCAGGACATTTTCTATGAAAATCTAAAACTGAAAAAAAAAGAAAGGAAAATTGAAACCAAAGCACTCAGGATGGAGCTAGAACTGCTGTGCAAGAGTGGTATGTGGGAATTTAACATGTTGCCATTGCTACTAAGAGGGTTTTTCTCCTTCACCAGGATGGCTAACCGTTGTGCTTTAGATTACAAAGGGCCATTTCGCATGGGGATAACAACAGTAAAACGGTCAGTTTATTGTGGTTGTGCCACAGAAATCCACACACCCCTATCCACCACCCCTTGGGCTCGGTGTGAAAGTCTAGGATGGCTTTCTCTTTGCATGGCCTCCTCTCTAGCACTGAGCAGGGCTTTGGAGGAGAAACCAGCTCTCCGTCCCAGAGCCTTCCACTCCAGCCGGGTGGGCAGAGGTGTCCCTGCCAGCAGGCTGGCGGCGCAGGCACCTCTCCGGAAAGCTAACGGGACATCATCAGCTTAGCCCTTAGGGATGCTCTGGTTTTTGGGGTGCAGCCAGGCACCTCCCTCGACATCCAGCCCCCGTGCAGGCTGGCTGGCTGCTCCCTGCTGCGGGGGACATGAACCCGGGCTCCTGTCCCCAGGACTTCCCCTTGCTTGCTAAGCACAGCTGCAGGGACGGGCTCTTTTCCTACCCAGAGCCATACATGGAAAATATAATTTGCTGACGGCATCATATCTGTCAATTCTCCTATTAAAAGAGGAGACATGAGTTTTGTCTCTGCTAAGGCTTGTATGTGCAGTAAAAGCCCTTCTATCAACAGAGGCACCAAGGAAATGAGCTGGCTAAAACACAGCTAAACTGTACAAGATCCTCTCGCAGCCTGTTGGATTATTGCCCGCTTGCGCTGAGGGCGTTCAGCTGGAGCAAGGTCTGGGACCGTGGGCCAGGGGAGAAAGGAGCCACACCAGCCTCGAGCCCTCTTCTGGGATCGCCTTTGCATCTGCCGTCTTGCTGTGCCTGGTGCTCGCTGGGCTCCTCTCCATGGAGGGACAGCATCTCTCCTTTCCAAAGGGGCGTCCTCACTCTGTGCCCTGAAGATCCGGAGAAAGTTTGGGAAAAGGCTAGACAGGGAGGAGGAAAAGAAAGAAAGAAAAGGATATTTCAGCCCTACCAAGGGCTTTAAGGAGCAGCATCAACTTGATAAAAGCTATTCACTAGTAGCAATAATGATTTATTTGGGAAACAGATTAATTTGGAGCCAGTCTGACCCAGGCCTTTCTTTTCCCCTGTATTTATTGTTACCGCTCAGAGTCTTTCACTGTGATCTAAGGGTATGTTGCAGAGCTGAGCGCTGCAATAAGCACGGTAGTCTTGGATTATTCACTTAGTGAGCCAACGGGGAGGATCTTTGTAACAGGAGGCCAAGGGCAATTCCAATCTCTTTCTGAAAAGCCGCATTTCATTCAGACATCCTTTGAGGATCAGAGTTTCTCTACCATCTGAAGCTATTGCCTTAATCTAAATTGTTGGTTCAATTGCTTTCCATGAATTTAGCACTTTAAGGGATTAGGGGAAAAAAGCTCTAATTTTCCTTCTGACCTTTTAACATCATCAAATGAAAGTTGGGACATCAGCAAAGGAATTTTAAGTCAATAATTGCTTTGTAGTGACTGTATGTTTGCGAGCCAAACGCTGCCCTTGCCCTAATCCTTGCTCCCTGTATGGAGCAGAGTCGTGTGCCATAGTCTTCTGGGTTTGCCTTTACATCGGCCTCGCCAACAGGACAGAACTTGCAAATGAGGCAAGAGAGCAGCGATCCAAAAAAAAAAAAAATGGGAGAGACGAGGCTGCTCTGCTTGAGCCCCAGCAAGTTCTCAAGACAGGCTGTTGCTGAAATCCTGACCTTGTTTGCTCTTGGGCTGCCTGAGCTGCTGCCTACCCCGTAGCCAAGATTAATTAATTCTTGTATTGATGTGTCGAGCACCTGCCACGAAATCATAAAACAAGTAGAAAGCTGTCGGCATCTTGTAAAACTTGAGGAGAAGACAGGGAACCAACATGCAGGGATTTACAGTGTGGCGTCCAGAGCTAGCGCAGCTATAATCTTGGGTTGCATAGCTGAAAAAGAGGCAAATCGGGTCCTCATTCTGCTCTGTGTTACCCTGGGCAGAAGTTAATGCACTTACATGGCATAAAGCACATGCAAACAAAGGGAGAATAACGAAGGAGGCCAAATCCTTATTCCTTTGACATTTCATTTCATATACCAGGTAAGAAGCTGGACTGCTAAGTCTGCTCTTTGCAGACAGGCTTAGTTACGTGTTGAGCTGTACGTTTAGATTTTCTTTTGGCCTCCAGAGCTCATCTTTGTCACCTCCTGGTCCCGTGTTGGCTCCCCTCGCTGTCTCTTCATACCGTTGCAGCAACATCGCTGGAGTTAGAAAACTATTTTAGAGGTGTGGTTCGTGCTCATGGAGGGGACGGAAGGGAAAGCTAAGCAGTTGTGCAAGCCTTTCGTGGTTGCAAGAAACAGCAAGGCTGGAAGGAGAGCTGGAAGGAGGCGTAACTCGTGGCAGGAGCCTTTCATCACCATCCCCTCGAAGGAGAAGGTCCACAGGTTGCTTGGGCAGCACACGGCGGTGCTGGGGCACGTGGGGCGGGGTAGATGGCTCGTGCTGCAGCGCGTCTATAGGGCTGGAATGGGGACCCCGATCTATGGCAGCATTGCTTTGCAGCAGGCTGCACATGAGGCCAGCTCCTTTCTGCTTTTGCAGCTCTTTTCTCTTAGACAGTGCCTCCTTGGGAGGGAACCGTCTCTTGCAACATCTCTGCATTTTCTAGCACAATGAGCCCCTGTCAGGAGCCTTCACTTGCTGCAGTACCAAAGTACAGGGGAACCACAAACAAGAACTGTAGTGTTGAAACACTGTTGAGCTGTTACAAGCCATCTCAGCTAAAAATAAACTGCTGGGATAGACTGGCAGTCTAAACAAGCATCAGAGTTTCTTTCACCAAATGCTGTAAGGAAAATACCCATCAAGAGCACCAAGTCAGACAGGGCACAAATAGCTTCAAATATGACATGAGTTTCATTTCTTGCCTCTCTTCTTGCCTCTGTCCTGAGCAAGTAGCCTGAAGCCTCTGGGATTTCTCCAGAAAATCTTCAATTTGAAGATTTTTTTCCTCCCTCTCTCATCACTTCAGGGTATTTCTTGTAGCCCCTGGAGGGTAAATCCTCCTGAGGGGAAAGGAACAACCCTCACCTTTGCTTTAAGTTGAGTTCAAGTGACCTGTGAGCTCTGGTTCTTAGCTCACCCCTCCATATTTTGCCATGACATGCAAGTTTTGCACAGCTTTACAGGGAGGGGGGAACCAGCCTTGCGGAAAACCACCCGCCGGCAGACAAAGGCCAGCAACAAAGCCCAGCGAGCTGTTTTGTCTGAGCCCAGACTGCTCCGTCTCCGGCTTTTGCCGGGACTGGCAGCAGTAGAAAGCCAGGCTAGTTTTCTCAGTTGATCTTGCTTTAGTCTTACCAGGTTATCTGAAGTTCAGCTCTCCCCTCCTGCCCCGGTGTGAGCTGCATGGAGTGCGGTATCTGCCCAGAGTCACAGCTGTGCCAGGCTGCCCACAGCACACTGCCCTGTTGCTTCTGAAAGGCCGTGCTAGGCAGGTTCCTATCAGCCCTTGCCTTTTAAAACAAGCTGCAGAGAGTAAAGGTGTTGTGTGACCCTCCTGAGGACGCTTTTGCAAAGCTGCCCGGTGTGATTCAGACCCGGTACCGCTGCAGCCAGCAGCTTCCCACGAGACCAAGACAACAGCTCCCAGCTGCCGAGACCACGCCACATGTCACTTACACAAGATTTTCCTTCCCTTTCCTACACTTTTTTATTTTTTTTTCAGTGTTTTCGAGCTCTGTGAGAAAGCCAAAGAGGCCAGAAACAGGAAACTGGATGGTTTTTCCCTCCCTCCATCAAACGCAGAGATGGGGTGCAGCCTCACAAGACCCACCAGCTTCTCCGTAAAGCTGCTGCAGAACTCAGCGGGAAGCCTACCATCCACCTTTTGTTCTTCCTCGGTCCTACCGTCCCACAGAGCTGGACACCGGGATGCAGTCTGGAAAGTTTTTTGGATTTCACCAACCTAAAATTGATGAGGGGGGCTCGCACAGCCCCCACACCATCCCTGCCTCCAGTGCATCCCTGTGAACCCCATCGATGGCAGCAGGGACATCCCCAGTGCCCCTTATGGGCCCAGGTGTACGTGGCCGTGCCACCAAAAGGGCCATCCCTGTCCCACTCACTTTGTCTGCTTTGTGTCCAAAATAGCCACTCGGGCACTCAATGCGTGGTCACCGAGCCATGCCCGGGAGGAAATCCCCCACCCTTTAGCCTCCTGCTTTGCCTTTTGGTCTTTTAAAAAGACTTGGACCAAGTAAGGGGACAGGATGCTGGCAAGCAGAGATAAGAGCAGCCTGCACGTGGCAAGGAACAACACTTTTCCCTCTAGTATCAAGCAGGCACGGAGCCGATGGGGAAGGTCAGGCTGCCTTCCCACGCCGCAGGGACACAGGCAGTACCGCTCTGGGGAGGACGGGTGATGCTCAGTCCCCAGCCGGCCCCCACGGCAGGCACTGTGGACACCTTGTCCTCAAGGCTGGCTGCAAAATTATGGGCTGGCTTGTGCTGATATGGTACGCGTAGAGCTGGAAGAGAGAACGCACACTGGCTCTTCATCTGACCTCACGCAGCGTGTCTCCTTTACCAGTGCAGAGCAACAGTGAGAGACGCAATGGTGGGAGATGCCCATGGTTCAGCACTGGCACCCAGTTGTTAGGAAAATCTACACAGTGTGCGCAGTTTCAAGTGGGACCAAGCTCTGGAATGGTTTTGATTCAGAGATGCCAAACCACTTCCAAGTTGAAGCAAGTGTATCTTTGATGCTCCCTCATCCAAGGGCTGCATTTTTCGCTTGGCTCAGCATGGCACTTCACTTGGACACCGCCGAGTGAGCGCAAAGCGTTTTTTGGTGCACAGATCTCTTTGCTGCAGGGCTTTGGAGCTGCAGGTGGGATCATTTGCAGCTTTGGTGAAACAGTTTATCACCAGAGCCCCTCTTGGGGCTGCCTGGCAAGAGGCAGCACCAGGCTGGGGAGGATGAGGTGCAGGGAATGGGGCCAGACCATCTCCAAACACCGCTCCCACTCAAATCACAGTCGGAGCAGGCACAGGCACGAGCTGAGCCACTNTTTGTTCTTCCTCGGTCCTACCGTCCCACAGAGCTGGACACCGGGATGCAGTCTGGAAAGTTTTTTGGATTTCACCAACCTAAAATTGATGAGGGGGGCTCGCACAGCCCCCACACCATCCCTGCCTCCAGTGCATCCCTGTGAACCCCATCGATGGCAGCAGGGACATCCCCAGTGCCCCTTATGGGCCCAGGTGTACGTGGCCGTGCCACCAAAAGGGCCATCCCTGTCCCACTCACTTTGTCTGCTTTGTGTCCAAAATAGCCACTCGGGCACTCAATGCGTGGTCACCGAGCCATGCCCGGGAGGAAATCCCCCACCCTTTAGCCTCCTGCTTTGCCTTTTGGTCTTTTAAAAAGACTTGGACCAAGTAAGGGGACAGGATGCTGGCAAGCAGAGATAAGAGCAGCCTGCACGTGGCAAGGAACAACACTTTTCCCTCTAGTATCAAGCAGGCACGGAGCCGATGGGGAAGGTCAGGCTGCCTTCCCACGCCGCAGGGACACAGGCAGTACCGCTCTGGGGAGGACGGGTGATGCTCAGTCCCCAGCCGGCCCCCACGGCAGGCACTGTGGACACCTTGTCCTCAAGGCTGGCTGCAAAATTATGGGCTGGCTTGTGCTGATATGGTACGCGTAGAGCTGGAAGAGAGAACGCACACTGGCTCTTCATCTGACCTCACGCAGCGTGTCTCCTTTACCAGTGCAGAGCAACAGTGAGAGACGCAATGGTGGGAGATGCCCATGGTTCAGCACTGGCACCCAGTTGTTAGGAAAATCTACACAGTGTGCGCAGTTTCAAGTGGGACCAAGCTCTGGAATGGTTTTGATTCAGAGATGCCAAACCACTTCCAAGTTGAAGCAAGTGTATCTTTGATGCTCCCTCATCCAAGGGCTGCATTTTTCGCTTGGCTCAGCATGGCACTTCACTTGGACACCGCCGAGTGAGCGCAAAGCGTTTTTTGGTGCACAGATCTCTTTGCTGCAGGGCTTTGGAGCTGCAGG
This sequence comes from Steatornis caripensis, assembly GCA_013398225.1. Taxonomy (NCBI): domain Eukaryota; kingdom Metazoa; phylum Chordata; class Aves; order Caprimulgiformes; family Steatornithidae; genus Steatornis; species Steatornis caripensis. The sequence goes on from VZSC01008831.1 coordinate 48,147, forward strand.
TGGGATCATTTGCAGCTTTGGTGAAACAGTTTATCACCAGAGCCCCTCTTGGGGCTGCCTGGCAAGAGGCAGCACCAGGCTGGGGAGGATGAGGTGCAGGGAATGGGGCCAGACCATCTCCAAACACCGCTCCCACTCAAATCACAGTCGGAGCAGGCACAGGCACGAGCTGAGCCACTGTTAACCAGACGAAAACGAGTTTTGACTGAAGCCTGTGAATGGCAAGTGAGGGATGAATGTCAGCAACTTGTAACAAACCATTGCAGCTTCAACCCCATGGGAAAGTTTACTCTTGCAGAAATTGCTGAAAAAAACAAGGCACAGAAATTCATGGGCAGGTCCATCTGTGACCAGCGTGCTTTGAGTCTCATTTCTTCAAGTTATTAGCAGATATAACGAGAATATTAAAAATACCTCATTCCTGTGGGGGATTTGGGAGTGAAATCTTGCCCTGGCTGGATCAGATCCTGAGAAAGGCAGAGGCAGCGAAGGAGCAGGATCCCGTCTCCCTCTGTGTGGCTGCCGAGCTGCAGCCAGCCCCAAAGGCAGAGCAGAAGACTATAAAGCCACATGCAGCTGATTATGCCTTTCACTCGCCTTCATTTGCTGATTGCAAGGCCGGGAAGGAGGGAGGCAGACGGTACAATTAAAGCAGCTGAAGGTTGTTGTCAGAAATGCAAAGCAGAGATGAAGTTCCCCAGCCTCCCGGCTGGTCTGTTACACCCCGGTGCTCTGAGACCTCGGGGGACAGACTGAAACCCACAGCCTGACGGTGCTGGGCAGCATCGAGCCCTCCGTCGCTACGAGATAAGAGACCCGGGTGTGGCCTTTGCAATGATCCTGGAAGGAAACAAAGCAAGAGCTGGAGCTGGCACTGGCACTGCAGCCCCCTGCCATGGCTGAGTTACGCCTTGCTAGAGGGGAGCCAACGCTCAGAGTGTTAATTCACACTAACAGGAATTTGGCCCTGTGTATTTGAAGCCGCTGTACTGAATCCCTCACCGTTGGCTGGAGATGTGGTGGTGGTGCCCCGGCACCGAGAGGTGAAGCAGGGCCCTGGCCTGGGGCAAAGCTCCTTCGGCATCGGGGAGAGCAATGGGCTGCAGCTTGAGCAGAGCTCAGCACCTCCCGGATCGCCTACAGAGCCATCACAGTACTGCAAACACTCCCCGGGTTTTTGTATTTTTTCAATCAGCAAACACCTCAGGCTGACTTTTCCCTGTTTCTGCGTAAATGCTCGAAATTCTCCTGAAATGGCTTTTAAAAATTTTCCCTTTTAAATATAATCTGGAGGATAGAAGGAAGAAAAAAAAAGCTGCACGTAGCAGAGAGACAATGTTGGCTGGCTATAGGATTTGTGCTGTATCATTGTTATATTTGGCTCTTCCTAATGTCAGTAACCATTGTGCTTTTAAGGGTGCATTAACAAGATAAAAAAGGAACAAGACAAGGATATTTCAGGCCAAACTTTGGTACCATTGAATTGGTCAAATATACAAAGCAGTTGCTTTAAAGTCCAGAATCAATATTTTCACATCAGAGCTGCACAAAACATAAACCAGAGAAATTGGGAAGGTTTTGACAGATTTTTTTTTGAAAGTCCTGGCTGGGCTCAGGCGGCTCTGGAGGCTGGGCTGGCGAGGAGTCAAGGCTGCAGGAAGCTTTTACAGGAGCTTTGGGCAGGGAAACATCCAAGTGTTTTACAGCTCCACAGCTGTATGGGCCAAAGTGGAATTTGCTGGGCTACAACTATTTTCCACTGGATCTACTGGGAGCTGTAGCTGCTACTCTGTGGGATAAATTTGGTCCTGCGATGACTTGAATTTCCTCACATGGATAAAAACATTTCCCTGCTAATTTATGTGTCCTAAAATATACCAAGAAGAGGAAAGTCACGCCAGACAGTGCAGAGCAGATAGGAACCCCATCGCTTGCACCCTCTGTTATCTTCCCGGCTGACTGCACTGGCGAGTAAACGCTGCTGCGGGGATGTAACTTGTTGCGCCGCCGCTTGAAGAGTAAATTACTGCTTTGCGAGTGAAAGCAGCAAGGTTAGCTCGTCAGATATAACTTGTTTCTGTTAGGAAGGAAAAGCTCAAGCCAAGGAGCTTCTCTCCACAAAAGCAAAATTTGTAAAGTAATTCATGCCAGCAAGTTATTACTTTTCTGATCAAAGCAAGTTTAAGATTAGTAGAGAACCTCTCCGTATACAACATGTATATGCACATGAATACCATGTCTCAACTGCTCTCTAGCTCCAGGAGAAAGGAAGGTGGGGCAGCAGTAAGAAAAGCTGGATTCATCCGGATGGAAGCCAGGACGGCACACAGACAGCTGACTTCCGAGGAGAAAAGGGAAAGAAAATCCAAATAAAACCAGTATCAAAAAGAATGAGATGCCCTGAGATGTGAGAGGGATGCTCAGTGCCTTGGTGGGTTCACCTTTCCTTGTTCAAGATTATCTTTTATTGGTTCATTATTGCAATTTGAGAAGAAGTCACTGAAAATAGAATTGGAGTGAAATCTTAGACTCTGAGAGCAAGACCCATTTGGCCGTGGTTTTCCAGGGGCCACTTTTGGCTGGATGGCTGCTGGAGGAGGGACAGGCTCTCCAGCGGCTTCAAGCATCCTTGCCAGGAAAGGAGAACACCGCTAAATCAGGAACATGAAAAATCCCTCAAGTCCAGTGCTGACCACCACAAACCGCTATGGGAAATCACTGTCCCATGAAGGTGACCCGGTGCTGGGTACGAGGTGATGTGAGAAAGGCAGAGGCGAGCCCCAAATACACACCCCAGCCACTCTCTGATGACGTTAAGGAGCTCCTCTCCTCAGCCTGCAACACCCCAGCACCTCCTATTTATACACCCTGCACCCCATAATGGCCTCGCTGAGTTTTAATCAGCTGCAGCACAAATACAGGGTGCAGTAAACTGATGCCAGCAGGGAGGCAGCCTCACCGTGCTCAGGCTCCCTGATGGCACAGGGGGAGAAAAAAGGGTTGTGTAGGGTAGCCAACACTCGGGTGTGGGGCAGGGCTGGGGAAGAGTTGCAACCCCCCCATCAGCCCCAAGCACTGATGGTGGCTTTTGGATGCTGTAGGGGTGTGACTGCAGCTCTCGGAGCATCTGCCCTGCGTGCCAGCCTCACCAGTGTATGGTAATGGCCGTAGCCACTCACCATCCCCAAGGGAGGCTGGAAGCTCCCCATGCGGTTTCATCTGGGTTAGGGCCATGTACAAAATTTGGGCACACTCCTGCCGGGATGGCCTGTGAACCAGCTGAGGACCTCCATCCCGAGGAGGGCGGTGATGAATCGTGCTCCTGAAGACACCGTCCCTCTCGCCCTGTGGAGGGGAGAAAAATGACACACCCGGCACATCCACATGAGTGGTGTTTGGGCCCATTTTGGGGTGGGTTGAGCCTCTCTGATACTCTCCCTTCATGCTTCAGACACATTTTGCTAGCAGAGCTCGATGGGGGTCAGCCAGGGTGCTGTGGAGAGCAGAGATGTCCCAGGAGAGATTTAACAGAAAACCCGACATATTCTGCAGTCTCCTATCTGCACCCATCCTTGGCTTCTTGGGCAACTCTAGTTGCCTGGTTTGCCCTATTCCTATTCCAAAATGACGGGGATTGATTTCTCAGTCCAAGCTGACGGGGGTGTTGAAGAGGCCGGGCTGACTCAGCGGGTGCAGAGGGCCGTGACTCACGCCGGAGGGTGGATTTCACTTGAGCCATTGCGGCCTCGCTGCCTGCCTGCCGCGATGCTGAAGGCACTGGCTCCGTGGTGGGCACCCACCACTCGGCTGCCAGCCTCCCAGTCAGCAAGGCGATGCCATTGGGATCAGTGGCGTTTTGCACTAATAACCTAGATCTGCAAACCAGAGGCGAGAAGGGGCAGAGCACCACGGGAGCAGCAATGCCAACATGCAGGGTGGGCGAGCAGGAGCCAGAAACATGCTGGGTGCTGCAGCTAAATCCCCCTGGGACCGTGAGGCAGAGCCCTTAGTCAGCTCTGACACGTGCCTTGCGAAGCAGCGGGGATGCTGAGCCTGCCCAGATAACAGGGCCGGGATGGAAACCCTGGTAGTTTGCAAACAGAGCTTGGAAACACCTGGCGGGTCAGGACATGAACCACGGTGTGCTGGCAAGGGGGAAATGGAGAGGAGAAGAAGTAAAAAGCTCTCATAAGAAGGGCCTTGTAATCAGAACAAATATTGAGTAATTCAGCAGCAGCTGATCAGGGAAGGAGTAAAGTATACTTCTTGCAATGTCTACCTTGCTGGCCGCAACTGCGCAACAGCCTTGGACAAAGTGAAGCAGCAAATGCAGTGAGCAGGCAGCTCCCTCCATCGCTGTGGCACCTGCTCTGTAGTGGGGACCCCCTAAAAAACAGCCTCTGGGCTTCCGTCAGCTGAAAAGATGCTTTCCCCTGTGGCAAGCGTGAGTCTGCATCCCACAGGGATGGCAGCAGTGCTCGGCACCGGCCACTGGGCAGGTGGCCAGGTCAAACAGCTGGGTTGTTTGCCGCGTGTCCCGGTAGATAAATCCTGCTGACAACCCACGTTACCTGACTGGGGGATATTGCAAGAAATGCAATCCCCTCCTAGCCAAGCCTGGTAACAGGATCGAATGGCCAAGCGGCAACTGAACGTCCCGAGAGCCTGTGTTATTTGCTCACACGGGGCAGGTCTGCCTTTAGCCCTCATGTCACAGTGTCGGGGTGCAGTCCCCACGATGCTCACACTACCTCGGCTCTGGGCTCAGTGGCTGGGTTGGTGCCTGGCATGGTTATTGCCTTTTATTTCCCCCCAGATCCCCCCAGCAGGTAGTTAGCAGAGGGCTTGCTCACTCTCTTCCCTGGGGAGGCACTGGGAGGTGTCACGTAATGCTCCACATACAGCTTTGCTGGGCTCAGGCTTTGAAATGCTGATGGTGCTTCAGGTCTTGGGTGGGCTTTCCTTCACCATTGCCAAGCACACAGGCTTGAAGCCCGGGCTAAGCACCCCGCTTCAGAAGTTCAGACCTCTTGAATGAGACCTAGAGCTGCAGTGGAAGAAAGCAAACAGGAAACAAAAAAACAGCCCAACCCCAGCACCTCCCAAAACCATGACCCAAAGTTTACTTCTGAAAATCCGGGCTCTCACCCCATATATAAAACCCATGCGTGCTTCCTGCTGGCTCCACCCTCTCGCTCATGGCATGACCGTTGTTTCACAATACCCGGCTGGCAAAGAAATCTTCATCTTTCCTAGCAGAGACAGATATCAGCTGAGAGTCTCTGATGTGCAGGACTCCCACACCTTCAGCCCCTTTGCTCTCGGCTATCACAGATGGACCACGGCTCGGAGGAAGGCTGGCGGGACACCTCTGGTGCCTATGGAAAACCAAAGACAAATTTCAGGGTGGAAAACAGCCAAAACAGCAATAAAAAAATGGTGGTGGATCGTATGGATCCCCACACCATGACGTGGTGGAGACTGAGGAGGTTCCTTGATTGCACAGGGCTTCCCGCAGCCCGTGAGCCATTCCCACCCGTTGTGCCAGCACGGGTGGCTGGGAGGGCCCAGCGGAGAGGAGCTGCGGCAGCGCTGGGCTGTGTGTGCAATGGGGCTGAAAGATGCTCTGCCAAAGCAGCATGGGGATGAGTGGGAATAACTCCCTGTGCTGAGAACGCCTGTCTCCTTTCATGGGAAGAGGTGAGTATCTCCGGCCCCACTATGGTGCTGAGTGACAGGCAGCGCCCGCCCTCCCCGCCGGCGGTGGAGGGGGCTCCTGGCCATGCCATCACCAAAGCTGGCATTTCAAAACCATGGCAACACTCTGCTCACACGGTGATGTGGACCCACAGTGGACACATGCCTACGCAGACAGGCTGAGCTGTGCCTATTTACACCTGCTTCCAGCGCTGACTCAGCACAGGAGTAGCTTGGCAAGCTGGGTAAAAGAACAACAAACATACCCCACCCCCCCACCCAAACAAAACGCAGGCACAATAGTGATAAAATCAAGTTTTCAGAGATCACATTTATACTTTCTTGTTGGTACAACGCTGCTCCTCCCCAAACAGGGAGCTGAAATGCCACGAGAGGATCACAGATGGGCAAAAACACGAAAGGAGAGGCAGGAGGATAAACAAGACAATACAAAGCTCGTGTAGGTACTGTGCAAGGAATGTCTGCCGGCTGGCATGACTTAATGTGGATTTGCAAAGACTTGGCCAGTGATTGACCAACCTGCAAGTGCCAAGGTGCAGCCGAACATGACCTGCTAACCAGGCTAGTGAGAGATGGAGAGTCCCTCCAGGACCTGCGGTCACTGGCTAAGAAGTAGGGGGAAAAAAATCAAGCAGAGGATTTTACCCCTCTGGACAGCACAGTTCACGGAACAAAAATGCACGGCCCTGCTGTGGCCCGACCGTTTGAGCTTCCCCATCAGCATAAGTCAAATGTCATTGGGGTTGCAGCAGCCACAACCAACTGTAGTTCCTGCAGCTGGCGATGCACGGTGCTGCTTCGCGGCTGGGGTTCATCACCGCCGCTCCAGCCCTCCGCTTCCCACCCACCATACCTCCTCAGCCACCTTCAGTGGCTCTGGCAGCGAAGAGGGAAAGCAATAGGTGGGACACAGTGCGAGTCTGGGAATGTGTTACCAATGCACTGGTCTGCACAAGGGGAAAACATGAAATGTTTGTCATGGGCTTCTTCCCACTGGTGCTTGCTGCTACATTGACTCTACATCGAGATGTTGTGCTCCAGCTAGAGTCCCTGGCTCATGGGAAAGCAGGTGGCAAAACACCGGGGACCTGCCAAGTAGCCAGTAGCTCTGGCAGCACCCCCAGAGCCCGGTGAAGAGCTGCTGCCATGCTGCACACTGGCTGGAGCCCACCCAGTGCCTGCTCCTGCCACCATGGCCGCTTTCCCCGCCTGCGCCCTGGCCCCAGCCAGCCGTCCGGGCTCCTTGGCGGTGCAAGAGCCGTGGCCCATTGCATCATCCTCGCTCCACCTCCCTGGGGCAGGTCTCCATCAGCCTCAAACCTGGCAGCTTCCCCTGGGGAATCTTTGACAGCTGGCCCCAGCTGGGGCAGCACTTGCCTTGTGTCCCAGAAAACACACGCCATTTCAAATCATCTCCTGGTCCCAGGCCATGCCAAAGTAAAGACCTTTCCCAGTTCCTGGTGAGCAACACCAGTTTCTAGCGTTCTCCTGAGACAGAGAGGGAGTACCCTCCTCTGATACCTCCATGCCAGCTCCCGCCTGCTTGCAAAGGCTTGCCCCAGAGGGATGGGGTTGATGGTTTTTCACGTGCCTGGAAAGGGTTGTTATGGGCACACATTCAGCTTTACCCATTGCAAGCGAGATGATTTTGCTCAGATTCCTGGGAGACCAGAAATGAAGGCAGAAGTAGAACAATTAGCCTCCGAGGAAAGGATGGAGAGGTGAAGGTTTAAGGGCAGGGCGGTTGTTTCTCAGCAAAGTGGGGCCTGGGTGCTGCCGGGAATGCCTCAGTAATACCGTGAGAGAGACGCTGCTCAAAAAAGCAGCTCCCCGTCGGCTGGAGAGCACACGGAGATGCTGCATCTTCTTCTCCACAGCCACCCACTGCCTTTCTCCTGGGCTGGGAGGCTTTGCAAAGCTCTCTGTTCTCCTGGCCACCTGCCATGGGGTGGCCTGCGGCTCTGCCACCAGCCTGACAGAGCAGAGTCTTAAAAGCAGATGCAAACCCCCTGTATATAAAAATAAAGTCATCAAGAGCTTTCGGCCTGAGGAGTCCGTGAACTCCTGTGGTGAACGGGCCCTCAGAGCCAGCTGAGGACCTTGGGACGCCCAGCTGCATCTCAGGAGGTGCAGAGGGAGGTAGCGAAGCCATCGCTGGGCATCGCATTATTGCACCCACAATTTTTTAGGCCTTCCTTTGTGGGCTTTTCTATTTTTGACCTTCTGCCTGATTGCGTAAGCCACTTTCCAGAGTAACTACAGCATTCGCAGCTTTCATTGACTTCCTCCGAAAACGAGAGTGAGGATTGCCAGGCGGGAGATCCCAGAGCCGCACTCACTTTGACGTGGTTTATTCACCTGGCTGGCCCACGGGCTTCAAATAACGCCAGGCAGGCAGGCAGCTGGGCGAGCGAAGGGCTAGCACTGCCCATCTGGCATCTGCCACCGCTTATTTTGCTGGTGATTAAGAAGCAAAATATCTGATAAAGAAAGAGAGCTGTTTGTTTACAACTCTCTCCAGGCAGCAGAGGCTGAACTAGAAAGCCAAATCACTCTGCACTCCACAATAAACAGTGAGTGTAGGGTTTTAAAGAGCATCTCACCGTGACCTCGATGGCCCATTTCATGTGTGGTGGCATGGAAGAGAGCCCAAAGGTGAAAAGACTTAATTAGTCATACTTCAAGCTGATTACTATGGCCCATATATAGGATGACCTGCATCTACTATCACTTAGCATGGTAATGGCTAAGTACAGCATGTGGTTTAAATATCTCCCTAATGCTAAAGCTAAATGCATCTATAGCCCTAACCCTCTAATTGACTGATTCTAAATATGATAGATTAGCTTTCCATCTCATTATATGTATCTAATCAGGGGATGAGGGCGTGTATACCCTTGGACACATGGTATTTCATTTCTACTGCTCTACAACAGCAATTAAAAGTACTTGTCTACTCGGGTTTGTTGCAGGCTTATCTTGCACCCTATCTCAGAAAGCTGCTAGATTCACTTGATGATGGTAACAAAAATAAGCTGCAGAATCCTGCTTCTATGAGGACACCAAGATTTAGAAATGTAGGTGTTGCCTGTGTGACCTTTGCCTGCTGTCCCTAATCCGTGCAGGGTTCTTGCTGCCTGTGGTCGTTGCCCCATGAACAGCCGGCTCACGGACAGCAGTGCCCAGCAGGGCAGGCTGGGAGCAAGGAGTGGGGGAAGGTCTTGGCACAAACAACACCTTAGGCTTCAATTGCCGATTCTCAGTGAGGATGCTCATTTAGAAATTGTCTATAAGAAGTTTCCTGATTCCAGCAACCAGCTGTACGGAGTGCCTTTTCCTGCAGTCACCGTGCCCAGCTGCAAGGTCCTGCACATCAGGTAAGCTCCACTCCCCGAGGAGCTGCTCCCCATGGCCCCAGTCTGAGGACACGGGACTAAGGCAAAGTCCCTGAGTGACCTCATGTGCATCTTCCAGCCCAGCTGAGCACTAATAAGCTTGCTGCATTTAGGCTTTCACTCCAGGTCTGGGTAGCTCCAGGCACCTCCTTATTCATGCCTTGTCTCTGCCTAAGAACCAGTCTCCAAAGCAGGATGCCAGGGACTGGCTGCTCAGTGTTGAACTCCAATTGCTGCTGTGGGCTCCTAAGCCACCTTTCAGTGCTCAAGAGTCCCCATGATACACTTGTGCTCCACCAAAACCAAGAAACATATACACGAGGTCGCCCCAGAATTTGGCTACCATCACCAGGCCCCCTGGAGACCCCCCTCTGGCCCAGGAGCCATGTCCCTTCCTGCTGGGAGGAGAGAGCATCCGTCTGTTCCCCCAGCCCCTCTGCCTGGGCTTGGCTGAAATGGGAGAGGAGGTCACCGGCTTCCTGCCCAAGACGAACAGAGGATCACCCAGGTCTAACCACCCTCTGTTGTTAGCATGGTCATGGGTGCTTCCCTTCCTCTATGTTTAACCCAATATAGAGACTACGGAGCCAAAACAAAGGCCCGGATACCTTTATGGTCGCTCTGGCTGGTCCAGACCAGTGCCAATAGGTCTATACGCAAACACAGAGTAATTCACCACGAGGAGAAGAGCCGTGTTATAATTTTGTCGTTTTCCGCTCAAGTGTTCCAGGCACTGATTGCAGTTTGGGGATCTTCCATCTCAGACAAACTACTGGGCTCCACCAAAACAGCTGAGCGACAGCCCCATTTTGGGTTATGACACCTTCCCCAGATCGGCATCAGCAGAGCTCCCCTCCGCGTGCGCGAGGGAAATGCCCGCTGTGGGCAGGAGACTCAGGGCCATAGTAAATTGTTGCAGTGCAAGGAAAATTAAAGGAGTCAGGGTAGCAGATTAGAGAAGGCATCCCGAGCTGGCAGGCGGAATTCTTGCTCATTAGAAGCAAAAACAAAAGACAGCTTTCGATTGCCAGGCTGTAATTTAGACCCAGACTCTATGTGGCAATTTTCATGGGTCTGCAGGGAGTTCCGGTGAAACTCAGTGATGAAGGTTCCCACAAATGGAAGGATTTCGCTAAAGTCTAGGCCTAGCTGAGCAGGTTTAAAGGTCACACTTGTCTTTTTTCCCCCAGTTCAATTTGAGTTTTAAGCTACTGAGATTAGCATTTGAAAGGGAACATTATGCTGTGACATTCGGCTCGCTTGATCGGTTTCCTTAGACAGTTGGAGGCAGGTTTTCTCCCCTGTCCAGGAAAGTGGCAGAAGCACCGAGCTGAACAAAACCACCACTCTGCCTTCCCCTTGGAGAAAGGGTTAGTGAGGAGCGAGAATAAAGGGCCTGAGAAGTGGCAAACGGAAAGGTTGCCCCAAGGAGAGCAACATGTTCAGATACGTCTATCAGATAACAATACTTAAGCTTGAGGCCCAGAGTGTGTTCACAGAGCATAAAAATAATGGTTACTCAGCTGTAGGTGAAACACTTACTCATAACGCTGCCCTCCTGCCTCAAGTCAGAAGGTTTGCGCTACCAATGGCCTGGCCTTCACTCCAAGTTTGGGACACCTGAACATCCCAGAAGATAGAGGAGACATCGGCCAGAGTCTTGTCGGTGTTTGCAAACACGATGCCCCAGTTCTTAGGGTGAACATGACACTATGTCTCAGTTCAGAAGAAATCTGTGGTTAACACCAAACTCTAATACAGGTTCTTAACACTCGCTTTCTTCTAGACTCTGCATTTGCGAATAGAACTCAAGACTTTTGTGCAGAAGGTATCTCTGGGCAGTAGCCAGGCCTGTAATGACTAGGAGGCCTGGAACTGCTCGCCATCTAAGTCTACAGGCAGCTAAGATGAGGATATATAAAATTGCCTCTCACTCCCAGTCCAACCACAGCACACCTTGGCTAGTCTCCAAAAACGGCTTTATTGACGACTTGTGCGGTGTTTTTCTATCTTGGCACACGTGGTGGCTGCAGTGGTGGTGTTGCTGTTGTTGCAGTGGTTTGTAGATATTGAGATTTTGTTTCTGGAATCAAGTGAAATGAAGGTGAAACAGGCTTCATGTAAGAAGAAACAGTTTTAGTTCTCACTGTTGTAGAAAAACTGAGGCTCTGACCCCAGTCCATGTTAAATGTTTGGAAATGAGAAACCAGGTGATGAATAAACCCCTCACTTGAAGGAGGGGGAAGGGAGCACTGGAGGAACTGAGTCACTAGTTTTGAGCAATCCTGAACTCACTGCTAAAATCTCTGATCTCCACATTTATAAGACCTGATGCCAGCAACAGCCGTGGGAGCTCAGAGCTGGAGCAGGAGACCTGACACCACAAGCAAGTTAAAACTGTTTCAGGGCTAAAACCTTCACACTAAACATGTTACCAGTGGGAGCCCACACAGCGAAGCCTGTGTGTCTGACCCAAGCTCAATCTTCCTTCTTGGCATGAAAGGGCTTGGGGATGTTCCCTGGCAATTCTGCCCGGCAGCCCTGTGCCACAGTGGCTCTTAACTCCCACCATCCCCAAGACCTGTGGTTCCCAAGTCACCTCGATCAAACCGTCCTCATTGAGGCAAAGGTATCTGCCTTCCCCAGTGTGGATGGGGGCAGAGACGAAAGGGTGACTTTCTCACAACGTTGCCTACAAGTGTCCTTAGGCATTTCTAAAATATACTCTGCCCTCTTGGTCACAGCCCAGAGTTGTGACCCCACTTCTTAGAGGACACCATCCGTCCCCTCTCTTTTCTAGCTTCTAATACAAGACATGAGAGGGCAGGTAGCCTGACCTTCTCCCACAGCTTTCAGTCATACACGGACATCACTGGGACACTGGCTATATCAGAGTCCCCACCACCTCATTCAGGACCCAAAGATGCCCGTGTAGCCAACTGCTAGCACAACTTATCATTCTTCCATGCTTTTTGACCTCCTGTTCTTCCTACAGACAGGCTTGTTTCTCCTTCAGCAGGACACTTTTGGACGGCGACGGCCCGAGGGGCGATGCAGAGTGCTATGCCCAGGGGAAGGCAGGACAGGCATCAGGGCGGGTGGGGAATGGCAGCAGGGGCTGCAGGAGGCAAAAGGTGACAGGCTTGTGCAAGGACTGATGCACAAGTTCAGAAATGCTGCTGAACAAGCCCTACGCATGGCTGCTGTACAGCGTGTAAACGCTTTCCCCAGCCGCCTTCTTCTCTTTCCTCACTCCTGTGCCTCCTGTATGCTGCATGCCCTGTTACGTGGGTTTTGACACAGGGAGGCAAGGGACCGCACTGTGGTGACTACGCATAAAGAATAGGAAGAGGCGGAAAAATACATAAAACCCATGCCCTCTATTCATACAGTTTTATCACCCATCTCTTGGTGCTTGGCATTTTCCTCCAAGCTCCAATGCCTGGCTTCACATCAATTCACGGATCCCAGCTTTCATCTAAAAAAATTATAATTACATGACATTCCAGCTACTATTGATGTGGAAAAGTGCAAGTCTGAATTCGAAATATTCATAATCCAGATGTTTAAAAAAAAACCAAACAAAAAGACTTTGACATTTATTATTTTGGAAGGCTCTTGATTTCTGAGTGAGCCGTGATTTTCAGACAACCTGACTCATCATTTCTGAATGCTTCGGTTTGGCAGCCCTGTATATGTTTAGTAATACAAACTCTGACTTGCAGCTTCCAATGAGAATCCTAATGGCGTGATAAGACAGATTTTCATCTCATTCACGTCACTTGCAAATATCAGGAAATTTACTTAACAGCAAGAGTTGTAAAAGCTGTGAAAGGGTGTCCCTGGGGAGGAGCAGAAACCTCCTGCCTACACACTTGAACAGCTGAGCAAACCAACAGAGTGCAGGCAGCAGCAAATGGCTCTTTACTTTCCGGCCAAGGGACAGAGCAAATGATCCCAGACGTGTTTTCCTCTTCATTTCTCCTGGCTCTGGGCATTGCTAACCAAGTCCTCTTATCACAGCCACTGGAGCCTCTCTCATATCCAACTGGAGAAACAGCAGCTTCTGCAGGAGGAGCACGCAGCTCCAAGGCAAAATACTGTTGCAAACCATTTAGGACTTCACAAGGGGTAAGGAACCAGTGCCAGTCTGAGAATGCATTCAAAGCAGCTTCATCCAGCAGTTAGAACTGCATTTTTTACATCAAAATCCCTTAGGCACTTGGAGTCTGTGAGATTTTTTTTCCATTGCCTATCAAGCAGCGGTATTAAAAATGATGTCTTTGGCAGCAGAGCCAGCCTGAGTAGATGCGAAGATGATTTTCATCTATTTGTTCTAGACCATCTGCTTCTTACCCTCAAGTTTCAAAGGCCTTGAATGAGATGCAGTTTCATGAACCTCTTTGAAAATGAAAGGATTGCACAGAACACAAATTTAGAGACATCAAAGGGACCTTCCCTTTTCATGCAAGCACTAAAAGCAGTGCAAAGGGAACTAATTATAATTTGCTCTATTGCCAGTTTTCACACTGGAGCAAATACAAGCATGTTATACTTTAAACCTTACAAACTCGTGGCTGCCAGCTTAATATACTCTTAAAGCCAGGAGCAAATTAATAGACCAAAACCATCTTGCATCCACTCAGGCAAGCAATGAAGCCAGAAGAGCTGGCAGGCTAGCTCACAGAAGAACTCTTTTTTTTGTATCCTTGCTTTGTTGTTGGTTTTTTAAAAAAAAATCAGTATTTCTTTACATATTCTACAGCAGTGTAAACACTAATTCAGCTTTTCCAAAAGCAAAGCTATTCCACAGATACTTTTTAATGAGCTGATCTTCATCCATGCTGCCAACAGAGTCTGGAGGGAACAGGATTGAAATGGCAGTTCAATAAAAAGTATGGGAGAGTTCAGGGATCTCAGCCAAACGTGGCTGACTCAAGATCTGCTGACTCGAGTGGCTGAAATCATTACGTAGACATGTGAATTCCAGGCAGGCAATGGAGAGGAAGAGCTGCCCTAAATTATGAAGCAAGATCCTGGTGAAATTATGAAAATTAAGGAAATTACTTTATAGCAGAACATTAGCGCCTAGTCCAAACACAGATCTGCACATGGGCTTTGCAATGAGGGCGATGGTAGGGTGGGGTGACCCTGAAGCCACTTGAAATCAATGAAAAGTGAAGATGGGGAAGAATCTCCCTTTGATATTTGATCCCTGCCCCATCAAGCCAACAAGCCCTGGGCCAAAGCAAGTACTGGCTGGCCAGTGCAGGAGCTTTTCCTGCTCCCCAGGGTGGCCTTAGACACTGTTTTATATCTGCCAGAGATCTACAAGCTTTCTGATTTACATTTCACAAAAATCCTAACAGAGCACCTACAGAGGTGTCTTAGTTTCCTTTCCCCAAGCTTTCAGGACACAGATTGCTTGGTATTGCCACAACAATAAAGGTCTCCAAAGGTGACTACTGCACATTCTTCATACTGTCAGTGGTGTAAGCAAAGCTGCTCGGATCCTGGGACCACATTTTGATGCTGAAGGCAACGCTATAGCGCTAGCTTCTCCAGCAGGAATGATTCCAGAAGGTCTCTAGAGCCCCAAGGAATAACACAACCAATGAAACCTTGGGATGATACCAACATGCTGGCAAAAAAGTGTATCCCTCACTGTTCTCCTGCACTCCTGATCTCCAGGGAAGGAGAGGTTGTTCATAACCCTCAACAGTGGGAGCGTCAAAAAGCTGTCAACACAAAATTCATAGAAAGTTTTGGTGCTCTCACTCCCGGTGGCCAGCTTAGCTGCACTTACCCCTTGCCAAGTGAGCACTGCTGCAGTCATAACACTGAGAAAATGAGTGAGGAGTTGCCTAGGGTCATGTCTGCACCAGACAGGTGAACACTACGCTTAATTCACACGTGAGTAAGATACCACAGTGGCCCCTTCATGCAAATGCATTCATCCCTGTACCATTTCTTCTTATATGGTAAAGCAATTCAAGCTAGTCTGCGTGACTGGTTCTTGGATCATTTTTCTGGGTATCTGCTCTTCCTTCTCCCACCTACACTATATAACCTGTCTTTTCTCCTCTCTTGCCTCACTTTGAAGGAGCTGGGTATCTACAGACCAGCAAAGGGACAAGGGGCTGACTGGCTGCGATGGGGCCAGAAGACGCCCATGGAATGGAGGGAAGCCCAGAGGATGAAGCTGTGCTTACATGAAAGAGGAGGTGCAGGAAAGAAAGTGGAAGAACTGGTATAATGGACAAGCACAAAGGCAAGAAAATTCCAAGGGTAACTGAACCTGGGCCCTACCACTGTCAAACAGTTCAGTGGATGGTTTAGGAGTAGAAGTAAAAGGGACTCAGTCAAGTAGAGAGGGATTGGGTGGGAAGGGGTATTGCTTGTATGCCGATCTCAGCTTTGATTTCTTATTTTAATCTTGATCTCACAGAAGGTGAGTGAGTACATATTGGTGGGTCCATGCTGTAATGGGGGTCATATCTGTGTAATTTCCTCGACAGAGACTTATGGTCCCCGAAGCCACCTCCACAGTTGCAGTGGTGCAAAGTCTGTGCAGAAGCGTCCGTCTCTGCCGTACCTCACCCTTCCCTCAAGTTAAACCCCGTGACCAGCCATATAAAAACATGACCAGTTTTGCAAGAGGTTAGAAATCCTTCTCCTTCTCCAGTAATTCACACCTGCCCAAGGAAGAGGCTAGAATCCTGACATACAGCTTCAAGCCCAGCAAGGAGTGCAAAGGCGTGCCAAGGGGCTACAGAAAAATCATCCAACTTGCGGAAGAGCAGGGAAAGCACAGAACCATCTCCTAGAGCATCTAGTTTCTACAATCTGCACTGAAAAATTGTCTCAGTCTGCCTGTGGCAGAGGCTTGAGGCTGCAACTAATGAAAAGTGCCCTGTGAGTTATAAGCCCTTCAATCCAAACCAAGTAAGTCACCCTGTTTCTTAGATAAGGTTTATCATTCTCATGGGAGAAAGTGGTCCTTTTGTGTTACCTGTTGGTTGACAACGCTGCTTTCAAGCAGTTTGCCAGCTCTGCGGCTCCCATTGCAATAATGCTACAAATAATTTAAGCACTACCACTTTGGATCAAAATTTTAATGAGGCACTAAACCCACAAAAGGGGCTCTGTATAGCATAATTAAATAGAATGGGCCTAAATAAACAGTAAGGTTTTACAAGTTACGTTATAGTTGAAAACAGCTGGGAGGCAAAGAAAGGAGCATTGAAGATGCATGATGTAAAAAGGCATTTCACAGAATGCAAACACTAAAACTTTTCATATCGCACGAACAGTAAAACACTACGAGCACATGACTTCCCTTTGATTTGGAAGAATCTGTGTGGGGCACAGGGCATTTGTTTATTCCTTCTGCTAGTCAGCACAATGAAATATTTCACATGGAAACCCAAACAGTGGCAAAGAGAGCCATTTGTCCTTCGGAAAGAAATAAATACTGCAGAAACAGGTAAAGTCAGTAGGAACATCAGGTTCAGTCAGGTCATGGGATGCTCAGTCATGGCTCCAAAATGCTGGACAGTGCTGGGACTCCTCAAAATAGTCTTGCAAACAATCAGAATTGTAACAAGTCTGTTTGGCTCAGAGCTGCAAGACACTTGTTTCATGCTCACGCCGACTCCTCAAATCCACTGCAAGTGGTGACATTAAGGCTGAGCCAACTAGCTCAGCATTCAGTTCTCTGTCTGCATCAGCTATTTACAACACCATGTTTGTTCCAATCCTGTCAATATTTGATACAAGAGCTGCATAAATCCTACAAACAGAGGAAGGTTTCAACTTCACATTAAGGTAACGTTGACAGTGGTGCTGCTGTATCGTGTAAAGTCAGTGCACTGTTATTCCTTGAGAATGAAATTTCTGGTAAACTTGGTTTCCATTGCATTTCCCTCCAATCCTCTCAGCAGCCCTTCCCCAGAGCTGTAGCTATTGCTGCAGTTCTGGGCTTGTGAAAGAAAAGTTTCTAAATTCATCTTGGTTTATCATTGGAAGAATTCCTTCTTCAATGGGAGTCAGAATGGGCTCCTCTTTTATAAAATCTGGATCAAAGTTGCTCACGTCATCTTTGGATTTCTGTCAAATGGAAAAGACAAAGGAAAGAGATGTCAGAATCATGTATTTGCTTGATGCTTGCTCCGCATCTTTAGTCTAGCCTTGAGTGCAATAAACCGCCACCTCTACAACTCAGGCTGAGCCTACTGAAAGCTTTTTCTGGGGTTGGACTGCAAGCAGCTGAGTGCCCCCAGAGTCTCTTACAGTGTAAACCCTTTTAGAGCCTCTGCAGGCTTCTGACAGGCAAACCCCTCTCTGATTTAACTGAAACCACCTCTGATGGGTTGTCTGCCTGGACACGGCAGGGCAGGGCACATAAATGAGTTCTTTTCCTCAGGTGGCAGCACAGACCCAGCCATTCGACGCAGTTATCAGCTGTGTTTCCAATTAGCTGACTCCACACAGTCTCTCCTTATCTGCAGAGTGTCTCAGCTGGGTTTTCAGGGGGGTGTACAGTCTTCTATGTGCAAGCCATTAAACTCACACAATAATGAATTACTGGGCCGTGGGAAGACAAATGGCTTGCCTCCAGGTGCTGGATTCCTTACTGCATGCCACAAAGCCGGACTGTTCACAATGCACACACACCGGATTTGTGGCACATTTTGACAAAGCGTGTGTTTTCCCTGCATCCAGAACAAGTTGTTTTATTGACGCTGCAGCGTAATGTTCCCAGACCCTGTCCGGCTCACAGGGGACTGAGAAGGCACCCTTAGCCCCCGGATTCAGGTCAAGAAACAACTCAAGAGCCTGATCTTGAGCTGTCACAGCTTCCCCTCATGCCTGATCCTGCACCCAGTGAGCTTCATGGAGCAGGACTGGGTTGACCACTGCCACCGAGTTTGCAGAGTGACCACAGCACGAGAGAAAGCCACTCTAAGCGACAATTTCAAAGGCAAGGAAGCCACAGAGACAACCTTGGAAAGGCTCTCCATGGGGAGCATCCTTGGGCTGTGTGGTACCACTGAGAAAAGGGGCAGCCTGTCTGCCATTTGAATCACTCGGCTGACAGTGGTCTGAGCAGGGAACGCTGTGCTGGGTGCTGTACAGAGAGAGACAAAAGAGAGACAGCCCAGTCATGAAGAGGTAGGTGGAGTGGTCAGAATGAGGATTACTTACCTTGCTTTATACTGGGGCAAGGCAAAGGGTAGTTAGGTGCCTAATCTGCTGCAGCTGCTTTTACAAATCTGCATCTTTTGGCTGTGCTGCCTTTGAAAATCCAGCACGGAGGGGAAAAGCGACCTGTACAACATCAGGCAGCCAAGCAGCAGCTAAGCTAAGACCAGAGACTTATGTCCCAGCTCCTGGGCCAGGGCTTTCACGTCAAGGTTGCCCTTCCTTTACTTCCTTTCCTATCTCATGAGAATAAACCTGCGCAAAGAGCCCAGAAGTGAAAAAGAACTGGATCCCTTCCCCGCCACCCTCTTCCCACGTACAATTCGGGGCCGGAATGGTGGCTCCATCTGACGCTGGTTCAGCAGGTCCCAGTCCAGATCTTTGAAGTAGGCGTGCCGCAGAATCGCACTCTCGCCGCCCAGCCCCGGGCTGCCCAGCCGCATGTTGGGGTTCTTCGTCATGAACTGCAAAACAAAAAGGGCTGTTTGTTTCCTCCCGTCCAGCAGGGCCACGGGAGAGAGACCTATTAGTAGTTGCACAAAAGCTTGTCCTCAGCTTTCCTGTTGAACTCAGTTGTTGGCCAGACTTCTCAATTTCATTGTCCTGGAACTGCATGCAAGGAACTTGACTCATTCTCTAGAGGAAGAAGTCGGGGTGTACTTCCCCGTGGTCCCTTTTCTTTTGGTCAAATCCTTGGTTACCACAATAAGAAAAGAAAGTTGAAGTGCATCATTTGCAACATTACAGATGTTGCACAGTGGCTTTGTAGTTATTTATTTCTGTGTTAATTTCTCAGGAATACAAGCTCGCTCTCAAACGCTGCTCAACAGCCAGCCAGGCTTTGGACTGGAGTCAGTCCTCTGTCTTTTTCCTAAACCTCAGCCTGCCGAAGCGCAGCCAGAAGCCTACGCTTTCCTTCCTGTCATCTCAGGAAACAGAGGAAAATGAGCAAGGCTCCAATGGCTTCTAGAGCCCCCCAAACCCTTAGGAGATGAGAGCAGAGAGGTGACCATCTCCTCTCACGATGGTGAAGCTCAAAAAGAGGATTTCTTTTTGTAAAATTTTTACTCTGCTACCAGCGAAAAGAAATCTCAGACCTCAGCCACAGTGCCCTGATTTGCCAGGGAGCAATGAGTGAAGCCGTACATCACGCACACGGTGCAAGAGGGCCCTGGCGGGTGCCCTTTAGGTCCCAGCAAGAATGATGAAGTGTGAGTGCTGTGGATATTTCTTAAGGGGAAGGGAAATATTGGGGGAGGAGGGGAATCCTTTCCCCAGGCAGGAAAAGAGTTAGTTGGCTTAATTTAGGATTACAGTTCTTAAAAATTCAGTGAAAACCAATCTTTCCCCTCCCCTCAAGTATTCCTAATTCATTAGAGAAATCAGGTTATGTTTAAAGTGGGAAAATAGCCGCCTTTATTTGCCTATTGAAACAGCAGCATAAAGCAAGCTCCACTCTGGTGGAGGTGTCCAGACGATTTCCTCGAAGATGAAAGAGCATTATGTTTAGCAAATAGCTGAACCAGCCAAACCAGACAATCGGTCACTGTTTTGGGAATGACCAAGTCTGCTGCATCTCAGCAATGGGGAAATGAAGAGGAGGTGCAGTGGGAGACCAACTTCATTCTGACTGTAGAAGCTTTTCAGAAGGTACAAATTCTCCTAGGACGAGCTGATAAAAGGTCTAGTCATTCCCTACCTAGAGAGAAGACAGGGAGAAGAAAGACGACTGCCAGATTTATTTTTTTTACCCCATGCTGAGGGTGCTTCAGAGCCAAAGTAGATGGGGCATCTGCAGCTGAGATCTTGCAGGACCCCAGACTCTGCTGACAGTAGCACAAAAGCCCCAGCTCCAGCCTGACCTCCTGGGCCCTTCGAAGAAGTGTGCTGCAATGGGACTCCCTACAGCAGAGCTGTTTTCCAACATCCCACTCCAAAACATCAGTAGGAAGTGCTGCTGAGTGCACCCAGATTTGTAAGAGCAGTCACCGGGACCGGAGCAAAACTGACACGGCTCTCTGCAGCTGGGGTCTACCCATGCTCTCTCTGGATTCTTCAGCCTTCAGTCATGCAGCATTTCCATGGTCAGGCCTAACGACGAGCACAGCTTCTCTGTCTCCCCAACCCTTTCAACCTGTTTTTCTCCTTTTCTACCAGCAAAACCTAAAAACTATTTGTTTCCCAAGAGACTCTGCCCCAAGATTTCTGTGGGATACTGATCCCCAGACAACAGCTTGGTTTGCAAACCAGAAATGGGTCAAACCAAAAAGCTCTCAGAGACCTGGTTCAGGCAAGCCTTTGCAAGTCTTAAACTAAACTTCTTTGGTTTGCAAAACAGGCCAGAAATCTCCCAGCAGCCCCATCTTTTTCTAGAAATTCCCTGCCCAGCTTATTTGTCCCCACAGATGGATATCTGCACCTCACTAGCTCTTATTTGTATTGCTGGAACACCTAGAAAGCTCAAACAAGATCAGAACTCACTGGTGCTGGAAGTGGTATAGACCAAAAGAGTCCAAAAAGACAAGACAAAGAGGAGAGGAGAGCTGGGAACAAGTTTCATGTCTCCTGGATCTTGACGTACCACCGCCTCCATCTCACCAGGAAGCTTCTGCTAAATCTGGAGGGGAAAAACTCACGAAAGCAGATAATCTCTGAAAAGGGCTGGTATCATGCTTTGCTTGGGTTTCCATTCATACTCAACCATATAAGACCAAAACTTAAACTGGACCGCCCATTCCCAGACCAGTTCAGAGCCCTGGGATATAAAAGTGTGTTTACATTCCTATTTGCGTGCTTTATTCCATGTGATGCCAAAACTGCACCAAGCGAAGGCATCCGATGCAACAAACTGAGAGCCAATGTAAATGCATTCCTGGATGCTTAAAACACCCTTTTTGTTAGGACAATGAGGATTAGCCAAGGGCCATCTCTTGAGGTGGGCTGTTTGGAGCTCTGAAAAAGCAAAATGTAACATTCAAAACAAAATGGCTGTTCAAATTCGACCGTCCAGCTCCGATTTGTGTATTGGACCCACAGACTGAGAAACTTCAGTTGAGTAACTCTAGGCACCATCTGCTCCGTGTTCGGTGCTCAAAGGAGGCAGGAGGGAAGCAAAGGCTTCAAATTCACCCACTGCTGGAACACGTTCCCCATCAGTGTGCTGAGAGCAATGCCAGGCTTCCACAAAACCCCTCTGAATTAATCTTTGCCTCGGACAGGCGTGAGCTGACCTATGGGAGACCCGATCAAAAAGCACCTTCCCCAGCTGTCAGGCGCGAGCTCAGTGCTGCTGCCTCTCTTGCTCTGTAAAAACAAGGCTTTGAAGCACAAGGTATCAAGGGCTGCAGTGATTCACCAGTGCCATAAACCAATCTGGACAGGTTTCTCTAAGCTTGTTTCCCAGATACTGCAACCCTCTAATGCAGGCTTGCGGGACCTTGAAAGTGAATGTAAGTCATGCACTCTAAAAAGAGTTATCAACGCAGTGTGAAGAGATCTCCCTTTCGTGGCAATCAAACTCATACTGAACTGCTCCAACAAGAGGGTGGGATATAATTTCAAAGGACGATCGTTAACTTACATCCCTGATAAACGTATTGTACGGTGCAGCATCACGCAGTACCTGAAGTATGTTCCTGTACTCTTGGCAGCCGCAGCATCCCTGCAGGTTACTCAGCCTGTGGATGTACACACACCTCCACACCCGGGGGCTGTGACAGAAAATGGGAGATTGGCCATTGCTGCTCCTCCCTTATGTAAAATCTCGTGGTCAGTTTTGGAAACGGCCGGTCTGTCACAGCCTGGTGAAGGTGGGGTGTTCTCTCTGGGAAGAGGCTCCAGTCTTTATTTGGCAATTGGGCTGAAAAGCAGGCGTGCAAACGGTGACTCCAACAGAGACAGTACTAATGTTTTGCACTGGAACAGAGTTACCTGACTTACTGTAACAGCTATATAAAAGTCAAGGATGAAAGTTTTGAAGCCAGTTTCCACTAAAATGAGTAACTAACCCTCTCAAACACTATTCGAATTCACCAGAAATTATTGCACTGCCAAAGAAATGGATGAAGTTTTAGTATGTGTCATCCAGCGCGTCAGAAAAAACCAAAAGACTATAACAACCTCTCAAAGGTTCAAAAGTCCACAAATCCTTCTCTTTCTCTCTGCCTTAGGCGGTACTGACATTTCCCTGCTGCAACAGGGTAGCATCTGGCGGGCCATCTCGTGCCGCCTCTGCTATCTGATGGTACTTCTAGCAAAGCAAACAAAGAACTTGAGATTTCTGAGGAACTTAATTACTAGCTCAGCCTTCATCTCTGAAATAAGTGCCATATAAGAGGCACTTCTGCAGCAGGAGGGGTAAAGCTGAGTGCCCAAAGCATAGAGGTGCTGCCTCTGCACACACACAGGCTGCGCAGGGGAAATGGTTTTGGAAGTGCAGCTAAGTTTTCACCTGATCCCTTCATCTGCATTCAGAAACAGCTGGAAAATGTCTTACAAAGTGCTGGCTGTTCCTGGCATCCGCGGGAAGGCCAGAGTTTGACTCTTGTTTCACAAGTTGGATAGCCCTAAATGTCCTTCCAAGTACAACCCTCCAATGTTTTTGCAGGTGATGAGAGAAGATGTTCAGCAGAAAGCGTTTCGTTGCAAAATGTCATCTCCTAGTGTTTACTGAGTATGTCTAATTTTGCATGATAATCCAGAATCCAGCATGAATCTCAACCTCTGGCACATAGAGCTCAGTAAAGAAACACAGAGAAAAAAAAAATCAACAGTAACAACAACAAGGCAAACTAGAGATGTTCCTGAGCATAAAGAAACACGTAATCACCCAAATTCAAGATGCCTCCCAGCAAAACCAATAGCCAGACTATCAATCTTAAACCTGAACCAAGACGTCAAGGCCTTGCTCTGTGATCACATCCAGCCACGGTGAATTATCCCATTTCCAGTGTAAAGAGCCCCTCGGAAGCATCCTTAGCCTGGGTCCCTTTGAGCCACACCAGTCTGCCAAGCAGAAAACCCGAGTGAGCCTCTCGCTGACCTCAGCTAACCCTCTCAGCAGCATCGCAGCCAAAACCAGCAGCTGGAAAGAGCCAAAAACATGACTTCACGAAATAATTTGCAAACATTTACTGAAAGAAAATGCAGCAAGCCATGACAAGAAATTAAAAACTGGAGATTAGACCATGGAGAGTTTGTGAAGTTACAAGGAAAAAATGCAGACCTAGCAGTGCCAACTGTCGGGAAAAATCTGCATCAGCCCCGGGAGCTCAGCCCACAAGCAGGTGAGGGAGAGCAGGGGACCTGTACCAGTCCTCCCCATCACCCACTACATGGCTCAGACCATGGTGGGAAGGGCTCCAGGTCTCCCAGCCTGCTGGGCAAGGCTGTACTGGACTTCTCCGGTGCTGCTCACGTGTAGCATTGCAACTTCTGTCTCAAGAGGCTGAGCTTGCAAATTAGTGTAACGGCCTGGAAGGCAGTGAAGGAATGTTTGCACAAAACAGATGTTTGCAAGCATTAATTTCCTTGACTTTACAAGTCTTCTTTCTCAATAGTAGAGTCTCTGATAGGTTTTTACGTAACTCATGTATGCACTATTTGCATCAGGATAATTAATTTCACAAGTAACATCACAGTGGCTAGATTACGTAAAATTGCATCACATTCTAGGAAAACACTAACAAGCCCAGGTCCCTTCACAGAAGTAACGTACTTTAGGAAGGGGAACGCAACTTTCTGCTCAGTCATTCCCTTCAGATTGACAGCCATGTGGACGAGGAAGAAATTGTTATTTCTTGTATTAAAGAAGGTCTTAGACACACCAGCTCCCACTAGGACTCTGTTGCCCTCGGCAAGGCGCATTTACCTTGTGAGGGAAAGCCCATGCCCCTGAGCAGCTCATCTTTCAAATGTAAGTGCGTGGCAAAGATGGAGGCTCTTCCCCATTGCACGGGCAGGGAACAGAGGCCCAGGGAAATTCATCATTTCATTTTGCCAGGAGCTCAAGGGCAGCCTGTTGCAGACACGATGGCAGACCCTCAGTGCCAGCTCCTCTCCATCACAGCTTCCACGTGCCTCAATGGGCCCCTACTCAGGACTGTGCCAATGCAGTCGTCAACCCCAACCCCTTCTGTTAAAGGAAAGAAAGCTTTCCCTGTTCATGATACTAACATTTCCCGCCTGTTGGTGTTTCTCCCATGTTGCTACCGAAGTAAAAAGCAGCAGGAGCAGCACAGGAGATTAACACCCCACAGTCTCCCCTCTAGCAATGAGGGAGAGCGGGGAGATCAGGAGATACCCAACTTGATCGTGTTCATTAAGATTCATGAGCTAAACTAACAGGCCAGAAATTAACTCGAAAGGAAGTAAGATTTCTCAAAGATCTATTTGATCTTAGACAAAAGGGAATCGTTATATAAATAGAGCAATTACTCTAATTAAGGCTTCCCTCCATGAATCTCTTGACTGAATGCTGCAGTTGCCGAAAACAGTTTGGCCGCCTATTACGTAAGGCAAACAAACCCACGGACTGGGGTTTCATTAGCCTTTATCCAGCCCTAAAGAAAGGAGAAGAAAGATGGCTCTATGGCTGCGTCTGCTAACGTCTGTATTAGTTTTAATGACCTGAAGCCAGGAGACATCAGCATAGTAGAGAGACATTTTTTAATTCTTACTTTTTTAAAAATAAAAAGCTGTCCTTTTGAGCCAGTGCTGTCTTTTGCTCTCCTGGGCAAGGCTCCCATCACCCTCCATCACAGTCCTGCCTGGACGATGCTCGCAAGCGTACCTCGCTTCCCCATACAAGAGCAATCCAGGGCTCAGGCTCACAAGTGGGTTACGCGGAGCGAGGACGTCAGCACAGCCTGATTTCACTCAATGGTGTCAGGTGAAGCTCCACAGCACCAGGAGCTGGGTGGTTGGAAAGCTCTCCCATGGAAGTCCTTGTACTTACAGCAGCTCACCTGGCGTCTGGTAACTTAAACTGCAGCAATTCGGCTGTGGGCGGGAGCCATGTGCTTGGAAGCCTGAGTCCTACCGACCTTCAATGACGATTGCGCTGCTGAGAATAGGACCTGGAGTCATTGTGGCTCTCTCGAGTGCTACCTCTATTTTACACTGTGGATTTGCTTTGACTGCAGCCATTAGAGGCCACGTGGCAATTCGGCTTCCTACCCTACACACAGGAGAATCGATTTCTAAAACTCCTGACTCGTGCCAGTGCAATTCATCATGGTGCTGAGCCAGAATATGACCCATGCATGCACAGGGTGCTTCTACCCCCATGCTGGGGTCCTGCCTACAGAAAACTGTGAGCAGGTGAAATCCTTCAGTGCAGAGAAGGTCCACTGAGGGCGGTGCCAGGGTTCAGAAGTACAAGACTACCCTGAAAGCATTTTAATGAGACGGGGGCAGGGGGTGAGGGACAGAGAGACTGTGAGATGTCAGTTATTTCCTTTTTCAGATAAAAAAGGAATGGGAAGGGAGGTAAAAACCAGTCTTCAGCCCTGCTTCTAAAAGCCAGAAGACTGTAACACTAAGCATGACAGCAGTCACATGCTTAATGCACCAGCCGCAGGCAAGAAGGACAAAATGTCAGTGCAGTGGATTTTAAGTAGATGAATTTGATCCCGCTTCCCCTAGTGCAGAAATGGCTGCTTGATGCTGCCCAGTCAAAGCTCGAGGGAACAAGAAGGATTAACTGTATTGCAAACAGTGGCGAGCAAGAGAGACTAGTCAAATAAACCAAGGTAGACACAGCAACTCACATGTGGGATAGACATATCTGGCTCCAAATCTCCTGGCAGTGTAAACTTTGCTGACGATCACCAGGAGAGAACTTGGCCCAAAATATGGGAATTAAATGTTGCCTGAATAGCTACAAACTTCCTTGCCGTGCTGAAAACTACCTGTTCCCCTGCCTCTCCCCACTCATCAAGAAATAACTCATCACCACTAATGCAGAATGAAAAGGCCACAATTATCAAATACATATTGGCCCCTGATGATGGCTAGTGATTTCTGACATGTCTGCCTTTGGTACTTCTGTAATAAATAATAATAAACAGAAATTAACTTTCATCATTAGATATATGGAATACTTAACATAGGTTCTGGTTGTCACTCCAGAAGTCTGTGTTTTCAGAACTGATGTGTCAACCCCAGTTCCCATGGGGGTCACCGGATGCACGGGCTGCTCAGACAGTATCAAACTCTGGCTGCTGTTTTTAAATTACCCCAATTGGACTACAGGTACAACATGGGGATATGCAGGTCAATTATTAAATCAATATGTCAATCAGAGTAACACAAACAAGGAGGGAGAATGAGCATCGCACTTATTAACAGACTGGGGGCATGATCCCACTCTCATTTTAAGCAGTAGTAAAATCTTCCTAGGTTTGCACAGGAAAACAATTAATCCTTTTCTGACAGCCTTGTCAAGAGGAACTGGGAATCTGTTACACAACCCTGGGTGGCCTATTTACATAGGGTCAAGTACAAAGGGGACTAAAGTGCCCCAGACAAACCTGTAAAGGCCAATTAAGAAAAAGAAACCAAAAAACCCACAGGAAAATACTTCAAAGGAGCTTTTTTGTGGTCTTGGTTATGTTTCGATTCTTTTAATTTTAAAATTCCTGAAAAGACACAGCAGATCAGAAAGTTCAAAGCTGGAAGGACAAGTAAGACCTACAGCCCTGAATTGCTCGGACAGCGGGAGATTTGTTACCCTTGCAGCGGTGCTGCAACCTCCCAGTTAGATGGACTGGCCCCCTTTGCTGGGGGCTGTACGGCAGGAGCTGGTCCCATCATTCAGCAGTCGTTTCCCACTCCAGATCGGACCCAGGTTCTCAAGGGAATCCCTGGGCCTTCCCCAATATTATATCTTAATGGACTTCACGAAAATGCCTTTAAGGGTCTACAATTGCAATTTAACTGAGGCAGTGCTGAGAACCAAGCCCAGGCCACAAGTCGTAGGCTCGGCCATGGGGAATCACTTCTTCTCCAGCACCTAGGAGCAGGCAGAAAAAGAAAAGGGGGAAGACAAAGTTGGCACCATGAATCCTCCTTCACTTTTCTTCCCACCTCTGGCAGGAAAGAGGATGAGTACTGAGGGGTTAGGAGCTTTTGCTATGAAGCAAATCTGAGCCGGCACACTGCAGACTTAAACAAGAAGCTAATTTCAGCCTATTGGAAAGGGAAAGGTAAAAGACCTAATGACTACTTCAAGATGAATTTGGCCTTGGCAAGCTATATACAGCTGGTTTTAGTTTTCTTTCATTGTGAATTATTCCGAAGCATGGAACTGTTACTGTGGGGAAGAGGAGCACACCAGAAAGGGGTGTGATCGATCAACAGAAGAGATTAAAATCACTGGAGAAAGCTGTTTGCTGCTTGAGAATTAGGAGGCAAAGAGTAAGAGCACGTTACAGAGCTAGATATGCATGCTCAGGCAAAAGCAGTAAGAAGGCAATCGCCTTGTCACTTCACCACAGTGTCTGTTTGTGGGAAAAATGGTCTAGATGAGAGATCATTTAAAACTGCAGAACTCCTTCCCAGTTGGGAAATGACAGGCTCTGGAGTCCTGCTTCTGCTGCAGAGGCTCCAGAGCCAACCAGGAAATGCGAGATGAAAGCATTTCTAAAACACAAAATAAACAAAAGTTTACACAGATCCGGCATAGACGTTCACAGAGAGATTCAAATATTGGCCTGACTCTTACAGCCAAAGCTTAATCAAACTGTGCAAGAGGATTTATGGAGCCTGCCAACTCTGAAGAGATGCCAAGAAGAATAATTCATTGGCATACTTGAAGGCATTTTTAATATCTGCCTTTGTTAGCAGGCTCCTCAGCTCTGAGGATAAAGCAATGAGCTCATCCAGTTCCCTCTTTGATTTCAGTGGGCCACCATTGTGTTGTTCCTTTTCCTTTTAATCTTTGCCTAAAAAATACTCCCGGCATCTGGTTCATTCAGAAACAAGTTCATTCTGGCTATTCCAGCACTGCACATGAAACAAATTATCTGCCTTTTTCTGTCTGTTGGAAAGAAAGAACCTGCCCTGGATCTGTAGCATACAAGCGCAAAGGAGAGATACATGCCTTGTGCAGAGTGACGCAAAGGAAACGTAGGCAACCTTGCACCATCAGCATGTCTGCCTCGTTTCACACCTTGTATGTGTTCAGGAGCTGCCTGGGGAGCACAAACAGGGGGGTTTGGTCTGGCTCACACAGTGGCCAAACTGACTGCCCAGGACTTAGCGAAAAGGTGAGGCACAAAGGCAGCAGGAAGCACATACGTATTGCACTTGGATGTGCCAAGTGGTATTCTGAGTCATGCGTTGCTTGCTGTAGCATGCAGGGAGGATGCAGACACCCACCGTGATATCTGAGCTGACGACACCCCAGCCTGACCTCCCAGTATCCCTGAGCAAATGCAGTGTATGAAGAGAATAAACTCCAAAGTTCAAAAGACCTCACCCTCTGTGCTGATGTTAGAGGCGAGCAGCTGCAGCAAGTAGGCAGCTTGGACCATCCACGTCTCTCCTGAACATCCTTGCCAGCGGTCTGAAACCAGCCCTTTCCCCTCCACTCCTCCGTCACAGCAGACTGTTCGCTTTGATTACATTAAAAAATCTGCCTCTAAGTCTTTCTGCCGTGAACACCGTCCTCTGCCTTCTGTCCTCATTAATGACATTTCCAAGTTGCTTACAGTGGCGGGGCCAGTGTGGTTCAGCACAGAGCACTCACCATCCAGAAAGCCTTTCTGAAAATAGGCCATGGCACACGCAAAAGGGGTCCTCACCGAGGGTTTGGGCAATCATCGCGGTGTCCCCTTAGGACAGGTAGTTTAGTCCTCCTGTGGCACAGCTCAGTGTTCACTTTGCTTTGTCTCCTTCTCCAGCCGGGTCTGGGTGGACTACCCCAAGGAAGTTTCTTTTCTGTATCTTTCCAGTCTTCTTTCTTCTCAGCCTGTTATTGTAAGTTCATGCAGCACAGGCTGAGTCTCCAAGGGCTCTGCTGGAGCTGCTGTCCTGCACCCAGCCAGACCAGACTGCCCTGTTCTCTGACCATGCAGGATATTAGAATTTACTCAGAATTTCTTTGGAATGGCAAGAAATGACCACCTGAGCCGTGTACTCCCCGGGGAGTCCTGGATTTAACTCTCACACACACAAACATAATAATCAAATTTATCTCTCATTAGGAGCCATCCCTTGGGATTCCTGAGAAACGATGGGCTTGCTTTCATCAGAAGAAGAGGCGGAAGAGGGTACCCCTCAGATTTAGTTTTTCCACATCTAGAACCACCTGCAAATTTAGGGAAGAAGAAAACCCTAACACATGCACAAACACACACACACACACACAAACTTGCCCAGCTGCTACCTAACTTATTTCTACATATGCATATGGATACACAAAGCATTTCTACAAGTCATGATCAGTGCCATATAACTTAACCTCTTGTTTTAAGGTAGAATTGGGCCACATTTTGAAACAACGTCCACAGGCCTCCTCCCATCAACGCAAGAGAAATTACTCGTGGAGCAATACACTCCTCATTATAGCACCCTGCGGCCAAGTCTCTTGTGTCTGATGGTTACCTGAGTGACTGAGGGAACTAAGGCGGCCTCATATCCACTATTCTGGGCAGCGAAGGAATGACAAACTTCCGTAGAAAGTTTTGAGTGGCTTTTTTAATTAACAAGATGAAAATTGGCTGAGCTGTTGCGGAAGGGCCCCCATACCTCTCTCCCATTGAAGATGAAGTGGCTGGTTGCTGTCTGCACTGCAACATTCCTGAGCCCTTTTCTTGCTCTCGAGAAAAACCAGTGTGTGCTGCCTCCTAGCAAAGGGGGCTAAGTTACACTGCCAGTGAGCTCTCAGTACTGAATATTGCTGTGTGTGCTAGCTGTACAAACAAGCCAAAAAACCTAAGGAACTAAATGAAAAGCCCTAGTTTCTGGGTTTCAGTCTGTGACATGGGCTCACAGGAAAAGGAGAAGAGGCTTTTCCTTTCTTGATCACTGCTTTTTTGACTTCTTGATCAGGTTTCAAAGCTGTATGGCAAAGGGGATTTAAATTGTGGCACATTTAACCATTCCCCCTCTGGCTGCTCCCAAGAGCCATGCAAGCTCCCTCTTGGCTGTTGGCAGAATCTAGGAAGGAAATCCTAACTGGGAGCACCTTTTGCTCCGACAGCCAAAAACAGGTCCATAAAGCACAAGTCATCAGAGCAGGACCTGGCTCCTGATGACCCACAGAGCATCATTACTGCTGCGGCTGCGTCTGAAGCACTAATACCCAGGCACAACAGCCCCCTGATCTTAAGGTGGCAGAGCAAAGTGGATTTTAAGCAAGTCTGCAAGAACAAAGTCTGAAGGAGGATGGGAGGGGTGGTGTTGGTGTGTGTATTAGACTTCAGTGGTGGTGTTAGGGTGCACAGAGTGCTGGGGTATCCGGAGTGGGGAAGTGAACTCAGTGACAGAACTCAGCACAGAGCTCACTAATTCACAGTATTGGCCTTTTGGGTCAGCGTCACTTCCAGGCTATTGCTCTCTAGAAAAACAAAACAACGTCAAGTTTTTCTTTTGCATCCTTGGCACTGTATTGCTGCCGTTATTTTTCTCTGAAATATGGGTCATGTTTACTCTCAGCTGCACTCCCTCACCTTTCAACCCCTCTCACTCTTCTCACTAATCCACCAGCTTTTGGACTCCCCCGTGCTGTTCCGCCTGCGCTGGGTAGGACTGCAGGCTACTAAAACCACAGCCATTTTCCTCTGCACCTTCCTCTTTCCTTGCTTAGTGTTTATTTTTGGCACAAGAAGCATTTGGAGGGGAACAGAAACATTTTTGCCCAATCTCTTAACTCCAGTCGTGTTTTCTTCAAAACACATGTTTTTAACTAGCTGGAGGGCTGGTCAAAAGGCTTTAGTGTCATTTGTGGCCCCAAAACATCCAGCTACAGGCAAGGCGGCCCAAGTCACTTTTGGAAAGAGCATTTTGTCTAGGCCAGATGTGTTTAAGAGCTCAAGTTAGGACTGGAGGTTGGTACACAAAAGCCAAGAGACACCTCAGCTGTGACAGGAGTTCAGAAATCCAGGGTGCAGAAGGCAGAGCAATGCCAACGCTTCCCTGGGGAGATACTGCTTTCCAGCCCCTGCTGTTACTTGGCTCTGAGAGTGAAAACATCTAAGCTGCAATTGCTCATCCAAGTTTCCAAGCCTTTGGTCCAACCATGGCTACTTCAGATCATCAGGCCATGGAGCGACTCAATAGGCTGAGTCCTCTCCTCATCTGAATCCAGAGCCGGAAAGGAAAATCCCTGCAGCTTTCCCTGTGCATTTGCTTCCCATTACACCATCGACTTTCAAGACCCAGTTTTCACTGTGTCCCTTCATTCTCCCCTCCACCTAAGCTTGACTGTTAGCAAGACAGCGTGATTGGATTGCATTTGAGAAAGTCATACACGAAGCGAGTGAAACATGCTACCAAAATACCACCCTGCTTATGGGAAACGAGAGTATTGTATTTCATTTTGCAATTTGCTCAGCTGAATCCCAAAGCCTCCGGCTGCCTGGAATGCCACCCTCTTTGCTCAAACACTTTTTGCTAGTGACAAGCTACAAATTCGGTACACTGACATGCTGTAACAAAGCAAAATCCAGCTGCACTCTCACTGTAAAAGATATGGT
This sequence comes from Steatornis caripensis, assembly GCA_013398225.1. Taxonomy (NCBI): domain Eukaryota; kingdom Metazoa; phylum Chordata; class Aves; order Caprimulgiformes; family Steatornithidae; genus Steatornis; species Steatornis caripensis. The sequence continues at coordinate 80,164 of VZSC01008831.1, forward strand.
GTGGCAGTCTTTGCTCCCTGATTGCTCACTAGGTTTCTTTTTCACAGTCTCTTCATCATCAGGCACTGGCGATTACTCTGTCAGCTGATGGCAAAGAGTATTTGAAAGAATTCCTGGTACAGACACAGACCCAATAGCTCCTTTGGCATGAATTCCTTGTGACTGCGTTCAGGTAGGGCTACAGAGAAACCTTTTCGGGGGGGGAAGCAAAATCAAAGGAAGACTCACATTTAGAATGAGTTGAAGTGGTCAGGATCCATTCAGCAGCAATTCTCCTTTTCTGCACTTTTGTTTCCTCTCATAAGCAAATCCATGCCCAGTTCAACTTGCTCACACAAGCAGGGGAGATCTCAGTTCAAGTCCTCTCTGCCTGACTTGAACCATCAATACCTGAATTCCCCTGTGACCCACTCAGATGGGGCAGGGTACATGAGTGAGGTTTTCTCCTTCCCTCCTCTGGGAGTGTTGACTCTAGCAAAATCCTGCTAACGTACACTGAATTAGGTCTGCCCTATTCTTGAGGAAAAATATCAAGGACAAAAAGACACTGAAAAGGGAAACAGATGAAAACTTCTTTTTCTAGAGCACAAATATTCCTGCTTTCAATTCTAAACAAGGTCTCAGGGCACTGAGGCTGTTTTTGTTTTCCTTGGTACAGGTGCTCAGAAACACCCAGTGACCTAAATGAGGTCCTAAGGACGTACTTTTATTATTATCAGGAAACTGCAAAGATGAACAGGATGCAACCTTCAGAAATCAGGTGGTTTCTGATGGAGGGAAATAGGTGAACCACGATTAGGGTAAACAAAAGCAAAACAAAATAACAGCATCTGTGAATTGGGTCCCAAAATCTATTATCCTTGTTTACAATGAAGCTCTTCAGGAAGGCAGACAGATCAAGTGCTTTTTAAACCTAGATATATCCATTTGTAGAGCATCTCTGAGCACCTACACCTCATTGCATCTTCCTGGCAGAAGAATTTTATTTTCATTTCAGAGTTTTGTAACACTCAAGACTAAGCAAATTCTCACTAGTCCTGTTCAAGGTTAGAGGCCAGAACTTTTAGTGACGGAACAATCCAGTTATTAAGGCTATTAACGCCTTAGCCTGCAATACAAGAGACCCCAGGTTTGATTCCTCGGTCTGCCATAAGCTTCCCATGCCATGCAATTACTTATAATCATTTATGTCACCGCAGTAGTTGAGTGCTCTGATTTTCCAGAGCTCTTAACATCGTGGATTAGAAGGCACTGTCACAGCTGTAAAACAGAGTTTGAGCTCACTTTTTGTTGGAGGCAAACACAGCAGTGATTAGAAGATGCTCACATGGTAATAATGCTGTACCAAAGAGAAATAATGTCAGCATCAGAAACCTGTGAGAAAAGCATCTACATATTTAGCAGCTACAAGATCGACTGTCTTCCGTGATAAAATAGCCACAAGAGAACAAAAAAGCCAAGTTCACCACTCTGTGTTATACTGACACCTAAAAATACTGACCAAACATTACCAGTATCCTGCAAATATAATACCTCAGCAGTGATCACATTTGTTATCATTCAAAATATAAATGTGTGGGTTTTTTCCATTTTAATCTAGAGCCCCAGACAATCTCATGACAAGGTATTTCCTTCCTGTTAAAGCCAACATGCTCTAACGCCTCTAAAAGCTCAGCATACGAAAGAGAAGAGGAAATGACCAGCTCTTCTAGTGAAGAACTCTTGAACCCAAAAGCAGTTACTATGAGGTTGCGGAAATTCAGGCTGTAGCAAACTATCATCAGTGCTGTAAAATGATGCAAAAGTCACCTCCAGGTAGCAGCCACCCAGGGAACAGAAACACTGAAGGTCCAGTAAAAATTTAATTCGCAACTTCCCACTAGTAAATCACAGGGCTCCTGGTTAATGCCCTAAATTTCAGCCTCTTCCCCAAAACGGACATCTCCTCACAGCATAGTGCTTCTCTTGAGCAACGCGCGTGCATTTCAGAGAGGCAGTTTTGTTTTCATTTGGGTTTTGCCGGCAACACGTGATGCAGCAGACAAGCAGAGCGGCTGGAGAGGAGATCTTTTTCAGGCAAGAAACCAGCAATAGCGACGCTGACTGTGCAGTTTTGGAGACGCTCAGTCGATCTCTATTTAAATTCTTAACTCCCTCCTGAATTCTGGCCCTCCTTCTCTGCTGCCACTCGTCACGCTTGTTAATCGCAAAAGGGACCCACTGTTAAATGTTGAGCTCTGAACATGGGCTAGAGCAGCCTGGGGTGTAATGCAGCTTATGTTGGCTGCTTCTATGAGGTTCCTATAGGAATTAGGAAAACAAGCATTTCATCATTAAGAGGCTAAAACACAAATCACATTTTATTATACCCTGAAATACCTGTTATGAGGGTCATCTATCTGACCATATTTTACCTCCATCTCATATTTATGCAAGATACCTGCAACAAATCCACTCTGCTATTACTTGGCACTGCAGAAGAGGAATTGGCTCAGGTGTTCGGGTCCCAATCCAACAACATGAAAGCTGCTCCATAAGCTGCAATAAGTTTGAACTTCACATTTTAAATACGCTGCAGGTTATTTCCAAAACCCGAGGGCCTTCAGCATGACAAATGATCACTCCTGAGAACAACCTGTGATTTCAATGCACAACCCTTTGCCTCCTCAAGAAGTGGGTTTTATTCTTAGTTGATTTCTGTGGAATTTATTAGATGCATTTTCAGCTACGGAAAGTAATTGCTTGGTTCATAGTCAACAGAAACCTTTCAGCAGAAAACATCAAGATTCCTGCTACTAAAGATCTGATGAAAACAAACTCTCCTCTTTCCTCTAAATGGCTCCATCATTCAGTAATCCGTTTCTTTGAGTCAGTGCTCCACAAGTCATTATAAATTACTATCTTATCCAACTATTTCTTTGGCCCTCTATTACCACAACAGTCAGTAGTGTCCAGTCTTAAATGTATCTTTGTTTACAGGGCTTTTGCAAGAAAAGGAAATACCCTGATCCTTCTCTCTCCAAAGAGTGCTTAGAGATACTAAGTGATTTGATCAGGAGCAGGAAGAAGTCGATAGCAGGACAGCCAAGTTAGGTCTCCTGATTCCTAGGTTAACATCCTCATCGTTTAATCACCTTTTGATTCATTACAGTAAAGACAGAGAGTTCCAGTCCACTGGGCACTGTTTGTACACACACAGCCTGAAATCTTAAAAACCTTCATTCCCACGCCACAGGCAAAGATGCAAGGCACATGGATAAGACAGCTCCTGGGAAGATTCAGGAATACATGAAAGAACAACAGCTAAGCATGGCCATCAAACAGCTCTCTTCAAACTTATTGCTGTAGAGCCCTTTTTTTTCCTCCCAAACACACAAAATTAAAAATCTTTCTTCGTGCGCAGGTAGACAGCAATCCCTGGGGGAAGGCTGATATTACTAACAATCAGAAGGAAGGATTATCATGACACTTCTTCGCCACTCCAGCTGCATGGAAATCACATGGTCACTACTGATTAAATACTGTGTATACCTGCTGCTTCTGTTCTGGAAGATGACCATATGTTGTAAATCATTAAGTCAGGAGGGTAATTCCCAGACACACAAACATGCACACACTTTGCTTGCCAAGTTGGCTGCTGAACCGTCTAAAGGACATAGCTATGCGAACACACCTAAGTGTGGCAGGATTTTTTTTTTGTTTTGTTTTCAATCCAAGATAAGAAAAGGATCAGGGTCAGGGTAACTGCAACTTCTGAGTGCCCATACCCCAGCCGTGTTTTCTTTTGCTAGATTTAGGCTGAAGAAAGCCAGGACAGAGAGCATGCAAATGGCCAAAGGAACGTACCGCTTTGAGGATTGCCACTGCGTCCTGCTGGAGCCATGTTGGGTAGACGACTTCATCGTTCAGAATGGCCTCAAAGAGGTCGTCCTCATTCTCCGCCTCAAAGGGTGCATGGCCACACAGCATCTCATACAGCAGCACGCCCATGGCCCACCAGTCTACATCAGGGCCATAAAGCATCTCCTGCAGGATCTGAAGAAGAGACGGGAAAGAAATACCAACTCTGAAGCTTGTTAAACTGAGCAGGGGAGAAAAAAGCATTTGGAAACATTCATGCAAAAGTTCTTGCTACATCCTAACAGTGCTCTCTGCTATGCTGGCTGTATGTCCAGGAACATATAGGTGATCTCAAGCTGGGAAGCCCCAGATCAGCACAAAGGGACATCAGATACATTAAACAGGGCTGAACCAGCTTGGCTGCTCACAGGGTCTCCTGGGAAACAAGCCCTTAGAAACGATGTTAGGGCTTAGCAGGAGGAGGAGCATTTCGAGAAACTGGCTGAGCCTCAGAAGCGGCAGAGCAGTCATGTGTGTGGGATGACACCACCTTTTCCCGGCCTCTGGGAAGGAAATGCTTACCTGGTCCCAATGGCCAGTCTTTCAGCTGGAGAAGGGAAGGAGTGCAAGTGTGTGAGAAGGGCACAAGCCCTAACCCCAGACAAAAATTCGGTTGTGTTGAAGATGGATCTGAAACCCTATCAGACAGCATCTGGAGGGCAGCTGTTTCTTAAAGCAGTGTTTATTAATTATGTAGTGAGATTGGGGAATGACAGGCAAGGAAAGAAAGCGTAAAAAGGAACTGGGAGATGAGGGAGAATTCAACCTCCTTCCAAACCAAACTGGGCCAGTACCTGTACGTGCCTCTCAAGATTTTTGCAGCTGTGCCTCCATTTTTCACCTCACATTTCCTAAAGAAAAATATAGGCTTATCTTGGTGCTTACAGCAGCCTGAAGATTTAGTCATGCTTTGCTTGCACAAGGGACTAATACAAGCATGCAACTAGGAGGAAACCTTGCACCCAGCAGTCAAACAAGGTGTAGCTAAAGACACTGCTGCTCCAAAGCTAACCTGTGCTTTTCATACTGTAACCAAGTTTTCCTGGGCAAAGAAAGGTTTCCTATACCTCCGGAGCGATGTAGTCTGGTGTACCACAGAAGGTGGCTGTAGTAATGCCATCGTGAATGCCCTCTTTGCACATTCCAAAGTCTGCCAGCTTGCAGTGACCCTCGTAGTCCAGCAGCACGTTGTCCAACTTCAAGTCCCTGCAAAGAGAATCGTTCGTCCAGTTGCTACGTGCTTGGAGGAGCCCCAGCATGAACGGAGGCAGCGTCCCAGGCCTCAGAAGCTTAACCTGTAAACTGGACAAGCCTCATCATCATAAAAAAATAAACAGAAGTCATGCAGGAGAGGTTTTCTTTTGCTTCATCTCTTACAAAAGGGAGGGAGGAACAAACATAATTCTGCCAAACTGCATTTAATATGGGCAGGTGCTATACGAGTTCGCCCGCATGGCTTTCCAAACACACCACAAGCCTGGCTGGCAGAGCTCCTGCTCATTTAGCCCTGGGACTCACTGGAGCAGAGGTTGCCAGAGCTGTCAAATTGTGTAACAATGTTATGATGCAGCAAAACGCGCCGCACGGGACGTGCTCTGATTCAGCAAAGCACTGTGCCGGGAGCACGCAGCCGAAGCTGGGAAGGCATGCGAAGCCCCTTCACAGGGGCAGCAGATCCTCTCTTCTCCTGAAGTGTGGGGGTTTAAATCCCAGATTTCCCTGTATTGGGGTAAGCCTGACTGACAAACCCCACCTGCAATGTTATCCAAGCTGAGAAGTAAAGAAACCCCCAGGTGACACCACACCACATGGGCAGGGTGAATCTTCAGCCAGCACGGGATGCCTCCACCATTAGGCACAGTCTTAAAGTCCTCCCAGGTACATCGATTCCAGCAGGGCTGCACTTACGTAAGAAGTGAGCGTCCCCTGTAGTGCTCGTTGGGCTAGGGACCTCCACTGCCACAATGCAGCCAAATGCCATACTGTACAAGCTGCAGAAGGGCACATTTTCCGATACGTCACCTAACAGCCTGGGAGCTCCTCATCAAAAGCAGAGCTGCCAAAATGACAGAGCCCTAACAAAGTTATCAGCTTGCCTGACCTTGAGATTGCCTCAGGGAATAGCCCACAGTCAGCAGTGCCGTCAGGAACATGACCAGAAGGCACGGGGTCATCTGCAGACTTAGGCAATGCCTTCCTAAAAATACATACCAGCTCGTAGCACCTCTGCTTTTCAGCTGCCAGACAAGCTCTAGGCACCGCCACAGACGGAGGAAAAGAGCTATGATGGGAGCTCTGTGCAGTACAAATAGGTCACTTCTTTTTTTGAACCGTCTCAGATATTGGCCCAAGAGTTGCACAGAGCCCTCACAGCAGCTCTGAGGCAGGGAAGCGTTGCTATTGCCATTTTACTGAAATGGAGGACACCTTATAGGCTGAGACAAAGCCACTTTCAAAGTCATTCAGATGCCTAGATAAGGATCAAATAACTAAATACATACAGGGGCCTCAGGGCCCCTTTATGAAATCTGCACTGGAACCTGATCCATTTTCCTCTAGTTGAACATACAATCATAGAATGGCTTGGGCTGGAGGGGGTGTTAAAGACCATCTCGTTCCAACCCCCTTGCCATGGGCAGTGATACCTTCCACAAGACCAGGTTGCTCAAAGCCCCATCCAACCTGGCCTTGAACACTTCCAGGGAGGGGGTATCCACAGCTTCTCAGGGCAACCTGTGCCAGTGTCTCACCACCATCGTCGTGAAGAGTTTCTTCCTTATATCTAATCTAAATCTATCCTGTTTCAGTTTTAAACTGTTATCACTCATCCTATCACTGTAAAAAGTCCCTCTCTAGCTCTCTTGTAGGCCCCTTCGGGTACTGGAAGGCTGCTATCAGGTCTCCCCAGAGCCTCCTCCAGGCTGAACAACCCCAACTCTCTCAGCCTGTCTTCATAGGAGAGGTGCTCTGTCCCCCTGATCATCTTCGTGGCCCTCCTCTGGACCCACTCCAACAGGTCCATGTCTTTCTTACATTGGGGGCCCCAGAGTTGAACGCAGTACTGCAGGTGGGGTCTCACGAGAGCGGAGTAGAGGGGAAGAATCACCTCCCTCGACCTGCGGGCCACCCTTCTTTTGATGCAGCCCAGGATCTGGTTGGCCTTCTGGGCTGCCAGCGCACATTGCCAACTCACATTGAGCTTCTCATCAACCAACATCCTGAATCCTTCTCCTCAGGGCTTTTCTCAATCCATTCTCTGTCCAACCTCTATCTGTGCTTGGGATTGCCCTGACCCATGTGCAGGACCTTGCACTTGGCCTTGTTTAACTTCATGCGGTTTGCATCTGTTTCCCTGGGAAGGGGGAGCGATGGGGAGGGTGGTAACACAGGTGGTGGCATATCCACATCAATATGAAAACCTATGGGAGACCCGAAACCTGAATTCAGCTTGATCTTGTTCATCATCCATCTGTGATCTTAAAGTAAAAACCAGATGGTCGATTGCTCTGTTTCACACTGGCATTTCTACGGCCCACACCACCAGCAGAAGCCTCTCTGGAGCTTGAGACAGCTCTTCTTCAACTTCACTGTTGCAGTGGAAAGATCAATGACGCACTGTACTAGACAATCAGAGCCACATCCTGTTCTAACGAGATAACAAAAAGTATTATTAGCCTCTTTTGGATGGATGGGAAAATGAGGGGTAGAGGTTAAGAAATTTGCCCGTATCTCTCAGAGCCAAGACTGAACACCAGCTTCCTGAATTCCAGCTCAGGATCTTAATCACAAGATCATACATCCTCTCTCTCCAACTTTAACACAGCATGGCAACACAAGCTAGCAAAAACCCCTCTGTAAGGATGGTGCCCTTCCCAGCAGGCCCACTAGCTATCCGGTGGCCAGGGAAATTTGGGTGCCGAGGACAGTGCCCACGCCTGCCTTATGCTGCAGTGTTTGCTCTGGTTGGGACGCTCAGCAGAAGACACTTATTTTTCCCCTTCTGAGAATCAAAAATGGCTGCTAAGGCATGTGGGCAAAGGCTTGTCCTGGAAAGGCTTTAGGTGAGCACAGTGAGAGGTATTGTATGTGCTCGCCCATGACAGTACGCCTTCAGCGGCAGTTTACAGCCAAAGCTCCTGTTGCTCTTCCCTGTGGTTCCTGGCAGAGCAGGGAAGCCCTCCGAGCATGAAGGCAGGCCTTGTTTCCAGGAATTTGCAATGATGTGGTTGAAACGCGTAATTTATTCTTGGCTCGATTTTAAATGTAGCAAACACCTTTTCGGTCCTAGGCAGGCTTGACTGTTGGGGGATGCCTCTCAAGGTGCGACTGGAAGGGGAATTTCGGTGAACCTGCTTGGAGATCCCCCTTCCAAACCTCCCCTAGCCCCCCAAAACATCTGCCACATCCTGGCATGCTTTGGGAACACCTCAAAATACACATTCCTTATACCTGAGCCAGCAGAAACACAGTCACGTACACTGACTGAGTGAGCAGGTTACAGCTCCTCACGGAGAGCCTGAGGAGCAGAGGCAAGACACAGCTACAAGGTAGGGCCAGGTCTGCAGACCAGATCACCAGGCACTCTGCCACTTCTCCACCTCTACCCCACACGACATGCTGCAGAAAACCCGAAACCCCTGCTAGTTGTATAATGCACAATGCTCGTCATCAAGATGGCAGGAGCTTCTGCAGGTGCAAGAGCACTCTGCGCTCGCTGCATCCTCCCAGAGAGCCTCTACATATGTAATAGCCATTAAAATTAAACCATCTGCCTCTCGCTGAGCGAGTACAGTTTTAACTACCCAAGGCAAATCTCCAGCCCTTTGGCTTCTCTACATTACACGTTAAACCCATAAAGAGCGCCTGTTGGCTCCTCCTGCAGTTGGGATATCAGCTTCTCCTGACTTCTTTCCAGCAACGTGAAATTCAAACCTCACATTTTCTATTTTCACATAACCTGTAATCTGACATTAATCTGCTCGCACTTGCTCAGGCACTCTGGCTATGCACAGGCCATTTTAGAAGAGGACCTCCCATGGCCAGAGAAGACTTCTCAATGCTCTTTGCTTGGCAAGGCCACAGAAGACGGCTTCACACCTCCCTCTTGCAGCAGGTCTCGTGGGCCAGCACAGTGGCAGGCTGAGCCACGTGGCTCCTCTGGAGCCTGCTCTATCCAGCTGCCCTCTAAGATAATTCTCTGGGAAAGTTGTGGTTTGGTCTCATGTTTGAGCATTTGTCTCAAGCAATCCCAGCAGTTGTAAGCTCTGTACTNTCCACCTCTACCCCACATGACATGCTGCAGAAAACCCGAAACCCCTGCTAGTTGTATAATGCACAATGCTCGTCATCAAGATGGCAGGAGCTTCTGCAGGTGCAAGAGCACTCTGCGCTCGCTGCATCCTCCCAGAGAGCCTCTACATATGTAATAGCCATTAAAATTAAACCATCTGCCTCTCGCTGAGCGAGTACAGTTTTAACTACCCAAGGCAAATCTCCAGCCCTTTGGCTTCTCTACATTACACGTTAAACCCATAAAGAGCGCCTGTTGGCTCCTCCTGCAGTTGGGATATCAGCTTCTCCTGACTTCTTTCCAGCAACGTGAAATTCAAACCTCACATTTTCTATTTTCACATAACCTGTAATCTGACATTAATCTGCTCGCACTTGCTCAGGCACTCTGGCTATGCACAGGCCATTTTAGAAGAGGACCTCCCATGGCCAGAGAGGACTTCTCAATGCTCTTTGCTTGGCAAGGCCACAGAAGACAGCTTCACACCTCCCTCTTGCAGCAGGTCTCGTGGGCCAGCACAGTGGCAGGCTGAGCCACGTGGCTCCTCTGGAGCCTGCTCTATCCAGCTGCCCTCTAAGATAATTCTCTGGGAAAGTTGTGGTTTGGTCTCATGTTTGAGCATTTGTCTCAAGCAATCCCAGCAGTTGTAAGCTCTGTACTCGATGCTCGACACTGACAGGTCTCCCTGTGCATCGTATCCCGTGAACCAGCACTGCCACATGAGAGGAAAAACACTGACAGGTTTCTGAGATTTACAAGGAGCTCTTCACATTTGCAGTAAGGATTCCGGGAAGCTGATGAAACTGGAAGTCATCCAGCTCAGAAAGCCCATTTCTACCTCATTTCCTTAATACTTGCATTTTCCATTCAACATTTTTAGCAGTTTGATGAAGCAATGACGGTGGAGAGGTTTTCTGAGGGCTGCGTTTTCAAGGTCTTGTTGAGGTTCTGCCTTTCACTGGCAAGCCTCCACTGGAAAACAGGCTTCATCCCAACTCAGAAAGGCAGCCTTTGTCCTCGCAGGCAGCTATCCCATACCAGCTTAACGGCCTCGGTTTAGTCTACACCCAGAAGAAATGACAAAATGGGCTGCTTCAGTATCACTCGCTGGAAGAGGTGTTCTTTATATATCTGCCGCTTGAGTTTAGCATTTGTAAAAAACCCATTATTACCATTACAGATGATCTGGTCCTTTTCTGAAGCATCTGTCAAATGCTGTTTCCCTGCACCAGGGAGTTTTGCCAGTGAAAAGGTGTTACACACATACCTGCCACGCGCTCCGCTCAGATCATCTCACTCGTGATGTAGAAACTACATTTGAAAGGATGAGGTTTGGGGTTTTTTTCCTCTTTTGGTTTCACCACCCTCTGTTGTAAGGGCTGTACATGTAGTAAGGATTTTCTTTGCAGGAGCAGCAGTGGCAGAAACTAGCTTCCAGTTTCAATGCCTCAGTTTGAGGTTCTCCTGGGTTTCGCAATTCCAGAATTTAAAGCTCAAAAAAGCCCACCATTCCATCTCGATACAAATCATTTAGTCATGAAAGATGTAGGTACAGAGCAGTGGGAGCTAGCCAGAAACATAGGTACAACTAGTTTAATACTCTAGCCAAATGTTAAAAAAAATATATATATACACTCACACACAATTAAAAATAAAATCCCCAAAACGTGGCATTAGCTAAATGAATAATTTCGACATTTCTGAAAGGGAAAATTTTGCTTTTTCGTGTCTTCAGCTTGCAAGGCTATTTAAACACTCTTTTTGGAAACACCTTTGGGTTGAGCAAATGTGCATTCACACCCCCTTTGCAAGCAGGCAGTAGATTTTGATTTTTCTCCACCTCTTCTGGTGAAGTAATTTTATTTCATAGAAATACTGAAGTCTCCATCACAACGGAGAAAAAAATGTGTTTCTATTGCCTGCTCTGGTAGCCAAAGCAATGCATGTTTCCAACTGCCCCTCCAGTTAAACTGTAATTATTTTTTGTAAAATGAAGCAACTTCAGCAGAGGAGAATGAAAGACATACAACCTACGGAATAGCACAGTTGGTAAGATACTTACTGAAGAGGTAGGATTTTTCAAGTTGGAGGCCTTTCTCCAAATACAGTGGACAACAAATGTAAACCAATATTTTGATTAAATAAGGAGAAGAACAGATGGAGGTCTCAGTCTTGTATAAAGCCTAAATACTCATGTGAAGATAACATTTTCCTTTGCATTCATTAATAACACCCAAACCATTACATTTTATTTTACTTGAAACCAACACACTCTTAAGTTGCAAAAAAATGCTGCTGCTTTAAAAAAGCCCTAACAATTATTCTGGGCCCACAAAATCTGAAACAATTTTCTATCTTTTCTTCCACACCAAATTTTGGAAACTCAGTTACCAAACTCAAAGCAAATAATTATTTTCACTATTCCATTCCCACTGGCTTTAGACTAGGGACCTCCACGTTTTGTTCCAAGATTTCATACCACTTTGGGAATTAAGGCTACTTCTAATCCTGTGTGCCTTGGGTCGTAGAGAACTTGCTTAAAAATTCCTTCACAGAAGATAGTTTACATCTCCCACATTCTTCTAATAGCAACCAAACATTATTTATTTTTACGGTCAAGTAAGTTTTTATAACCAGAAACTCATATTCTCACAGCATCAAGCAAATCTCCTAAGCAGTCGTAAAGCTGAGCTTCAGCAGGCAGCAGTAAATACAGCTAAAGACGACACCTGCAATATATTCTACTAGAGCTAAGACATAAAAGCCCAGGCTGAACTGCTAATATTTGCTTAGTTGCTACCACATCTTTAGGGTAGGGGGAAATCCTGAAATCACAAATGAAAAACCAGGTTACTGGCCTCTGAAAAAGGGAGCCACAAAGCAGAGATCAGAGTAAGATCGGACTGCACCAAGCTGGAGAATAACAGTTTGAAACCCTAAGTTCTGCTGCCAAGTAAGAGGACGAGGGTTGTTCCCTTCCAGCCTCGGAGGCTTTCTCTAATTCAACTCCTGTCATACTTTCAAGGGGAAAATCGGGATAGCTGGAGCTTACAGAGGGCACTCTCTTGGGTGCAGAACCAAGCAAAGAACCACAGGTAAGACTCAGCACTGTTATACAGCAGCGTTGTAACCAGCGTGGGGCTGACATGCTGAGATGGAAAGCGCTGCTTTATGCACTTACAGTTTCACAATGCAATCCCTAAACCCCATGGGATTTAGTCCATGTGTTCCGTCCTTCCAGGCACTGCAGGAAGTAACGTCGAAATACAGCACAGGGGCTGCAAAACATAACTTCAACTCCTTGTTTTCTTGAAAAACGTTCTCTTGGGTAAAGAAAATGTTCCTTCTAGTTTCAAATCAACTTCTTNGTGTGTTCCTTTCCAGACCAGTGGGTCTTTCCAGGCACTGCAGGAAGTAACGTCAAAATACAGCACGGGGGCTGCAAAACATAACTTCAACTCCTTGTTTTCTTGAAAAACGTTCTCTTGGGTAAAGAAAATGTTCCTTCTAGTTTCAAATCAACTTCTTAGGTGCAAACCTGCCCAGACCACCAGCATGCATACAGACAGCCTGACTACGGCAGGTGTACTGCAACTTGCAGTGCAATGTAACGGGACAGAAATGAAGGGAAGGTCTCCCCAGGTATTTGTAATCCATAATTACCAGAAAGCAGGAATGAAACATAGCAAGGTGCCCTTCTCCACTGTCCTAACAACCAGAAGTTGTTTTCAAAAGCCGACAACGCTTAAGTGTTTAGGGGCTGTAAATACAGCCACAGTGGCTCCAGACTGCACCGCATTTCTCAGAAACAAAGCAAAAGGAGAAATATGACATCACGATTCACGGATCCAACTCATACTCAGGATAAAATGGTATGAGTGAGTAAAACTCCACTGAAAATTGACACTCATTGCTGGACCATATAACAGGAGACAGCCGCCGGTCCTTGCCAGCTGCTTTGTGCAGCTGTGGGAGGCAGAGGAGGCTCGTGGGGAAGGTTGATCCCACGGGCATCTCAGTACCCGAGCAGTTGTCCAGTCAGGAGCCCAGCACCGTTCCTGGAGATTTTACGGCCTCATCCCATCACAGCCATCCTACAGACTCCGCAGAGGACTGAGGGAACGTGGCAGAACAGAACAGACCCTCACGGCTTTTCTCTGCTTCGCCTAGCCCACTCACACCAGCACACAGAGCACAAACCTTTAGAAATGCTCTGCACTCGTGTGTTAGGATAAAGGCATGATGGATTACAACCATGCAGCCTCCAAAGCAGGCTCCACCTCTCTTGGGGACACCAGGATAGTACAGAGTGATGCAATAAGGACTCGTGTCCAGGGTCAGATACAATGCCAGAGTGCATGGCTGAACTTCTCCGAAAACTCACACCACAGCACACGGCCAAGGACCGCTCTGGAGGGCAAGNCCAAAGCAGGCTCCACCTGTCTTGGGGACACCAGGATAGTACAGAGTGATGCAATAAGGACTCGTGTCCAGGGTCAGATACAATGCCAGAGTGCATGGCTGAACTTCTCCGAAAACTCACACCACAGCACACGGCCAAGGACCGCTCTGGAGGGCAAGGTGGGTGTTTGAATTTGTGCAAGACAGAGGGAGATCCTCATATCCACCTGCATCTGTGGTCTTCTGTATGTCCAAAGGCACTCTGTATCAGTCTTGCGCACTCACAGAGATAAGTCTGATGAAGCTTTAAAATACGTTCTTGCTCTGCTGCTTGGGCTTCAGACTAAACCCTGACTGGCAAGCACTTGTATCCAGAAGCGCTCTGTTATTACATCTTAATCTTAAAGTTAAGCAGACCTTCAAGCAGAAGGGCAAGTTTCTGCAAGCCATCTGCCAAGGTTAAGGCAGCACCATGGGTTTTTTGGCAGACATAGGCTGGAACTCGGCACTGCCGGCTCCCCATCCGCCTGACCCCTTCCTGCTGGCAGGGTCTCTCTGCAGGCTGGTTCTCCAGACCACGTCAGAGCACCAGCAGTCCCCTGCCAGTGCTCCCTGGGCTGCCGCTCCGGAGATGAAGCAGTGCCCAAGGCGCTGACTTCTCTTACAGCAAAGATGCTGGCATTACCTGGGATCCAAGACCTCTCTGACGGTTTGAAGCACCAGCAGTCCCACCTCCCCTCCCTCTGGGCACTTCAGAAAAGCATCTGTGGAAGCTAACACAATTATTGACATGATTTCATTGCTATTGAGATGAACAAGCATGACTCATCCTCCAGTTGAGTTAGAGTGGTAGGTTAAAGTATACAGGCATAGACTGAAAAAACCCTCGGCATACCACAACAGATAATCACAAAGCTTCCACCATGTTAGTGGGTCTGAATCTGAGTGGTACAGCTCCAGTGGGACCCCACGGGTGCCCTGAGTCCCTTCAGGGTCAGGCACACCTATAAGCTTCCCCTTTATTACATGCATGACAGATAAAGAGAGCTAATGACAGTTTCCAAACACAGCTTTACAAGGGTAAAAAGACATTCTTGTGAAATGGGGCAGCTGAGAGCTGAAGCCATTACTGCTGAAACACAGACGCGCTGGAGATTGCTACGTGGCAGTAATCCCAAAGATGGTGCAATCCATATATATTTATACGTCCACATTTGTGTGCAGACTTTTCCTTTATAAATATGTATATATAATACATATATTATTTGCTGCTCTTTTATGTGGGACTCTTGTCAGGAAAGAGGAGTCACACCTGAGCTATGTCCTCGAATCCCAGAGCAAATGTCCTCCTCATTTACCGCAGGAAGAGGAGAGGTGGACAGAAAAAGGCTTCGTGTCCAGCTCTTGGTATGTATGCCACGCACTTCCTCTCCGGATGAGCTGCCAGCCTAGTCCTGTGATAGACTCCTCGGTCCCACTGGGCAGCGACACTGGAATTTGCTGGCCCTGAAACATCACTTGCTGAGTTGCTCCCAACAGAGCTTCTATTTTACCCTTGCCAGAAAAAAAGGGAAGGAGAAAAACAAACCCAAACCACAATGCTTCTTTCTGTGAGTCCCCTTGCCTGAAGTCTTCCGAGGAGGCATACAACAGACTTGAGACCCAAACGTATGAACAAGAATCAGGTGTGGACTTATGACTGATAGTGCCGTGAGAGGTTAAAAAGCATAAGCCTGTTATGGCACCTTGACAAAAACAGACCAACACTGATTCAAAGCTTGATACAGAAATTATAATGAAATCAGGCTTGTGCCTGCTGCACAACATGGTCTCAATGCTTCAAGACGGAGTGAAAGAGTTACCTAAGATTAATCATCACCAACTGCCCACAGCCCACCACACAGCTGCTCAAAGGTCCTGTCCCAGCTCCAAGCTGTCCTGGTAGGATCAGGGCAGGACTGTGTTGCTGAAAAGGCTCCTCTTTCCACCGGCACAGAGTGACATTTCACCACTGTGTGCCACTAGGCCTGCCCTGGAGGAACCTGACAGTAGCTCACACCAAAGTGACTCTTCTGCACTCTCATTGCTAATCTTTTAGCTGCAGTGAAATCCACCCTCCCCAGACCTGGGAGTTTTAGGAGGAATGTTTCACTCCAGAAAACAGCAAAGAAAAAAAGAATAATAAAGGTGGCTCTATCCATCACGATCATGTGTGCAGACTGTCTCTGGCAATGGCTTGAGCAGCAAACAAACCTCTGCTAGCACTGGTGATGCCAGGAGGGCTTTGTGGCGAAGAAGACACCCCTGCATTGAACCTGTATTTCTAGTCAGGCAGACTTCTCCATATTCATCTGATTTCGGCAAGATTCACTTCACACTGAGCCTGATCCTGAACCCAGGGAAACTGGTGGCAAAAAGTCCTGTCACGTTCAGTTGATTTTGGATTAGAAAATTAAATTACTTAACCTTATTAAGGCTCTGAATTACAGATCCACATTTATAAATCTAAGACTATAGGCGCTAATCTCCTTTCTGTAACGGCATGAACAAAGCTGAAGGCAAAAGCATGCTGTATTTTCAGATGGGATTTTTTAAAAGCACTTTGCTTTGGCCCTTAGATTTCCACTGCCAAATTTACCGTTAACTTTTGAAGGAGCAACACTGGGGCAGGACAGATGCTTTTGAAGATCTCACCGTCTGCACTGAATTTTTAAGCACATGGTGAAAGAGCAGTCTCAGTGCTAGTGACGCATCGTGGGCACAAAACCCACAGGCGTCCCAGTACTGCACAGGAGGGGGTACTGCCTAGCCCTCCTTGGATCAAAGTTTAAATTTATTTCCTAGGAGATGCTGCCTTGAGAGCTGTTTCTTAAGAAACTGAGACCATCACTGATACCATTGATTCTCCTTTTTTCTAAGACTTGAGCAAACCTGAGGGGCAAACAAAGTGCCTGCTCTGATCTCCCTGATTTTCACCACCACAATCACTTAAATAACAGCAGTGAAATCAGATGGAAGAGGTGCTTGTAGGAGCCTAGCAAACGAGTCATTAGCCCAAGATTTAGTTTCTCATTTCATGTGGATTACTGTTGCTATTCACTCATTACAGGTGATTCACTCAGGGCTGTGTGAAGCCCAAGTATCCTGGATAAGCAGGGCAGAGCCAGGTGAAATTCCTGGCTGGGCATGCCAAGCTCTCTGCAATCCCTCTCCCACTTCTGGGGCCTCCTCCCAAGCTGCCTGCGCAGGAACCAGCGACACTGAGCTTTGTGCCAGGCCAACAGGGACAGACAAGACCCCGCGTGCCACCCCGAATGCCAGACAGGAAGCAAACAGACCCCAAAGCTGGCCAGTATTGTCCCTGTGTCACACATCAGGTACTTAACCCACAAGTCTCTTTGGTCAGGGCTCACTCTCCAGCTAGCAGAGGGAGGCAGGTGCTTTCTCAACACAGATCAGCCCCCCTACAATTTGACTCGCCAGCTGACAAGGCTAAGTTCCCAGGTTAGGTGCTCAGCTGGTTGCCCTATTGCAAGCAAAGCAGATGTAACTTAGAGCAGAAGTCAATCAACGCTCAGCTGCAACGGCTGCCATGCACAAAAAGCTGCCAACTCCCTTGTTCCTGTAATATATGAAACAAATGAATCAGAAAATTAAAACAAGTTCCATCTCAACTGACCTCGTTTAGGAAAATTATATAAATGGGACCTGAATGAGGAAGGCCTGTCTTTACACCGCTCACCTCTTCAGTTTTTAGCCCACAGATCTGTTAAGTCGCTGCCTGAGATTCACTGCAACCCAGCTGGCATCTCCCCAGGCTGCAGCAGGGCACTTTGGCCTCTGCAATGTGGGACCATGGAGGAGGATACCCAGTGGTACTGTGTGTCTGTGGCTCTGGGAATACGCCTCCTGGCATGACTCAGCTTTCTGTGGCACCACACTAAAAGACTGCTTTCCAGCCCAAATATTACAGTGCTTTCCACAATAAGGCAGCCCCTCCACAGTCACATCCTTGCAACACAAGGAATCGGCGCCCCTTTCCTTTCACCGCCCAATACACAGAGTATCAACTCCAGGGGGAGAACTGGGAAGTTTGTGTAAGTGAAGGACAAGGGGCATTTTCAGGACAGGAATGGGGATAATGACTTAACTTCAGTGTGCAGCAAGCTCCAGCTAAGGTGGAAATTTGGGGGCGTTACCCACGAGTGGCGCATGCCTTTCTGTTGGCTGATTCAGAGTAAGATCATGCTCTGACTTTGTGTTCACTCTTCTTTCCAGGACCAGGATGCCTTGCTTACAGGAAGGTACCTGCAACAACTGTTCTTAACTCACCCTTTTTCAGGCCAACAACACAGACTACAGGACTCTCAGACTTACTATTTTAACTGCGGAAGATCCGAAGCTGTCCGGTGCCTCTCACTTACACAGGCCTTAACTATAGGCTTGATTTTCTTGATTATAAATCNCACAACACACACTACAGGACTCTCAGGCTTACTATTTTAACTGCGGAAGATCCAAAGCTGTCCGGTGCCTCTCACTTACACAGGCCTTAACTATAGGCTTGATTTTCTTGATTATAAATCCCTTTCTGCAGGAAAAAACCACCACAAACCCTCACTGAAACTTATTTCTAATCTAGGGAGACAAGAAACAACAGGCAAACCAGACAGGAATCTTTGCTGAGAGGTGTGATGACACCACACCAGATCAAAACTCAGAATTAAAGTTTTTGTATCTAAACCTCCTATGTTTACACAGGCCAGAACTGCACAACAATACATGTTTTCTATCACCATACAAGTCAGTCAACTTGAAGGCAAGATGTTTTCCAAAAAACTTGTCTGTGCTTGCTAAAGGTACACTCAGGTGACATCTAAAGTGCATTGTTTTTTAGCTCCTGTCCTCATCAAAGTTTAGCATACTCCACCTACAAGGCCATATTTTTATTTTGTGACAGGAAAGTAGTTTTTAATGTTATTGACAGTTCTCGTGGGTTCAGTCATAAAGGATTTCAAACTCTTCTACACACTCAAGTACCACTACTCTTAAACTGGACTGCTGTTTCAGATACACTCCCCATGAATAAATAATTGATTGAGGACTAATGGAAGAGCATAGAGGCTCAGGGGAAGCAGAATGACTCTATACTGCCCCGAGAAAAAGGAATAAAAAAATAATTTTTTTAAATTTTAACATGCTGAAATGTATCACCAACAAAAGATACATTAAAGCTAATGAATTCCTGGAACTGTTCTAAATAGGCTATGCAGACAAGCAGTAGATAACCTGTGTGCTCTCTGCACTTTGGGGACACCATACACGCATGGTTTGCCTGTCCCTCATTTCTGTTCTCAAGCAGACTTCACAAATGGTCTGCAAACCTCTTCATGAATTTGCATGAGAAATGATTTCACGGTAGGGTTGTGAGAGCAGGGAATGCTGTGTGGTGCTGGTGCTGCAAAATACTTTGTGCTAGGCTGTAACAGGAAAGCAACCACACCATGACATAGCAGTGACTTTCACATCAAGATTACATCCTTGTGCATTGGGAATCAACTTTTAAACACAGAGTTCCTTTCACTTCCCACCCTACATTGTCCCTGTGGCTACTTGGGAAGCACCACAGTGATAAGAATGCCAACGCAGCTTGCTTCCTCTCCAGCCAGTTCCTCGATTTTGTACTACTGGTTTTGAATCTAAGCGTTTTCATAGCACATGCCTGTGTCTCACAGCCACCCCTGCTACCTAGAACTCAACCCTTGGGCATGGTTCTCTGCCTCCAGACCAAACACTTGCTGTCGCTCCTGGCGTCACCAACAACCTTCACCATGGCTGCAATTACTCAAAATAGAAAACGCCCAACAAGAAGACAACCCTTATCAACCGCCTTTCACTCCCCTACATCAACCAAAGCTTGCTCCCAGAGTGGCTCTGCCCAGACACGGAGCGGGTGCAGCTGACACCCAGTATGATGTTTGGATGCAGCAGGCTCTGCCCTAGGGCTAATCCAAGCTTCAGGGATCAGGCAGAAACACTTTCTGCCATGCATCCCCAGATGAGCCTGTATGGCAGATTTCTTCGCCAAGTGCTTCTCCACCCCAGCTTTCTATCTCAAGGTGACGTGCTCCCCAGCCCGATGGCTCTGGTGCCCACACAACACCTTCACACCACAGACGTCAGAGCTCCAGCACTAGTGACGCATTACTCAAACACATGGTGACTTGCTGTTAAAGCCAGCAGCCAAGCAAGCAGAGCTCCCCTTTGTCCTCGGTTGCCCTAGGCAGCTGAAGTTTTTTCTGGCACCTGACTAGCAACCCTGTGGCTTTTACCTCATGTTCAGAAATGAGACAGAACATGGATTCGGGCTTAGCTTCCTCCTGCACCTTTAAAGGGAAGTGTTTGAGTTTAGCACTGGCCAGCTGCTAAGGTGCCAGCAGGGCTGCTTTTTATAAGCTAAAGACAGCAAGGTTCCTCTTTGTGGTGATTTAAGTTGTCTCCTCCAGCAGCATGGCCACATTGCTCTCCTACCTGAACCTGCCCTTCCGTGCCCTGTCCCATCCGTGCTTTTCGGGGCAGCAAGGGTGCTGTGTGCAGGGAGGTGCAGCGACGATGGGGGAACCCAGCACTTCCCCACGTGCTACAACCAACCTCAGCAGCAAGGGGAAGGCCCTGTACGTGGCACAGCTGCAACCTTCACCGTTGGCAGCGGGCAGCACTTCATGTTGCTCATGTCGCAAGCAGTTATAGGAACCAAAAGATTCCCTGGGTCGCTCTGGCCCAGCTCCATCATGGCTCCCTGCAGTGCTACCACAGGACTTCAGCTGGCCCCTGTCCTCCCTACCGCGCCCCCTGCCTTTTCCCAAACTCCAATGCATTTGCTCGCATTTGCAGTCCCCTGCTCCGCTGGGGCTGAGACATTCCTAGGATCGAGTACCACTCGGATGAGCAAGACTGGAAAAATCTTCCCCCTCCCTCCACGCGAGTCCTATATTAGCCTGTCGTTGGTATAAACCACAGATTACTTCATGACCTTCTGGCAGCTGCAATCCACATCAGCAGCCAGCGAGTGGGATGGGTCATATACGCATGAGAGCGCCTGGGCAAAACCACAGAAGGGTTAAGCCCGCAGCGGGCTGAGAGAAAAGGCAACCCATACGGAGGGCTCTCAAGGGAGCTGGGCTGTGACTCACCCGGACCGGCTGCACAAAACCAGGAGGCCCACAGGGATTTCTTCAGGGAGATTCTTCCCCCAGAGACAGGCAGGGAAGGTGCCTCACCTTTCCCATGACAAGCAGATCCGGTGCCTGCCCTGCCAGGACAGGAATCACTATTGTCCGACCGATTGTTTCCAGTCTGGCTAAAAAGGGGATGTCAGGAGACTAATTGCTTCACTAGAGAAAAAAAACCAAAACAACAAAACCAGTCTGGAGTGGCCGAATTATTTTGTAGACTGTTGTTGTTTGGGTTTGTTTCCATCCTGGCTTAACAAGCATTAATGACTTCAGTTGCAGGAGGACGGAGGGGAGGGAAGCCATTAGGGTGAGAACATGATCCGCACAGACATCTCTCGCCCAGCACACACTTTGGCCCCAGACAACCTCTGCAGCCCTGCTGGCAACAGCACCTTGCGTCTGTCCCTCCTTCCTCCGGCTCACCAGAATGAGAAAGGTGGCTGAGAGCAAAGGGAAACATTAAGTTTTCCTTTTTAAACTGTCTGACTGGAAGCGCCAGGCTTCCCGCAGCTCAAATACTTCAGCATGTCGGCTATGCTTGGCAGCGTCTCCAGAAAAACTGCTGTCCCTTCTCAGTGGCAGGGAAACAAAATGTCCCAAAAGAGCGGATGCTCCACGAGAAAGCAGTAGAACCCAAAGCCTGTAAAATAAAGTTTGTTTGTTTTGTTTGCAGAAGCCACACTGAAACTTATGAGACTACTTCTGGTGTCCATAGAGACAGAATTAAACCCAAAGCCAAGACACGTAATTAATGCTGAAATTCTTCCTTACATAACAGTGCCTGAGACGCAGCCACTCACTTGGCCAATGCTGTGAACGGCCCTGACAACACAGGCCAAGGAAAAGCCTGCGAGCAAGCGAGCGATGCCTGTCTTGTACCCAGTGGCTACAGACATCCTTATGTACTCAGTGTGGGCTTCAAGGAATTAGGGATCAGGAGCCTATGGAAATTACGAGCTCACATCTATAAACCAGCTCTATTGACGGATAGCCATCTTCTCACTGGACACATCCTCCAGGGAACAGAACAGCTTGAATCCCCCCAGACCACAGCAAGGTCTCAAGGAAGACACAAGCAGAGCAAAGACTTGGAAATACTAGGAGCTTCCCTGGAGAAGAGGTGGAGAATTTCAGCACGGGTCTGGTTGTAAGAAAGTGAAGAGAAAGTAGGGAAAGCTCTCTGTCAAACAATTACTTCAATTACTCTGTCCTAGACATGACAGAACATGGAGATATCTGATACTGCATGCCACATTTAACTCATGCAGAGGTAACAGCTAGGCCTCCAGAAACCGTCATTTGACTCCCCTCCCTTTCACACATCCCCAGTCCAATGTCAGCTTACTGGTCCATGGCAATAGTTGGAATTTGCTGCCTTGCTTCCCGGTCAGCCAGGATCCGGTGATGCCACCGGCTGATGCTGGGAAACAGCATCCAACAGCTCTGGCAGGAACTTCTCCTGACTGCCCTGTGTCTTGGGGAAAGCCGTAAGTCCTGAAAGACCTCAAAGGCAGCTGTGACTGGAGATGGGGAGGTGCAGTAAACAGGGCAGGCTGCAAGACAGTTTTCCATTAATTTTATCACTAAATACCTGTCTTTCCTCCTGGGGCTATCCATGTCAGGGTAGTGATCAATTTGAGCATCACTGAGCAGGGCAATTGCACTAGATCAAAAGAGTACAGGGGGACGTGCGACACAGACTCCCTACTCACGAATCAAACTCCAGCCAACTCAAGGCACAGACGTCTTATGGCTTTATAGGTTTGAAAGCCAGTCTCACTTTGCTCTGACTCCCTTCCAAAACATCATCACTTCCAACAAGAAGCACAGGTCAGTACCGTCTTTCTGAAAGCAGGCAGGAAAGTATGTTTCAAGTGGCTCAGCCACAGATAAAAGCTATCCTTTTAACAGATATGGTACAATAAAGGCTTATTTGGGCATTTTCTCTTTGTGTAGGGACAGGGAAAAAATTGTTATTTCAGGTATGAGTTAGATTAGTCCCATCCCAAACCTACCAGCAGCAGATCGGATGCCATCGATCAGACATCACAACTTTGAAACTAACTCTGCAGTTCAAGGCATGAGTTGGACCAGCTGAAGTTTCGCTGGCTTTGCTGCATCCCAAGCAGCACAAAGGAGATGGAGAGCTGTAATCCTCCCATGGGGTTTGGCCCTGGCCCTAAAGACACCCCAGTGGGAGCAGGACCAGCAGGACCAGCCCTTGCTCCATGCTGATGAAAGGGTAGAGTGGCCGGGCTCTGACCTTTACGGTGGGTGGGCTGCCTCTTTGGGAGCTTGGCCAGTTGGCAAGAGTCACAGCAGCTCCTTGACTTTCTCGTTTATCAAGGCTGGTCAGACAAGCAAGAAGCAGGAGCCAGCTGCCAAGATTTTTGCTCCCTTCTGTGTTCAACAGTGGCTGAAGGTAGAAATTCTGGCTGTGAAGCTGCTGTTTGGGCACCAAGTTTCAAACTAGTGATACGAGAATTACCAAAACGGGGAACTCCAGCTAGGAAGAATGGTTATAAAAGAAGAGGAAAGATTAAAGAGAAGGTGCAGGCAATGGCAAAGACTAAATTAAGTTGATAAGATTGTGTCCAAATCCCCAAAACATAGATAAGCGTACAATTCCTCAACTTACGGTCAAGACATACTGACAAACAGAAATACAAAGCACACTAACTCAGCTTTTAGGCACAAGTCAACCAGGACATGGGATCGTGACATTTTCATACTCAGGTAAATGTCAAAAGGAACGTAACCAGATCCAGAGAAGGGAGGAGAAAACCCGAAGCCCGCATGCTAAATGTCACACACCAGCTCAGCCCCCATCACGGGGGCCACAGAGCCTGCACACCGATATGTGCTGCAGCCTTGCTACAACAGCACACATGGACTTATTTAAAAGCACATGAAGAGTCTGAAGGGATGACTTCCTAACACCCCTTCCACCGCACAGGTTTGCACATGGAATAATTTCACCCTGCTACACAGTTAACCCTGCTTTTCTCAATTTCACACCTTCCGTCCTCTCCTCCAGTCCCCTTCCTTTTCCAACACAATAAACAAAGAAGCCATGATCCATTTGGCAAGGCACCATGATGCTGCTGCCTTCCCCAAAATGGCGTAGATCAGAAATAGTTCTGATGCAAACATTCACATCCTTATTGGATGGACTTTGCCACGGCAGTATGCCTGGATCGGACATTTAGCTAGTAAATAACCTCTCCTAGCTGGAATTAATTTTCCTGATTCATGAGCACTTCTCTATTTGTGAAAGCAGCTCTAGATGTTAATAATAAATCATGCTTGTGAAACTAACTGATTCAGAAGAAATCAGCTCAGAGCGTGGAGGATCGCTGTGGTTTTGAATATATCACACCTCGTACACAGTTGAGACTTGAAGACTTGCTCCTGTTTCCATTGTTGTCAGCTGGAATACCGCCACCTGCTTTAGTGGAATAATAATGGGGTAATACAATTCTGAGCCTAAATTGTGCCTTTAGGCACAGCCTCATAAAAGGGGAGGTTCTCGATCCTATTAACAGCAAAGGTGTTATGACTCAGGCCAAATGATGATTAATGCTTTCCCCTTGCTCCATGGGAATAGGCTTTGCAATCTGCATCCTGGCCCGCACCAGCAGCTAAGTACAAGCCCCAGCACTGGCTTTCCTGGCGTGCCGAGGGCAGAAGCAAAGCTGTGCCTGCTGTCCTGCCCAGGGTTCCACGAGCAGAAGATGGAATTTTCTCCCACAGAAGTTTTGAATCGTAAACCAGACAACTATTACTGCACTGTTACCATATAATAGTTTAATTTTTCTACTGTGTTGTGTTACCATATAATAGTTTAATTTTTCTACTGTGTTATTAGCGTTAGTTTATTTCTGTAATCATCACAGGCAGCTGATGACTTCAAACTAGAATCTAAAGACAAGGTGTTTCAATTGCACCATTGGTATTAAAAGCTGCTGGGTGACTTTACAAAATCCCTGTTTGCATAAAACCAGAGTAGCTACATGATCACTGGCATAAAGAACAAAATCTAAACATTGGGATTATTGACCAAGGAAGCATCAAGTGCCGATCTTGCTACAGCTAAAAGAATAAGTCAAATTCTCCCTGGATAGCTACGGCAGTTGCTGCAGGCCAAGTATGTCAACACTACTGATTTTCTCATTGTCTCCCTTACATATACAGTAGCTTCACCCGCTGCAACATGCCATGTTGCGAGAAATCTTCCACTTCAGCAAGTCAGAGGGAGAAGATGCAACAGCATTTTGTTGGCATAATCTTTGTTTTAAAAAATTGTACGAAACATTCATTAAGGCTGACAGAGACCTTTTCCTCAGCTATATATATCTGGCTCCCTAATGCTAACTCAGGAGTCATATTCTCTGACATTAATACTGAAAGCCTCCTCGATTTGAGGTGGGTACAAAGATCAACAAAATGACTGGATTAATGCTGGACAATTCTCAGAGCAAAAGTTTTCAAATTTGGGTCCTTAAAATCAGAGGCCTTGAATGCCCGTTAAAAGTCAGATGAGCAGTTCTGGCTACAAAGGTAGAAATAATATTTACGGGCAGTTTTTTAAAATAAATTTTACATAACATCTTAAAACTTATTTTAAATTTTATTTTTGCTCTTTCTTATGACCGTCACATCTTCAAAAAAGAATGAAGGGGCAGGAAAGGCAGAAAAGTGGCCTTTTGGCAGAAAAGACTGTTTCTTAATTTCAGAAGTTCTAACCTAAATATTCCCAGGTGATCCTAGACTTAAAGATTGGGTCTAATTCTGGGCTCCTTTCTTTGAGAGCTTGGCTGTTATCATTATCCATAGCTATTTCTTAAATTGTATCTGCATACTTTTTAATTGTGAAATGCCTCCACATAACGATGTATTAGTCACAAAAAGAACAACAGAACACAGGTCATGTCTAACCACTTCTTACCCCCCTCCACGGATGAGGAGTACTACTTATTTTATTGCACCAGACCAAAATTCCCAACTAACATCGAGATCTCATTTCAAATATCTGGTAAATGAGAGTCCGTGCCTGAAAGAGCGTAGTACACAAGTTCTTACACGCAAATGTAACAACTACACCAAAGGAGAATAAGAGTGAAAGTACGAGGGACTTGCATTTTGGTAAAAGCTGTCCAGCCTTGGGGCAGGTGGATGAACTAGACAAACTCTTGAGGCCCCTTAGAGCTCTGGTTTTTAATGATTTATACAAACTCATTATGTGCAGGGTTTGCAGGTTTCAAATCAATCCCTTTAAATAACCATAAAGGAAAAGTAGACACTAGCAGAGCCAATAACTTCTGTAGGCTATTCAGTAGTCCTTAGTCATGTGGAAAGTTGCATTAAAGTTCACAGACTATATACAGCAGAGTCAATGGGGCACAGAGATCTGATATGTGGATCTCAAAACAGGACTGCTCTTCGTAAGCATAACTGTAAATCAGGACTAAACTGTCCTGCATAGTGACTGATTAAACATGACATGAAAACGTGAGAGGCTGGGGTTTTTTTTCTCTGCACTTTCCATTTGATCAAGTGCAGAGAAACAACACTTTAAACACTGCATGCCAGAGGCTGTAAAAGAGCCCAGCTTGCAGGCATGCGACAACCACTTTTCAGTGGAAAACAATGTGGAAGATGCGCTGTCTAGAAGAACAAATCAGTCTCTACGTGTTGTGGACTGTCAGATAAGATAGCCACAGACATCACTACACTCCTGACCCTAAGAGACATTCCTTTGTATGTTCTAAAGCTGAATGAAGACCTGCCAGAGACTCCCGCATGAAAATTTCTTTTCTGCACTAAGCAATTGCAGGGACAGGGCTGTTACGCTATTCTGTGCCAATTTGCAGCTTTTAGCTGATTTGCTTCAATCATTCACCATAAAATCAGCTTATATTTCATTCTCTCTGCTGTTCTTATAACACAGCACATCCTTCATTATCTCCTGGTTTTATATATTTACTCTTGTCTTCAGGGCCCCAGTCCAGGAAAGCGTTGAGTCTCAGAGCTCTCGAAGCGACAGGGACCAGATCCCACAGCAGAGGTTATGGTGCTCCACAGAGTGCAGACTCACACCCGTTTTGGGGCTGGCTGAGCTGTTTCCCACCCTCTCCTCTCAGATGCAAAAAACATGGCTCTACCCGTGTGCAGCCAAACCAGGGTGGGGAAGAGGGAGGCATCAAAAACAGCAAAGACTATCTAGAGATGCATCTACTGCAGCACATTCAAGCAAAAACCTTCAGAAAAGTTTAAAAACACCTCATTAAACAAAAGGTTTATCTTTATTTGCTAAGAAAACAAAGCTATGCATAGCACCTAAGCAAACCAATGGTAATCCCTGGATAGGTCCCCAGCCAGCCAGTTTGCCTTGCAGGGCACTGCTGGTATCAGTCACAGATCCAGTTCAACTGCTGATTTACCTCCCTAGGGAAAGCCCCTGGACTTCAAGGGAAACAAGACCTGGCTCCAAATGCGAAAAAGGGCATGAGATGAGAATAAATACAATCACCATTTGCCAAAAACCCTCCAAAAAACAACAGAGAACATGAGGGATCCCATGCCCACAATGTCTTGACCCACGGAAAAAGCAAACAGCACACTAGTAAGAGTTGCTGTGTTAATAGTGGCTCTATGTAATTAGGAAAGGCATTCAGCTCTTGTTTTCAGCATGTAATTTTTAATTGATTTTGCTGAAAGACATTTTAGTGTTGTTTCAGTTAATAGAGTCTTTCCAGCAAAACTGGTCTCTGTAAAAGGCTTATGTAAACCTTCCTCCAAGTGTCACAGGCTTATTGTTTGAATTGGCAGGGAATTAACCTGCTGCAAAACACTCCTCCTCTCTAAAAGCCAACAGTTATGAGACTGAAGACCTGACAGGTCTGCTACACTAAGAAAAGGTGATGATTTCAGAGACCTGGCCGGTATCCGGCAATGTTTCCAGATCCCAGACTAGACAGAGCTTTTCATTGTCATAAGTAGCACCACACATACGAAGGTGATGCTTTCAGATAGCACACAGAAAAGTAA
Organism: Steatornis caripensis; assembly: GCA_013398225.1. NCBI lineage: Eukaryota > Metazoa > Chordata > Aves > Caprimulgiformes > Steatornithidae > Steatornis > Steatornis caripensis. The sequence continues at coordinate 108,040 of VZSC01008831.1, forward strand.
ACACTTGCTGTTAATAAGCCCATCATATTTTCCCCAAGAGTTAGTGTTCAACCCCAAGGCATGACCATGTTCTCATCTGGATAATTGCATAATTCTCTTTCACCTTCTAAAGGGACCACGTATCCTATTGAACACAGTCAAGTCACAGGACCTACTTGATGGTTTGCTGCCTTTTATCTCGGTGGCTGGTGCCACTTCACAGCATAGCATCTCTGTGCACACCATTCCACGTTCAGAGGTATGACAGAGCACAAGCAGATCCCAAGCATCTCTGGAGGGGCTAGTTGCATTAGAAATATCAATATAGACACAAAGGCAGTGGAATAAGCTACCTAGCATGAGCCCTCAGGATAAAACCAAGGTTTGTCAGCCAGACAACAACCATTCCTTCTCCCAAGCTCTCAAGCCCAGCCTTTTAGCTCCTCTGGCTCTTGATCAGCTACATTACCTACATGCTACACTACTGCTACCCTTAAGGATATATCTGCCACCATGCTGCACCAAGCAGCAGGCTGGGTCACAAACGTCTCTCTACTACCCAACTCTATATCCAGGGCTGGCAAAACCAGCATCAAAGTGCAGGGTGCAAAGGTGACCCTGGCCCTGCTTCCAGACATAGCTAACCCAAGGCCAGTTCAGTATGTTGCCACGTACTGGATGCTGTATCACCTCTGCGGGTAGTGGAGACATGTTCTGAAAAGCGACCATCTCATCACCTGTAGATCCTCCCAGTGAGACACACTTGCAGAGGGAGAGAAAGAGGGTTTGTCATAAAAATCAAGACCATGCCACTAGGTTGGGTTAATTGCTCTATGTTCCCTGTAAAAAGGCTGTTACCTTTCTGAAATTGAAAAAGTCTGCAGGGCAAACCCCTAATTCGCCTCCTCTAAAAAAGCCCCCACAACAACCAAGTTCAAGAAAACATTTGCATTTGCGCTCAGTACACAGGTATGATGCCTCTATTGAGGGACCCCATGTAGGTGACCCTGGCAAGTGGACCTACCCACTAGCAAAGCTGTACACCAACCTATGCAGAAGTTTGAATTTGAGGGCAGCAGGGCAGACCAGACATTCTTACAGTAATGCTACATGGAAGGAAAAGTCCTGCTTTTAAAATAAAACCTCATAATCATTTACTATCTCTTTGCTTTTTAGAAGACTACGAGTGGACTAGCTCACTTGCGCTGAGTAAGCCACTGTGCAGTCTAATACTGCTCAGATGTGCATGCTGTTTTGTTTTGTTTCTGGTGTGCACAGAAGCCAAAATATGCTTCCCCTACCCTGGGAACTGCTCAACTGGAAAGTGAAAGTCGGGAAGAGCTGCCTCAACAACAACAGCACATAAAGTCTCTGGATAAAAATCACAAACCAACCTACCTACCTGCAACAGGATCCAGCATACTATCTTCCTTTAGAAGTAAGCTTAAAGAAAGCAGCAGTGCAAGACTACTGCCCTATGAGCAAAGATTTTATCTACAATAGCCTTGATTATCGCTTGAAGTTTTTCTGGCAACATCCAGCATGAGCTGATCCCAAATATGTCCTTGTCCTATTCCAGCGTGGTTAGGGGCACACAATACACTATAATTTGACATGTTGAAAAGCTTGCTTTCATGGCTGGACTCATTCTAGTCTTACCCTCTGCATGACGGGATAAGGAACCACACTGTACTTGCCGACATTTTTTTCAGGAAGCAACTATAAATAGGTGCTGCTGAGTTGACAGTTAAACTCCAGCTTAGGGCAAGCCAGAGGTGTTTCCCTGATAAGGCCAGAAAGCGATTTCTCCTTTGCAGTGTTACAAATAATAAATAAATAAATAAATAAAATCTGTGAAACAGAAAGCTCTCTTAAAAAAACCCAAACACACACACGTACATTTATGGGACTTCTATTCTGGCCAGGGCTTAGTAACAAAAAGCAGAGTTTCCCTGAAGGGAGGAGCAAACTCACTGAAAATTTCTGTTGCGTCATGAACACCATCCTATGAGAGCATCAATCCAGCAATAAGCCTGGCTTTAATGTTAAAAAGTCGCATATAACCAAAATACACCATCTGCCTCAGCAACCCTATTCTGACGGACTCACAGCAGCAATTGCAGAAATACTGCATTACAGCTGCTTCAAATTGCACATGTACGGGTGGAAAAGGAATCAACAAACACCTGATTTTAACTGTTACATCATGGACACGCCATGCCGAAGCGACACATTTCAGCTACTTCTCAGTGCACTTTCAGTGCTGGCTTTCAAGCCTCTCTGGCACTTCAGTGGAGAGAAGACCCAGCTTTTGGCAGCACTTGCTGCAAAAGCAACTTGACTTACCAGGAGAACTATTGCTATGCTGGTGAATGCGGACTCTCTCCCGAACTGCTTAATCTTGAAGGGGGCAAGGGAAAATACAATATTATTATGTTTAAGGTTAGCCCAGAAGAAAAACAAATGACCCAAGGTATTCTAGGCCAGCACAACTCTGTTACTCCATTGACCCTGGGAATCCAGGAAGCAGAGGAACATCGAGCAACTTGTGGCAAAACACTTCCAGGTCAGGCTTTTCCTTGTGTCTCTCCCCTCTGCTCCCAGCTTCCTAAGCAAGCACTCGCACTCCAATCCTAAAATCTCCAAACCCTCTTACACAAGTGCAGTGATTCCCTTCTGAGTATCTCCTTCCATCCTGCAGACTCGTTCCTGGAGCCCGGTGTCCGTGACCCGACAGAAGCAATCTCAGCTCAGTACAGCCACAGCCAGCAGCTCTCTCCCCTTACATCTTCCAGAACAGAGTCACCCCGACTAATTTTAAAAAAACAAGTCATCCCCCTGCAAATCTGCCCCATGCAGCTGAAGCTACCTGACTCCACGGCTCAAGCAGTTTTCCAACAAGATCAAAGCCTGTGCAGTTGTTTAAGGAGTTTTTCAATTACTTCTCCAGTTTCTATCATGAATTACGGCAGCACTTGAAGAGTGCCAAAACGCGGAGGGATCGATTACTCCTGCCCTGTGACAGGCAGCGGGCTGGGTGGGACAGGTCAAGCTGTAAGCACGGTGCCATTACATTACGCACAGACACAGTTTTGCTGCTGAATGATTGACAGTAACTACTGGATGTCACTATTTTAAGGATAATGTCATTTGTGTAATTTTCTGGCAGGGTCTCTCTTCAGTGGCTGGCATTATTCATAAGGGAAGAATTAGACTGAAATCCAGCTGTAGAGTAAGTAGATTTGCTATTCTATGCAGACAATCACGGTGCTTTAGAAGCTCAATGCATATGGTATATATCACTAGTAATTTTCATACTCTCAAGACGTGAAGAATATTAAAATGACACTCCTCTATTTCACTGTGCCACATATATAATATGATTTCATATTTTAAAATAATTTAATATTCTCTGTCCTCACCTGACCATCTGTTTCTTACTGGAGCTCAAGCTAGGAAGAGAAAGAGAAGTTGCTTTTATTTGATTCACCCGATCATCTCACCATCAGATAGGAAAGTGTACCCTGCACAGCCTCCGACCCTTTGGCCACTTCAGCCCTCAGCTATTATAAATTTAGTGTGCTCAGACCTGCGTTTAGCCGACACAGGAGGACACACTACTAAACACAGGACTGCATCACCTGGGTTAACCTATGCAAAGCCCCAAAGCAAACAGCATTTGGCCCAACCCGCAGTGTGACATGGTGCTTAACAGAGCCTGACTGGGATTGGAACTGGTCCCATCCTGGACCCAGTTGCAGGTCCCACCTGTACAAATGTAACCAAGCAGCAGAAAGAGCTGACATTATTCTTTGCAATACTGGCATGCCACAGTGGGACTGAGCAAGGCTGCAGCAGACCATACCCAAATATGCATGCTTTGGGGCTGGAACCCAGGTAACAGTATTCCAAAGAAAACAGCTGACTGTTTCTCCTTTCCAGTGCTCTGTGCAAGAGGATGCCAGAGGTGTTCTGCAAAGCATGTCAGAAAGAAACCTTTCTGTATAACCAGACTGCCTCAGTGTTGACATCTCCCTGCTCTAGCTGTCTGTTCCACCCCAGAAGAGGTCTTGCTCTGCTTCTGGCGTATACAGGAAGATGCTGGTCAAATGGTCACCTTGGCCAGGGAGGCCTCTGCAAAGCAGACTGGCTGTCTGATACATCCTGGCTGATCTGTGCCTTGCTGCTTGAGTACAGAAGGAAACAAATATATCCAAACTATCCCCTTGAGTACAGAGGAATGACATAAAAAAAAAAATAAAAAGAGTGCTGTATGTGAAACCGCTTCCTGAGAACAGCCTTGAGATCCAGGAGCGGAGGCTGATGCAGGAGGCAACGATGCTCCGATCCTGTTGCAAACAAAAAGACGCCAGACATGGACAGGAAGGAAAAACTCCTGCTGTGGGATCACTGCAGGAATTAAAAGACTTTTCGTGGCTGAGCTGAGAGGCACTGGATAGGTACATCAAATAGATAGGACTTAAACACAGGCCCACAGCTAATGCAGGGAAACAAAGAGGCTTGGGTGTAACCAGCACATATTAGCCTTTAAATAATAAGGCACAAAGTGTCAAAAGCAACAGCTCCTTGCATTTACCTCCCAGAAAATCTAGGAAGGTTTCACTTAATGCCTCTCCCTTTGTCATCAGTTTGACATGTGCTCTCCAGACGCAGGGCAGGCCCAGGGCAGCACGGCAGAGGCTTCTGTCGGTCAGCAGCCAACGCCCAGCAGCCACGCAGTCACCTGAGGTGCAGACAAGAGGCAGTTCTGGGGCTGATACAAACCAGCTATGTCTGAAAAGCAATATGAATTGACACCAATGCAAAAATCTAGCCCCCTGTGCCTTGGAAAGAAAACCTGTTTTTCTACGTGCTCACACACGTCATAGGAAGACCCTTCCTGTTGTCAATACCGCAGCCAGAAATTTCTCTCCTTCCTGGAAGCTGGTGCACCCTGGACAATGTGCAGGGGGAAAGCGGAGGAACTGTTATCCCAGCTGACAAGTTGTTCCTGGTGGGCAGCAAGTGACAGTTATTTATTCAAACATAAAGCTCAAGCTGTCATCTCAGCCATGGGGTTCAAACAAAGAGAAGGAACGAATGCAGAGCTCACCGATAAATGATGCCTCTTTCATGGAGAAACATAAGGGCTGAAATAATTTCTGCAGCATAGAACCGGGCTCGATCTTCATCAAAGCGACGCGACTTCTGAATATGGAACATCAAGTCCCCTCCATTTACGAACTCCATCACAAAGAACAGGCGATCCTTCACACACGCAAACACAACAGATATGAAAGCATTAATCATATCCTCTGTCAGGCTTAGAAAATTCTAAGTAAAACTATTATCTCCCAAACAAAAGCAAATTAAGTCCCCATGAGACATTGGGGGAAAAAGAAAAAAAAGAATCTTTATTTTTTCACAAAAGATTAAGTCAATACCAGGAAGATTGGTCAGTACCTCCTTGACCCGCACTCCCAGAGATTTTGCCCCCATTCACGAAATGAATTCCCATTCGCATGTGGATTAGGCATACCAGTAGGTGTGTACTCATCACTAACCAGCTCCTGTTGGGTTTCCCCAAACTGTCCTCAGCCTGAATCAGCAGAGTATGATACCCCTTCCACTGTACTCTCTGAGGTGAGTGGGCACAAGAGAAATCTATAAAAAGTCACTTGCTCCCTACTAAACACCTCAGCTCTCTGGGGAAAGATGCTCCATAATATCATGCACATAACTAGACTGTTCACAGGCTGCAGCTTCGCCACAACAGCGCAAGGGCTCAGCAACAGCAATGATGATGCTGTCTCGAGGGTATTTCTGGGGACACTATTTTGGGGGAATGTATGTTGTTTTCCAGAATGGGGTCTCCTGCCATACACTTGCCAGGCAGCTGGTTTTCGGGCCCTCAGATGTCAGCCTTCCTCATAGCTCTGATTAACCTGCAGAGACCTCTGGGTGATGAAGGAACTGATAAGGATGAAGTATAAACCAAAGTTTCTGCTGGGCAGAAAAGCAACCTGTTCAATAAAGTTCAGCCCATTAACCACAGCTGCTGGTCTCTGAGGTTTCTTTTTTGGCTTTGTTCTGGTTTTTGCAAGAGTCTACAGACAGGGAGGCACTTGCTTAAGCTGCATCCTCAGCAGCCTGGGTATGGGTTTAGTGCATGCAAAAGGGGTGCTCGCTTCAATGTGAGAGGAAGGACACGCAGTGATTTGTCGCAAAACTAAACCCTGGAACTCTTGCAGTCTAGTTCAAAAATTTCCCCTAGTAATTGTTTCAGGACATTCAGTACTGATTGTTTCAGTTTTACTCTGAATATCAGGAACAAGCGGACCGGCATACAATTCAGTTGGGACCGGTGAGGCTTTCGATGGTACATTTGCCCTTCTTCCCCCACAAGCCCCTTCCCAGGTGCGATGTTAATCATCTACAAGCTAGTTTTAAACCCTCCCTAAGTTTAAGAGGATAAGCATTGTTATGCTCCACTTTCTGGCAGCCAGCCAGCATGAAATGACTACTGGTATTAACATCTTGAGATGCACACAGCAGAAGAAACCAAGACTCCTTTCATTCCTCTCTGGACACAAGCAGGAAAGCAAACAGCTCGTGACAGATGAGGACAGATTGCTTCTCGTCACCATCCTGGGCTCTGCTCAACGTCTCCTTCCGGAGGCTAAGATAGATGTGTTCCCAGCAATCTCACAATACTACTGTGCGTAACACCAAGGCCATGTGCTAAGTGCTATCTCCAGTCCATATAAACAACAATACTCCATTGTTTCACTCTGCCTTTATTCTAGGGCTTGTCTACGGCAGCAGTCTAAGCCAGAGCAGCACAAACTATGCAAACCCACCAACAACCTTGGCTCTTCAACCCACACCAGCTCTAATGCTACATCTTCGCTGGAGTTGGTTAAACTGGGTCTGGCTATGCTGTGCCTACCTGTTCGGCAACCCTTCCTCCAGCTGCAGTGCAGATATCGCCTCTGCCTTGCCAGTCGGGCCAGCTTTTACATCTCCTTGTTATTCTTTCCCACCTCCTTCCTCACTGATCTCTCCACATGCCACATGCTTATCTAGCCCAGCTTGTCCAGGCATCTTTTCAAGCTCCTACTTAAAAAAGAAATCCCTCTTGCCAGATCTCCAACAGGAAGTAATTTAATTTACCAGCAACCTGACAAGGGATATGTGTGTGTGTGTATTTATCTAAATAATATACATGCTTGTATAAACATGCATACAGTTAGGTGAACATGCATATATTTTCTACTCTTCCCTTAAAGGAGAGCTTCAGGAAAGCAAAGTTAACTCTTCCAACCTTAAAACATACACGTCCTGCTTTTCTGGTGCTGACAAAACTCCACAGCCCATCTGGATGTACTTGTCTGTACTATGATGCTTAAAGGAAGATACTGCTACTTTCTCAAATGTTCAGGTGAGCACAGAAATAAGCAGCTTTAAAATTCACATCACTGCTGGCATGGAATTCTCATATTTTTGTTACAAACACCTCTTGCTTCAGACTAACTGCAAACCTGAGCAAGTATCATTGCATGTGTTACATGGGGCTCACAAGCGTGAGAGCTAGCGCCTCACCTCCACCCATGGTCTCATTTCACAGGACAAGCACAAATATGGATTATTTAATTACTGAAGCTTTCCCATTTAGGCCTAACAAAACTTTGGACTATGCAATCTTTTTTTTTTTTTTTTAAAGAAGAAGAGGTCCAGCTAATTGCCTGTCCACTTTTCTAACACTTAGAAATCTCATGAGGTTTCTGAAAAAGAAAGAGCAAGGATGGGTATTACTACTTCTTTATAATACAGCATTTGTACATTGGCCTGCTACGTATCTGGCAACAATTATTAAAAAGATCAGCACTAACGACCACCTTTAGGGGACCAGGATCTAAGAGCCAAGCAAGGCCTTCCACTTCTACTCTTCAGCAAGGCCACCAGCTTGCCGAACTGCAAAGATCATCCACCCTCCCGGGAATCACTTAGAAGTAAAATAAACAGTGGTATTTTATGAAAAAAGACAATTTACAGCAGGCAGAGTAAGAGTAAATAAATAGCTTAAAAAGAGGACAGGAAAAGGAAATCTTAAAACAGCAGATAGTTCAGGTACTTGCAAATTTGACCTAACTTAGCATTATGTGTCTTCTTTCTTGGGGACTACCAGTGGGAATTAGGAGTTGAAAGCTGGAGTGGTTTTTCACAGGGTTTAATGCTAAAATCCTCACATTTCTATTTTTCTATTTAGCATTGCTCAGAAGTCTTCCCTGATCTGCTATCTCTGTTTGATGTCGGCAAAAGTAAAAAAGAGCATTTGAGTCAACAGGAAACGGTGATGCGAATGCCTTCGCAGCAGCGGCGGCCACATGAGGAAATCGCATTGCACCACTTCTGGACTGGGATTGAGATGTATAAAGCCACAGAGCAATTCTTACTATAAATTAAAGAAACACTTGGAGAAAACCAATAAAGCCTGTGGGATCAGCTGGGCTCATTTCAAGGCTGGCCTACACCGAGAGATAGCCCTACCAATTTCAGTGCAAGAGAACTGTTTGTTGGGGGGGCTTAATTTATTTGTTTAAATTTCAGTTTGCCATCTGTATTTGGTTGCCTATTAGCAGGGCAGAGGCTGGTTGAAGCACATACTATGTCCTATGGACAGTGTTTGACAGCAATTACATATTGTTATCTTAGCCAGGTGTTGGTGGGGCTTGAAGAGAGTCTCCGATTGCAAAAGCCACTGGGTGGGACAATCCACATACTGGTTACTGCCCCGTGCAAACACAAGCACTCACCGAAATCCAATTTAAACATCGCTTTAGCCCTTTGTCCTCACCAGCTCTACAAGCAAGCTGTTTTGAACCCTCATACCTTTCTTTTTCATCATCGCAGGGGAAAAAAAAGAAAAAAAAAAATCAGATTTTTGGGCAGAGCATCTTTTCCCTCCCCATGCCCAAAAAAGGCCAGCAGCACGGTTAACTTCCACCTCCTTCTAGTTAAGAGTCATAACTGATGTCCATGTACAACCCACACAAGACCAAAGACCTCTGAAGACGGCTACGGTGAGAGCCTCATCTCTGGACGCAGGCTTTCATGCTAAGTACACGGGAGAGGGCAGCGCCACTGGTGTAGTTTGAGCACCGTGGAGGGAGGAGAACGGGAAAGCCCAGCATTTGCTACATGCAGACATGGAAGAAGCTGCCTCCCTTACCTGCTGCCCTACAAGAGCTGCTGTGCCAAGGGCAGCATGGAGGCCAGACGGGACTTTTCTCAAAAGAATCATCGGTAGAGGTTCAGGAAACCCACTGGAAAACACCGACAGGGCCTCCCCAGCCTCCAGAGCCACCAGGAATAGCCTTGGACAAGTTCTGCACATGCCCACCACAGCAAAGCTCTCCCAGATGCTGCTTCTGCCCACACCAATTCCTCTGCAGGACGAGGGGCTGAGCTGCCCCACCAAGGACACATCCCAGCAGTAATTTCACCTAAGCCTCCTCTTTAGCTGACAGCTGCCATATGAGGCAGCATCTGGAGGATATTGAGACCCGGTTAAATGTGGCTTAGATTAATGGTCCAATTCCACCCCCCCCCAACTCACTNGAATTCCACCCCCCCCAACTCACTGCCAGAAAAAAAACCAAAACTAGCCTGTCTCAGGAATTCCTCTAAGTTTGCATTTCATCTTTCTGGAAATAATTCATGCACACAACTCCTCAGAAAATGAGCTTTGGGCTCAATCTTAGTTCACTGAGGCCAAAGGGTTTCCCCAAGAAAACAGTAATTTTTCACTATTCTGGCAGTTTATCTTTTGCCGAGCAGAAGGCAGGCTTTCAAAACTATCTCCGTACAGAGACAGCTGTGTCACTGCTCCCCACTGAAAGTTTATTGTTTCCAAAAAGAGTAGAAGGGCTTAGAAAGCTTGCAAGCAAATTATTACAAGACAATTACAAGAGCTGGCAGGCTCCCTAAGCGCTCCCAATGTTCCTGTTCTCCCTTCGTGGTCCACAACCCCCACACAAAGCAGTCTGCCTCAGGTCTTGCTGAGAGCGTGCAAATAAACCGTGCTGTCTCAGTACCGGGCTTCGGAAAGCCACATGTCCAACTCCCCCAGCAGTGTGAGTGGCCATCCGTATCTGGGTCAAGTCACACCAAAGCACAGGGCCCAGAGGAGGAATAATTTGTTTCTCAACATCTATCTTCGTAGGAGTAATGCAACCATGAACCACGCTCAGATGCTGCTCTGTGCCAAAATGCCTCCCCTCCGTACCCAGCCCTTCGAGCAAGGCAGCGTTGCATCCTTGTGAGCTGCCTGCTGCTCCCAGCTAAGAGGTTCAGAGGAGGGCAGGATGTTCGGGGGGGTTATACGTGGCAGTGTCTCAAAAACAGAGGATCACGGGTGTCAAGACTGGGCTCACCAAGAAGGAATTGCTGAAACAATCTTTGCACACACACACGAGCTGAAGCAGATCTAATGAGCTCAGCCTCAAATTTCTGAGCAGTGTCAAAGCCACACTCACCTGACTGCGATGGAGTAAGACACTGACTTATGCTAGGTGAAGATTTGGTCCTTTGATTTCAAATCCGAATAACTACATCAAGCAGAGAAGAAGAAACACCTCCACGCCATGCTTGCCCAGCTGGAATTACATGCTCGCGTTAGTGACGCTTCTTAAACACAGCCGCAGCAATGACTGCCACAGCACCTGCCACCGTTCTGCTCACCGCCACGGCCCAAGACTCCCAGACGAACGCGGCGGTGGCAGAAAGGCGGCAGGTTTTACAGCCATCTGCTAGCTGATATTTGGTGCTCTGTTAGCCGTTTTACCTCTCTGCTTCAATGACTGCGGAAGCAGATGCCAGCCCCAGGAACCACTTCTGCCTAGGAGAAATCAAGCCACGGCAAGGGAGCATGCCACAGACGGCACATACAGCCCTGAGGCTACTGAGACCGGGGAAGATGACTGTGGACGGTGCCACATCTGAAAGGCTGAGAAAGGGGAAGTTTCTTTCTTCCACTGGTTTTGGGGTGTTTTTTAGCCAGAAGGAGGTGCAGTGAATATTCAGCAAACTCAGAAAGAGGGTAAGGTGCACGCAGTGTCTCCTCCAGGCTGGGCAGCTGGTGAACGTGCTTCTGAGAAGCAAAGATCACTTCCCCACACAGGGCTCATTTTTAGCTCCTTTAACAAAGAGCTGTTGGCGTCATTGTCACAGCTACGGGAACAGGGCAGTTATCATCAGTTATCACTTACAACCGCACTCTGCTATCTGACGCTGCTGATAGCGGGCACAACGCGGGCTTTCCTATGCCGCGGCAGCAAGGCACATAAACATCACCTACAGAATAACAAATTGGCTCATGCCATTTGCATAAATAAACTCTGCAGGGTCCCTCGGGGTAAAGGTTGCCTCCCGCGCGCATGTGTGCACAGCACGGTATTAACACTGAGCTCATTCCAGAAGAGCTGAACAACGACAGCTACAAACCAGGGCGACCTGATGGGAGCTGTGGGTTCCTACCTGCCCTGGGGGGAAAAGAAAAAAAAAATAACGATTCTAACTACACCCCCCAAATTTCTGCAGCTGCTTTCTTAACTGTATGGTTGAAATTTCAAGCTCATGGGCTGGGCAGGTATTTAACAGACAAATTCAATCATCTCTCTGGAACAATGCATCCTTCGAGATACTCGAGTGAACCGTATGTGCATCCCTTCTCCTCATCCCCTCTCCTCAAGACAGTCTAATTCACAGCAGGATTACATGATTAGCTCATCTTATGACCAGAAACTTTTACTCAACACACACGCAAAAGGATGCTTTTCATCACTGTTGCATTTGTATCTGTTCCATTAGAAACAAAACAAAAATCCCAACTAGGGAAAAAAAAAAAAATCTCAGGTACTATATCAACCAATTAAATCATGTACAAAACCATGCCTGTGCAATTCGAATTAAAAAAAAAAAAGCCAGCTTGGCCACCATTACAACAAATTATCCAAAAAATCCAAAACAAATTGAAAGAAGAAATAAAATTAAATCCCTCCCTTCAGACCTTTTAAAATGGCATTGAAAGTTACATAAACACTCCTTCCCACATGATAGATTAAAAACCGAAGGGCAGGCTGAAGTTAAAGGGGAATAAATGGAGGGATAAGGAACTAGAATGTATCAAGCTATAGATATCACCCATTAATCAAAAATTTATAGGACATGTGCACCCCTCAGCTGGCTGCTGGTATTGTGGTGTCTCAGACGAGGGTAGCTCTGTAAAGATCGTGCGCTTTTTACAGCTATCGGCTCAGAAAAAAGCTACTGGAATTGCTGTTTCCAGTTTGGAGTGACCAATCTGAGACAGCTCTGGCCTGTTTTTCAAAATACTGAACTCTGCAATATCTGCTGGCCTCAGACTGTGCTGGAGAAGGCTAGAGACCTCTACAAGCTCAGCCAAAGGTCTTCAGGAAAATTAAGAGTGCTGAAACACCCCAACGCCACTTGGAAACGGCTTGCTACCTGGCCTTTGTGGATCCATTCTCTCAGCTTAAACACCACCTGGAAAGCAATATGGATTCAAAGAGACTGAAACCTAAAGCAATGCTTGGTCACACCTCAGCTAGTTACCTCTTCTCTAAGCTTCAACTGTCTTTTTTTTTTTTTTTTAACCCTTCTCCTCAACACTGACTGGCACCTGCTCGCTCAGGCTGCTTGTGACTTGGTTCCACTTCAGCCTCTTTNCCTTAAACATCACCTGGAAAGCAATATGGATTCAAAGACACTGAAACCTAAAGCAATGCTCGGTCACACCTCAGCTAGTTACCTCTTCTCTAAGCTCTCTAAGCTTCGACTGTCTTTTTTTTTTTTTTTTACCCCTTCTCCTCAACACTTTCTTTTTCATCATCGCAGGNGCTCTGGCCTGTTTTTCAAAATACTGAACTCTGCAATATCTGCTGGCCTCAGACTGTGCTGGAGAAGGCTAGAGACCTCTACAAGCTCAGCCAAAGGTCTTCAGGAAAATTAAGAGTGCTGAAACACCCCAACGCCACTTGGAAACGGCTTGCTACCTGGCCTTTGTGGATCCATTCTCTCAGCTTAAACACCACCTGGAAAGCAATATGGATTCAAAGAGACTGAAACCTAAAGCAATGCTTGGTCACACCTCAGCTAGTTACCTCTTCTCTAAGCTTCAACTGTCTTTTTTTTTTTTTTTTAACCCTTCTCCTCAACACTGACTGGCACCTGCTCGCTCAGGCTGCTTGTGACTTGGTTCCACTTCAGCCTCTTGTTATGCCACAACTTCCTCCATTTTAAGTTCAAAGAAAAACACATACTGTAGCTAACCATGGGCAACAGCATCTCCTCCAACTGCCCTTGCACTAAGCTTGATAATTTTGTCTAACAGTTACAGTCTCTCCCATAAGCCGCTGCAGACGTAGACAGGCTTTTTATCAGCTTCATAAAAATGCAAGTATCCAAAGTCCCTCAGAACCAGGGGTGAGAAAGTTACACTCAGGGGCTACAACACGATGATGGCAGCTAACCCTTCATTCGTATTTTCACTTCAGCTCGTATCACCTCAACATGCAGCCTAAGTGTGGACACCCAGCAAAGTTCACAGATAAAATCAGAAATGTCAGTCTGATCTTGTTTCAACTTCTGCAAGCAAAACCACTCTGCCTACAAAAAAAAAAAAAAACCCAACCTCATATGTTCCTGCAACAAAGAGACCACCGCAAGGTCTTACTGTGCACAAAGAAAGCCGAGCCTTTGAGACTAGACTTTGGAGGCCTCACACATCTGGTTTACCAGCAACTTGGGCCAGCGTGCTAGCAAAGATGTTATGGGGTTTTGGTGGATGAGAATGCTGTAAAACCACAAAAAGTCACAGTTTTGACCAGTCTGCCTTTATTCAGTGCTAAAAAGGACAGGAGCCACAGAAAGACAGAAATCGACCGCCCCTCCCATGGTTGCGAAGCCAATGCAAGGGCACCGTGGCACATGCCCGCGGAAGCCGCGCCAGAGAGCAAAGGTGGAGAGAGGAAATTCCCCTGTACTTTCCTGTCCAGCAGCTCTCCGAAAAACCTAACAAACGATGCCAGGGCCCCAGGTAAAGCACAACTCAAGCTCCTTCAAACTTGACTTCAGGACTCTGTAGGAAGTCCCCAGCGGGGTGCCAGTGTTAATGGCCAGAAGGCACGCTAGACTGTGCCAAGCTATTTCGAAAGCACCAGGTCTAGCAACAGGATGTCCCCATCACCACCATCACTTGAATTTGACTGGCAGCAACAAAACTGAAGCCTGTGCTGGTCTTCCAGCACAGTGGCTTGGGGCTAGCAACAGTCTCAGTGCTCAAGAACAGGGGAAAAAGTCTCAGTGCTTCCAGAAAAGCATCCAAGAAGTGCACTTGGATATATGCGTACATCCGATAGCAAGTTGTGCCTCCCTGACATGCCAGAGAAAGAAGGCTGGGGGTTTAGAGCCTGGGAGATGATCAAAGCTGTCCTCTCTGCTCCTGAAAGGCTCCCTCTCAGTGCCTTTCAAAGAGAACATACCGCTTCCTTAGTGCCCACCAGCACACTCCAAGGACACTTGTTCATCTAACCAGAGCCCCAGGAAGGCTGCTGCTGCCTTTCCAGCCTTCCTCACCTTCACGATGCTGGGCTCTTCCCTGGAGCTGGCCTGTGCTCTACCCACTTGGTGACAGTGGAGTGGCTGGTGGACAACCAGACTGATGCTGGAGATCCTCTGGACAGCCCGCGACCAAGGGACTCCAAGGACATACAAGAGCACCTAGACCTTTCCTGTGGCATCCTGGGGTCAACAGGTGGGTGAGCAGCCAGTCAGCTGCCATTGCTCAGTCCCACCACTTTCGCTGATGAGCCCTCACTTGAAAATTATGCTCCCATCAAAGACTCCAGGTTAGCTGTAACACTTCTAGGAGGCGAAAAACAGGCTCATCTCCCTAAACACCTGGGTGATCCATGACACGATGCCCATGCTGACTCTGGGAGGACTTTTTGATCACCCCAGGAACCAGCGAAGACGTGGAGAAACCTTTCCCTTCCATGTCGAGAACATGACATCAGCCCACACGTAAAAGCTTGTAAAGCTGCGTGCCTGACAGCAGGCTGCCCTCGTAAAATGGGACCAGTTCAATGATTAGCTGCCCTGGAGTCTCTGGGCCAGTCCCTACTGGCTTCAATAACAGCCCCGCTAGCTATTACCTTGGAAGGACGCTCATTACAGAAAATCACGTCACTCTGCCAAGTTCTCATGTCTCACTATTTTTGGAACAACACGGGCAGGCTCTGTGCCTCAGCAAGTGTCAGCGGAGACACACTGAGAGCAAATCCATATAACGATCAGGCTAGCAGGGACAGTGCTGGAAACAGCATCGCCTGGGGGACAGTCCCCTGGAAGCACCCTGCAGTCATGAGAAAAGGTATAAGGGCAATAAACATAAAACCCAGAAGCTATTTGACACTATTTGCATGGGAAGCTGATCTCCCCCAGCCCTCTTCATTCCCATGCATATGAGTGGAGACAAAAGGATTTAAAAGCAAACCACCTGGGCAGGAAGGATGGTTCCTAAACCCCAAAGAGGACAGGACCTATTTACTGCAAACTCATTTTAATTAAAACATTCCAGGATCCACATTCCCCAGGATTAAATTACTGATGTAGCTATTTATACATATAGCCTCTTTCACCGATTCTAGCACAGTATTGTTGAGGTGTTGGATGACACCAGTGTTAGGTAAATGGAAAGGAGCATTTTTTGGTGCTTGTGACCCCTACACAGGATCCACGATTATCCACAGGTCAGTGCCAGCACCTGTCAGCAATTCACAGATTACTGCAGAGGGAGCATAATCCTGTCTGACCCTCAAGGATGATTTGAAGGCCCTAGAAAAAGCAGAGGTAAGTGGCTTAGGTAACATGGAAAAAGCAAGGCTTTCAAGTAAAAAAAAAAATAATTAAAAAAACAGAGATGCGATGAGCAAGGAAGACCTCACACAGATGCAGCTGGAGCAGGACTTAAACTGCCCCAACCTGCAAGGGAGCAGCAGGACTCCTTCCTTGCATTTCACAGAAAAGGAATCTGGAGGTGCAAGTCCAAAATTGCCCAGGCCAGCACTGGGCACGCACAGGGCCACATCCAGCCTCTGCCAGCCTGCTGTGCTGCTAATATTTCGTCTCTAGGCTCTGAAAACTGTGACCCATACCAGGCTGAGACAACCCTTGCAGCTCCTACCATCTAGTGGCTGCAATATTTCTCTGTGACAGAGCAGGAAGGCTATTAGGAGGTTAGGCAGCCTCAGCCTGCCCTGGGTAAATAAAGCAGCCCTTGCTAGCAGGTATCACTTATGCTGAAGCTGAGACTAAATCAGGACCACACTAAGCACAGAGGGAGGACAAGAGAACAGAAAATCTTTCTGAAAACCATCAGCAGGTAACGTAAGCATAGGAAAACCTCAGCTAGCTCTAAAACAGGTGAGCAAAAGTAGCAGCAATATGGATGAACTCAGGGAATACATTGCTGTTTCTGGTACTTGTAGCCAGCTAAGCTAATGCTAGATTACTAGCGCTCCATGACACTGTACTGTGCAGCACAGACATGCCCCAGGCTGTTTAAGTTAGCCCTAGGCTGCGTTAAGTCAGGAGAAGAGTTTGCTGTTTTGGGTGGAATATTACACAAGAGTCTGAATTCAAATGGCTCTAGATCTAGCCAAGCTCTCAAACCCTTTGAGCGCTCTGTCCTCAAACTGCCGCAGCACTTCAGGTGCTTCCAAGGTCCTTCCTTTCCAGTTTCCACAATTTCCTCCTGAACTGGTGGGTGCGCCACAACTGGACACCCCTGCTCTAGGTGCAGCCTCATCACTGCCAAGCAGAGGTGATAGTGACTTCCTCTGAGCTCCTGAAGCAACCCAGTACAGAATTTAACTTACACACAAGACTGCACTGCTGGCTCATACTGAACTTGGCACCTACCATAAGCCCCAGGTACCTTCCAGCTCAGCTACCACCCTGCCAGTTAGTCCCAGCCTGTCTTGATGCATCCTATGGGATCAGGCTCTGACTTTGCTTTGAAAAATGGTAAGAGGCCTTAAAACTGCTAGTTCCTGAAAAATTCCTAAAGGCAGGCCCAGTAGGTCATTACTGATCCAGGATCTCCACAGCAGACTGGAGTCATGCTTTGGTTTTTATAACATGAACCGTTAATATTTTCAGAGTTTGGGCTGTAAGTGTGATACATGTGATGTGGCTTCCTTGTGATTGCAAGTGAAACTAGGTACTGTTTTGTGTAACCCTCCTCTCAGCATCCACAAGAAAGTGCTTTGGTACTTTTATACATGGCTGCAGGCTGACATTTTGAATAAGTAGTTACAGTTTGGGGTTTTTTTTATATAGAGAGATATATATTCTTTTCTGCCAGGTTCGTATTAATGGAGGGGCTAACCCAATGCCATATAAAGAACACGCAGAAACCCTGTATCAGCCCGGTTAAGCCCTCCTGGAAGGACTCCGTCCAATGAACACCCTGCTGTTGCAATCATTTCTCTATTATAGCAAAGGGATTTAATTATGCTTTTATAAGCAATTTACATCTGGTTATTCTGGATTGAGGTGGGTGTCACTGAGTGCAGAACATGGACAAAAGACGTGACTAACCACATTAGTCTGAAATCTACTTTTTCTTTTTTAAACGCTTCCCTTTTTGGTTTTGTTTATTATTGGAGGGAAGTGGTTTTCTGTTACTGATAATCCAGATAATGAAGCAAAGGGATTCAAGTAAAAGAGGGACTGGGAAAGACTGGAAATAGCAGGGTCCTGCTATGGGAAGCACCACCCTTTCAGAGACTGACCAGCTCTGCATTTGGGACAGCAAGGGCTGAGGGTTCTTCCCTCTGGTCCTCTGACAAGAAGCTGGTCCAGAAATTCCTGTTCCAGGCTACTCTACTGTTTAGCAACCTGCCTTTCAATTCCAGTCTAACTGTATCCATGGCCAGCCTAGGCTCATTTAATCTTAGCCAGCATCTTGACAGCTTTGTTTCCATCCTCAGAGTTCCACATCTGCAGACATCAATCAGATTCTTCTTTCAATGAGCTAGTATAAACAGGCTGAGTTCTTCCTTTTTTTTACCCCTCTGCAAAAGACTCTGCAATTACTTCATCAGCCCAGAAGACCTTGTCTGCACCCACTGCAGATGGCATTCATTTTTTTAACATGACAGACAGTACTAGCACAGTGACCTTAAATCTTTCCTAAGTTCATGGGAAATACTCTACACAGCCCAGGAGCACACTTGCTATTTTCACATCTAGATTGCAATTCAGTAAGCAAAGCCATAGCAAAGAGCATAGCAACAAGTGGTAAAACCCACTGCCGCCCCGCATCTGACCTCAAACAGCATATATCAATACTGGACTTTTCTGGTATTTTATATGAGAACTTCAGGAACGCCATTCAAATTTGGGCCCTGTGTCTTCACATTATGAAATAAAAAAGGAGTTTCCTTGGTTACTAGTGACAACAGTGAGCTTGAAGTTTTGGTTTTGCTATACAGCACAGCTTCTCTGTGAACCACGTAAGCTCTCTATATAAAAAAAAAAAACCCAAACCACCTCATTTCTATTACATGAGTCTGTCTACCCAAGAGCTCCACCCTAAACGAGCACGATTCTTAAGCTCCATAGCTGGCTGTTGCATCACCCCAGTGAGAAGAGAAACGGGTGGGTGGCAGGATGCATTTGTCTGCCTTTTTTTTCGTCTAGTAATTTGGGTTTATGTAGGAGGACTGAAGCCACAATTAAAAGGGCAAGTTTCTCCTGCCTCTTCTAGGAGGAAAATAAGCTCTATTACCACTTAGCAATGGACAGAAAGCAACTGGAAAGGAGCCTAGGCAGTCTAGAAGAGCTACACTGCAGAAAATGCTTTCGTTCTAATAACAGCTTAGCTCAGGGATTCCCAAACTTACCTTGCAGGACACGGCTGTGGCCACTGCCTCCATCACAGCCACTCCTCCCTCCACCACCCACATCAGCAACAAGCTCCCACCCACATGCACACACTGCAGGAGGCTCTAAGCTGGCCAGGCAGCACATGTGCAGTCCTCCATTGACGTGTACGTATCACAAGTGACGGCAATGCTATCATTTGTCTTATCTACACAAGAAGAAATACCAACCGTACATGGAACTGATTCAGTGTCCACCCATGTCAGTAAGATCCTTTTCAGTGACCCCAGAACAATCTTTCATTCTGTTCTGAGCAGTATACAAAGGCTGGTAGAAACAGGAGGCTACCCTTGCTTCGAGTACAATTCATTGAGTTGGCAGAGAATCCAAATGCAAATACAGTCCTGTTAAAATTCAGGTAGCAAGACAGCAGAGCCTGAGATCCCACAGCAACCGGAGGACACTGCAGGTCTGTAGACATTTGCACATACGCATTTGGAAACATTCAATGGCACAGAGATGTTTCTAGGGAAGGCACAAAGCAAGGCCTCCCTGTTATTACCATTTTGTTAGGGAGCTTAGAACAAACCAGGATTTTGTTTGCCAAATGCCCAGCAGGTGTTAGAAACGAATACAGCAGAGCGCTCTGTTCACCCTTGAGCAGGAAGGTTTCTCCTGGGTCTAAGGTGGACATTTATAACAGGCCAGGGACCAAATATACAGGGGAGTGCCTCTGTCCTGAATATGCCAGTGAGTGTCAGGAGGAAGGCTGTCTGCTGCCCGGGCTATACTTACAGGAGTCTGGAAGCAACAGTAGAGTTTGGTGAGGAATGGGTGGTTCCTTGCTAAGGAAAGGATGCGTTTCTCAGTCATTGTGCATTCAACATCGTCATCTTGGAGAATAACATCCTTCTTCAACACCTTCACTGCATAGAGCTGCCCGCTCTCTTTTATCTTGGCAAGCATCACCTAAAACAAAGCGGAGGGTGAATCGCAAGGGCTGAGCCCTCAGTCTCTGTGAGCAACACAGAGCCTTCTCACAGTAGAAAGGTCAGTTATGTCATGACCGGGCTTGTGGACGTGAGTGAGTCAGTCTGTTAGTATGGGCATCAGCGTACAATTGATTGATGACACATATGCCGCTGTCTGCAGCAGGCCTCTCTGGATAGAAATGCCCACACATGTTCCTCCAATGTCTGGCACAGGGCTAGCTGGTCGAAGCTCATCCACTGTGCCAGTGCGAACTGCCCGAGCAGTGCCATCCATCCCGCTTCCCTCCTCAGTTACTAAATTCAAATGCACCATTTCACATAGGCTTTGTGGCAAAGCACATAAAACCGAAACCCCCACCTCGCTGCATTTGAAACTACTGCCTTGTTTCCTTTAAAGGAAAAGTCTTCACATGCTCCAAGAAATGCTGCCCAGACAAGTGCTAATGCACAGGCTTGCAACTTCTGGTATTGGCCCTGGTATGCAGTTGTTCCTTTGGTTACTAACTTTTCTTTTATTGTGATATCCAATTCTTCACTTTGTTTTCAACTTGCTTTCTCTTCCCTTTTCTCCCTGCTCTCTGTAACCAACCTTGCCGCACAAAGCATACTCCACTGGACAGCCTGTGTGCCTCATTATAAAATAACTTAATCTACCCTGGAGCTTCTTAAATAAAGAACGTGGTTGCCCCCAAAAGAGCCACAAGTAAGTCTCACCTTTCCAAAACTGCCCTTTCCCAATACACGAAGGAAGGTTAAGTCTTTGATCCCAAGTTTGCTCGCCGAACTTTCACTAACGCTGTTGCCATCTTTCAGGCTGCCTTTTCCCTGATGTCTCAAAGTAGATCTTGAAACCAGTTTCTGTGGAGGAAAGTAAACAAGTATCAGTCTGCATAGAAATCATACTTTTGCCTCAGAGGCGCATACAAGTAGTCAATCCACCAACCTGGGCACTTAGGACCTGTTCAGATGCACTGTATGGCCAGTGGAACAGAAAGCACATTGGTACCACCACCCCACATCGCTGTTATGTGTGTGCAGAGCTGTGCTGACATGTCAACACTGGTTCCTGACCTGGGCCTTTGAAGTTATAAACCCAGTACCCAGCAGATCCAAGAGGCAAGCCTGCCTCTCTCCATCCTCACTCCCCAGAAAAATAAGACAATGAGTGTGGAAATCCAAGTCTCCTGTCTAATATCAGGGTGAGGAGGACTGCATAATTTCCACAATATGCAAAGCGCTGGTGAGATCTAGAACCCGAGCAGATTTCATCTGAATCTCTTAGGTTTCTGCTTGATTTTAAGACTCTTACTCAAAGGCCAGTTCAGTGGGACCCAAACTTCAAAATATTTTTCTTTCCCACAGCTGGGCTGCTGGCTTCCTCCACTGCTGTAAATTCGATGGAAGGCAGTTCATTCCCATGCCAGCAGTAAGGTGTCTGCACTTTCAGGAAATGTACCACACTTCTAGAGCTTTTGTTTTTGCAGTATACAGGTATCAAGTCAATCTCCAGTGCCCTCTGTTCACAGCTCTCCAGGTATGCGTATGCATATATAAACCACGAGTACTTTAATTCTGTGTATTAGCCCGAACAAAGTCACACGGACTTCTTGAGCTCCACCTTGTGACTACTTTAATGTAAAGCAAAATTCTTCCCGCACAGAAGACTTGTCTCGCGGCCACAGAAATGGCAACCCCAGCCATGGGGTAAGAAACAAGATCATTCAGGACAGCACCCAGCAAAACTCCCAGTAGACTTAAGCTTACAACACACTGCGAACACTTACCTAGAGCTTTTAGCTCACAAATAACGAGAAGAGATTGTTAAACACCAAGCACAGATTTTTATTTTCCTGTTTTCATCTCCTTTTGATGTGCAGATTATGCAAACAACAAATGCCAACAAGTGCTGATTTTTTACATAACTGAGAAGGGAGTGTGGGACTTGTGTTTCCCTGTAACTCCCAGGACAACTGCCCCCCTGAACTGCTACAGCATGAAGAGCAAAGATAAGAAAGTCTCATTTGCTACAAACCAACTGAAATCAAAAGGGTCAGCACAGCCTAATGAGCAGGCTGGGCTGACACAGAAACACGTGCTCAACCAAAGAAGCTGACTAACTGTATGATGAGATTTACCAGGTCTGGCAAGTATGGTTTGGATTTTAATTTTTTCTTTTTGGTCAAATAAAAATAAATAGACCAACATTTTATTACGGGTTATTATGGTTTCAAGCAAACTCACTTTTCAAAACTGCTAGCAAAGGAACCTGATGAAAACTTGTTATCAAATGACAGCTCTGATTTCTATTACCCTTTATGGGAATTTTCACTCAAGCTCTTACAGTGTGTTTTAAACTCTGAATAGACTCAGATATACAACAGCTGGATTTTTAGAATGCCTGAAGTACTGACAAGCAGAAATTGTACACATATGTCCCAACCCTGGCAACAAGCTCACTAGGACTCTGGCTTGGACAGCAAAGACCAGAGATGATGATGTATTGACATGGACCACAGATTTTAGCTGAGGAAACTGTAGCAAAGAGCAAAATGGCTTCCCCAAAACCACTCAGAAAAACAGTGACAAAGCAGGGAAGAGAACTTAGGCATCTTGCTGAGCTCTTCTTATGCTCTATTCCAAGCCACATATGCAGACAGTGTATTTGCAGGAAAGGTAAAAAAGGTATGGCATTAATTATGTTGACAATTAATGGTCTTGTTCTCCTCTCACTCATTGCAAACAGATAAAAGAGTCAATGGAGTCACACCACTGTGAAACATAAGCAGACAACAATGCAACACCTATAGATTAAAGCCTCTGTCAGGGTAAATCTGGATCTAAGACCTCCATTTCCCAGGCAAAGTCGTTGCCACAAGCCACAGACAGTGACAACCTACTCATGCAGTCCACCACCTAACGCCATCTGCCATAACTGAAGTCTCTGGCTTCTCCTGCACCCATATAAAGACTCAGTTATAAACGTTTTAAATAAAGGAGGAAAAAAAAAAGAAAAAGAAAAAGACTCACCGAATTTGGGGAAATGCTTCCTGGTTGCAGACCCATGCATGCCAAGGTTTTAGCAAGCTCTGCTGAGTTCACCCCACAGTTCGGTGCAACGTTTGCTTGGCATCGGATGTGGACGTTCATTTTACAGACTGATAGGGGTGATGGTAGGAAAGGAAAGTAAAAGCAAAGGAATAAATTAAAATATCTTGGAAGGATTTATTGCTGAGAAATAATTTAGCAATTTTGCTTTGGGAAATACACCCATCTGGATCTACCTTGTGTCTTTAAACTAGAAGGATTTTTGCCACTGATCTTAACAAGAAACAAAATTAGGACTCTCGTAAGAGAATAAGCTCCTGAAAATCAGGAATATACCCCAAACTCTCCAAGCAGGATGCCACATTACCTGAAGGTATTCATAAGGACGTGTTTGTCAGGTGCAATAAATACCATTGCAGCTACGCCTGCAGGTAAAATTAGGATTTACAATGCCACAGAATTCGCAACAAACTTCCGCTGCATTTGCAGGCATCTGATTTTAAAGATATATTGTTCAGTGGGTAACTCAAATCTTTCTTGCTCTCACTCGTGGACACACACACCCCCTCTTGTGGGAGCTGAAGGCAATGGAAACTCTTTGTTACCCATACGATTTCACAGTCTGGACCACTGAAACAAAAATGTAACCCCAGGACAGGCTTTGCCATCAATTAATAGCGTGACAGACAGGTAGTCAACCTGAAGCAATTATCTTTTCTCCCCTTGGATGCCTTTTCATTGCCTTATCTCATATAGCTGAGGAAAAGCCTTCAGGTAAAGGGAAAAATAAATGCAGGGAGCAGCAATACCCAAGAATCTTGCCAATAATACCAGTTAAAGAAAGCTGTGCTGAGAGTGCAAAGTAGAGTCCTGGAAGCTGGAGATTAAAAAGTAGATCAGCATTTTTGTGAACTCTTGCAAAGATGAATATTCATTGCTCAGCTTTCTCTTCAAGGTTGCATAAATTAAGCCTACACAGTGCATCAAGAGTCTAAAAATATATGTATTCTGTGAAAAGGCTACAGTAAGAAGCTGCTCACTTTTACACTGCAGGCCCTGTCGCATGATTCCCCAGAGCAAGGAACCGCAGTGGTCACAGAAAGTCGGGACTTTGTAGTTGTGGACGCTGAACTTATGAGGAATGTTGATTCCAAACCGCTGTTCAGTCACCTGAGGCACCAAAAGAAAAGCACAGATTTAAAATTCAAATACATATATATATAAGCTGGTGTTCATTCACATATAGGCATGTAAGTTCAAAACTATGAAAAAAATTCCAACTTGGAAAATGTCCCAATCCATCACCTCACTGAGGTTTACTGCAAGTGAACACTGAGAGACCAGCCTCACCTGCTGCGAGCCTGCTCAGGTTTCCTTGACCGTCAGGGTGGAGTCTCTGACAAAGCAGATTTTAAAAAGGGCTGCCTAGCCAATTTTAAATTCTTAAAACCAAGTTAGAAGTGTAGATTATCTCATCACAAACCTATCACACTGCAGTGCCACATATAAATTATGTCAGCTACAGCATTTTGTAACTAACCAGTTTTCAAAATATTAACTTGCATACTATGTGCAAACATGTAACTTCAGGTCAAACTGTTGATTTTATTAAATTAAATATAGAATAGTTTTCTCAGCTCCTCCTAAAAGTCTCCTTCCTCTTCTCACCCTCCTTGTTATTAACAGCCTTTCATTTCAGGCCCACACTTCGCTTTATTGCTTGTTCTCACCCCCTTTTTAACCTTGCTCTTTTCCAACTGTGAATCATGCAGATCTCAAAGACACCTTAGAAAATGTTGGATCGGCTGAAGAAACCCATCCCCATTGAACCTCTTCATTATTTCCATTTTGTATCTCAACATGCAGATCCTGGAAGACTGAGGGGCAATCCACAGCTTCACAAAGAAAAGTCAGGGGTGCGACTGGAGCAATGAGTTTAAAGCGAGCGGTGCCTCCTCCCCTTTCTTTTAAAGCAGCTTCGAGGTGTTACAAGCCCTTCACAATCCTAAAAGAGGGGTGAGGAGACTCACCATTTAACTCGCACTTTAGCCTTAAGTATTTTAACTTATTTTCATCTGGTTTGGCAAGGACTTATTTGGCAAGAAGTCTAGCTCAGTAGTTCAGAGGCAAGAAATAACAAACAAAGGCAATTACTTATCTGCACTGAAAGAAGGTTTCTGCACGGCACTCAGTACAGAGCTACCTCCCGATTAAAAACATTTCAGTTGAATTTTCCTCAAACTGTTATTATACAATTTCCAGTTACAGAAATGAGACACGCAACATACAGGGCAGTTTTAGGTGGGGCTGTTGCTCCTGTCAAATACAGCCAAAACTAGCAAGGAAGAAAACCTTCAGAAGCACAAGTTATGCAAGGGTTCTTCATTACAACAGAAATAATTTCATAGAGGAAAGGTGTGGAGCAGTAACTAAATGAGCACTTTAAATCACCAGGAAAAAAAAAAAGGCATAACAAAGACCCAGTGGTTAGATTTTAAAGCCAGAGAAAGCCATATTAAGAATTGGACATCAAGTTTTGACGACAACACAGTTAATTATGAAAGAAAATTACCAAGGCAAACAGTGGATTCGCTATTTCTTAATGTCTTCCAATGAAGACACCATGTCTTCCTAAATTATGTTTTAGTCCAGCCAGTTTTTGGCATTAACAGAATAACTAGATGATATTGCATGGCCTTTATGCATGTTCCCATCACTTATGCCTCACTTTAAAATTACGAATAAAGTTAACACAGAGTAAATTCTATCACAGGACAACCCCCAGCAACCCAGAAATCCTCAGGGTTCACAAATTATGATGACCCAAAATAACCACCATGACTTTACCTTGAGATCGGTCTTGTTAGTATTGTTTTGGCACGTGCAAGCTGTAACAATTAGATGATGGCAGCGCTTGTGTACAACACAGGTGCATACTAGGAAATAAAAGAGGCATGCTGAAAAGAGCTGTTGAAAGACTCGGAACACATGAACCCATCACCTGGGTTCTTTAAGCCAGCAGCTACATCGTCAGGACACAGTAAAGACGTGAAAAATAATCGGTGGCTTGGAATTTCCAAAGTCTCGTAACAGATCTGGACATATATCTCCAACCCATTGCAACAGAAATTCTCCACTGGATTGTTCACACAGCGTAGAAAACAGCTGCTAGTATAAATTATGGGTGATACCTACAGAAATAACAGTGTAACTTCACAAATGAACTAAAAAACCGCTATTGAAATGATCCAGTGGAGAGTATTTCTCACAACATACACAAACAATATTCGAGAAGCCAGATCTGAGATATCAAAAGCCATCCCTACACCTCAGTGGCATAGTGTCTCTTATAACAGATAGCAGAGAGAGCCCTGCCCAGGTCAGTTTGTCATTAAGGGTCAGTGCAACGCTTGGATCTAGGGAGCTGGGTAACTGCAGGAGAATGGTGCTGTGTCTGGACTAATTAGCTAGTCCCCATCAAAAGGGCTATCAGCCCTAAAGTAGAGTTGGGTTCTATCTAGGTCTGAAGCTGGCTTGGCTGGTATGAACTTGGATTCCTCCAGAGACTCCATAACCCAGCATGCACTGTAGACACCACCAAGGGCTGTCGCTACCCTCCACGTAAGGAGATTTTTGTAATGGAAACTGCACGTTGCAGATGTGTTGCAGGGTCCCACACTATTTTGTTTGTTGCTGACTCAAGCTCGTGCTCATAAGGGTCTATCAATAAGATTTAATTTCACCCAGAAATTTTATGCAGGATATCCATTTTGTTTACACATAGCTTCCTTTCATATAAGGACATCAGCGCCTTATTATATTGCACAAGAAACAGGTTGCGTTAGAAGGCTATACTGAGTGAGCATACCCCTGTGAGGCAAATAATAAAATAAAATAATAAAAAAAAAAACTTACCATAGAAAAAGGGAAAGGAAGAACAATAATTAAGTGCAAACAAGCATCACTACATCTATATAGCCATTCAGCCAAAATGTGCATTCAGACAAAAGCGCTGTGCCAGCTCACACGGCTGCCTGTTGAAGTCACATCCCTAGTTTCGCTTTGTTGAACTACATAGGTGGAGAAGAGGGTGGCCATTCCAGTAGGATACCTTGTGTCCCAATACCAGCTAAACACTGTCCTGAAGGGACCCCTGGATCTCCCAAGCCTAGCTGGGTGTTAAATGTACTCAGTGGATCTGCACAGACCCGTGGGTGTTTGCATGAATGTAGCTGGTTGGTCCTGTGCGCATGTAAGCCATCAGCCTGACAGTGGCTCAAGCGCACAGTTCTGGCTGGCTGGGGAGGAAGAGGAGTGGTGGCTTCAGAGAAGCTTGTAACCGCAGGATGTCCCAGCAGCACAGAAGAGTGCTCCTGAGGCAGCACATCCTACAAACACTATGCAGGAGCAGAGCACCTTACCTTGGCACTGGTATCCCTGCTTCCCAAACACGCCCCTGTTCAAAACAGAATATGAACATAACTTAACATCAGAAAGCCAGTCTTCTTGCAGATCATTTACAGAAGAGAGAGCCAAAATGCAAGAGGATCCCAAATGACCAGATCCCTGGGGCAAAACTGGCCAGCAATATGGTGCAATTCAGCACAGGGGTGTGAGAGCATAACAAAGCACTACAAAGGCCGTGGCTTACAGGACAGGCTGTCAACATGCGTGTTATTCCCCATGTTCCCCCTCACTCTAGTTTCTGAAATACCTCACTTTATTACAACACACACACCACACTTAGACTGATCCCAGCAGCCCACACCCTGTTATTATCTCTCCCACTCCATGCTCTTTTGAGACATATCTAAGTTTTTCTCCCTGCTCTGCCTGCTCCCCTGTATGTATCACCCCACACCTCAAAACTCTGATGGCTTTTCTGCTCTCAGCATTTTCTCCAGTCTTTGAAGCAACTGTTTTTCCTCAGTGTAATCTCAAAGCTCCACTCAAGTTCATTTCAGGGGTCTGTCTTCAGATTGCCTGAGTTACTTTTTTCCCCCCTGATATAATATCTATGGTCACAAGTGAGGAACACTGCCCCATCCCCACAACCTCCCAGTGTGCTTCCAGCATCTGAGATACACATCACCTCTGGCCTCTCTGCAGTAGACTCCAGTTCGCAGCATAATGTACCCTGCTAAACCTGACAGCCATGCAGAATCACATCAGTGGACCTTAGTAAAGTGATGGGTAACTGATTCAGGATTGGAGGTGGCATGTCAGTTCCCAAAACTCGAAGGGATGGGAAGCTCCACACCACCATGCTCAAGCCGTTCTTACCAGATGAACTCCCTGCAGTGCGAGCAGTACGTAGGCTGTCGCAGGTAGGTTGCCATGAATTTGTGCCCGTTGACCTGATGCACTCGCCTTCGCATTGCCCGCTGGCGTTTCCGAGTGAGGTTCTTAAAAATTCGATCCCTCTGGAGGGTCCCTGTGCAGAGGAAAAAAGAAAAAAAAAAACCCAAACATTTACACAGTCATGCACAGTTATTATTCCTGGTTTTGCTACGGCACAAAACGCTTTCAAAGGCCATGATTACACCTCTGGTTTGGAAGTCCAGGGACCACACTGAAGAATGAGGAAAGCATCTGGGACGGGCAACAGAGGAAGCTAATTGCAACGGCTGCTTTAGCTCAAAATTACATTCTTCATCTAGAAATAACTGCCTCTTCCCATCTTCCTCTCACTCCTCTCCCATGTTGAGGCATGTCACTAACGCATTAATTCACAAGCTGTAAACAGACCAGAAGCTCAAGGCTTGTAAGTTATTATAACTCACAGTTTTGGGGGCAATAACTCCTGAAAACACGACTGCGTGCAACCAGCTGACCAGCTGTGCGGGGCAGCGCCCTGCTTGCCAAGCCAAAGCAATGCCTTTCTCGGTGAGCAGTGTTTATCCACTCCCTCACGCTACCCTCTTCAGTATCACCATTTGCAGCGATTTTGCTTCCTGAATTGGCTGAAAAGGCACAGCCCAATTTTTCAAGGACCACTAGTTGTTTGATACATGCCACTCTCACCTTTCTTTAAAGGGCTCATTTTCCAAAGGGTAGACGATATTTTAAGGTTCTGGGAAGGAGGGACCCAGTAACTACTGGCATTCAAATCTGAATTGTCTTAAAATTTAGTTGGTTTGTTTGGGTTTTTTTACCAGGTTGACCCTGGCTGGACCCCAGGTGCCCACCAAGCTGCTCTATCACTCCCCTCCTCAGATGGACAGGGGAGGAAAAATATAATAAAGAGCTCACGGGTCGAGATAAGGTCAGGGAGATCACTCAGCAATTACCGTCACAGGCAAACCAGACTCAGCCTAGGGAAATCAGTTTAATTTATTACCAATCAAATCAGAGTATAGTAATGAGAAATAAACCAAATCTTAAAAACACCTTACCTCCGCTCCCCCCCACCCCTTCTTCCCAAACACAACTTCACTCCCTCTTTCTCTCCCTCCTCTCCCTGAGCAGCGCAGAGGGATGGGGAATGGGGGTTGCGGTCAGTTCATCACACTTTGTCTCTGCTGCTCCTTCTTCCTCACACTCTGCCCCTGCTCCAGTGTGGGATCTGTCCCACGGCAGGCAGTCCTCCACAAACTCCTCTGACACAAGTCCTTCCCACGGGCTGCAGTTCTTCACAACCTGTTCCGGCGTGCATCCCTCCCACAGGGCGCGGTCCTTCCGGAACAGACTGCTCCAGCGTGGGTTCCCCACAGGGCCACAAGCCCTGCCAACAAACCTGCTCCAGCGTGGGCTCCTCTCTCCACAGGGTCACAGATCCTGCCAGGAGCCTGCACCAGTGGGGTCTCTCCACGGGGTGACAGCCTCCTTCAAGCATCCACCTGCGCTGGCATGGGGTCCTCCATGGGCTGCGGGTGGACATCTGCTCCCCCATGGACCTCCATGGGCCGCAGGGGACAGCCTGCCCCACCATGGCCTTCACCATGGGTTGCAGGGGAATCTCTGCTCCAGCACCTGGAGCACCTCCTCCCCCTCCTCCTTCACCGACCCTGGTGTCTGCAGGGCCGTTTCTCTCACATATTCTCAATCCTCTCTCCAGCTGCAATTGCACAGGGTTTTTTTTCCCCTTCTTAAATACATCATCCCAGAGGCGCTACCAGCATGGCTGACAGGCTCGGCCTTGGCCAGCAGCGGATCCGTCCTGGAGCCGGCTGGTGTTGGCTCTGTCAGACACAGCTTCTCACAGAAGCCACCCCTGCAGCCCCCTGCTACCGAAACCTTGCCACACAAACCCAATACAAGCCATGCAACAATTTCCTAGCAAAGTTCAGTTTACACAAAACAAGTCACTCTTAAAAGGCAGAACTGAGCTCTAGATCAAGAAAGCCATTTCAGCAGCAGCCATCTGACCGGCAAATCACAGCCAGCTGGTCTCTGGGATCCTTGCACAGACCAGGTCAGACTCAGCGGAGCTCCTCAGATCAAAGCCTCATCTGGGGCACACTCGCCTCAGATGAAAGAAATTAAATTTAGTTGCTTTGCAAAGTAAAGGCCTCGCTAACAAGTGCATTTCGGGGATACGCACTGGAGTCTACCAGAGGTGATTGTGCACCAGCAGACGTACTCAGGACTCCTGCTTTGAGCGCGGACTGGATGCAAGACAAACGCCAGCTACTGGCAAACCCTCTGCACAGATGCAATGACACAGGAAGGGGCAGGCGGTTTGTAAACTTCCTACCCATCCGATCATCCCGGAGCAGTGGATTGGCAGCAGTACCCAAACACAGCTGTTACCGCACCACTTCACTTACCCATAAAAAGAGGGCAGAGTATTTCCCCTGCTTTCAACTAGCTTCCTTGATGAACCGTTGGGGGGGTGGAGGGGGGAAGGAAAAAGCTGTCAACCTGACCAAGGCTCGAAATGTAAGAGTCCCACATCACAGGCGTATTTCCCAGTCCTCTTTGTAGGAGTGGAGATAAGGGAAGCCATCCTGTCAGTACTGAACCCAGCCACTTCAAAGGGCTGCAAAGCCACATGATGTATTCCTCTCAGTACTGTTGCCACACAGGTTTAGAAGCGAAGCCAGCCATAAACCTAAGGGTTGTTCTTCTGCTGTGTTCTCCCAACCATTTATATGTGCATCCCCTCCACAGGCACTAATGGAAACCTCCTACCCAATGGCATAACTGCAATGGAGCACTGCTTGACTTTAAGACAGCTTGCATTTATTATTAAATGAAGTGCACGCTGTAAGTTGGGATTTTCCCATTAAAACATAACAGAGGATGTGGTGCACTTGCTTCCTTTACTGCAGAGCTTCCAGCAGCTGGGCAGGCGGACTGGTGCAGAAAAGCCCGCCCTTCTTGGGAAGCGCTTGAACACATCTTTAATCCTCACTGAAATCAACGGGACTCAAGGGACCACAGAAATTGCCAAACTGAATCAGAATATTGGTCCATCTAGTTGAGCATCTTGCCTCTGTCAGTGGGCAACCGGAAACACATGACAGCAAGATGGAGGAACCCTGCAGCTGGGAGATAATTTGCTTCTTTCCCACACACGAGATGTCATTTTGATCTCCAGAAGTGAGAGCTGATGTGTGGAGGTTTAACATCCCTTCCAAACATTCAATCATCATTGCACAATTTCAATAGGCTCGTTATCCACCATAGGTAACATGGCTGAGAAGAACGTCAAGAGGTCAACCAGTTCATCTCTCTTCCCCAAAAGAGGAAGATCAAGACCCAGCTCCTTCACTGAGCCCAAGCTTCCTGCAGCTTCACGTGAGAATTAAAAAAAAATATATATTTTTTAAAAAATTCCCTATAGTATTACAGAATTTCCCACTTTCAAATTCAAAAGAACATCTCCTTGATCTAGGTTTAAACATACGCTTAAGTGTTTTCCTGGATCAGGGCCAAAAACCTCAGTTGGCAAAGCAATCTGTCTTGGCATTCAGCACACACAGGAGAACTTCCAAGGCACAGAAAGGGAAGAGCAGGGTTTGTGAGTGGGTGGTGAGCGCCTAAGTAAATCACCTAAAGAAGCAATCCAGTTACCAGCTTGCTTCATACCAGCTGCTCCATTAGAAGCCCAACAGCTGATGCCCTTTAAGTTCATGCACTCACATTTACCAGAGTTTAAGAGAATATGTTCCCAATTTAGCTCATGTAGTTTCTGGGTTTGCTATGGTTCCCTTTGGGGGATCAGCATGGGGTAATTGCCCTCCTGGTGCTCTCCCACGCAGCAAGCAGCCCACACACCGCCAAGAGCAAACCAGCCCTTTGCACCAGGAACAGGTGTCACTCGAGGGTGGCCCACAAAGCCACCAAGTGGGACACTGCTGCACGTCCGCGGGGCTCGCCTGCCTTCAAAGGGCAATTTTTAAATGGTTCAGGAAGACCAAAGCATGACAGGCACTCGCTTTTTCGTGGGTAGTAGGGGAAGTCTCCATGCTGCCTGCACTGGTGGGTCACATCCACGGCCAGCCTCGAGCTGCCTTCCCTGAGCCTCCTCCTCCTGTTCTCCAGCCACCGACATCTCACACAGCACAACAGCTTCCATCTTACAGATGCACTTTTCATTAAAATGCACGCCAAAAGGTTTTAGACTTTCTTTTAAGCATTATTCATATTTAAAACATTCCTCAAATTTCACATTTTCCCACATTACTTGGCTGTATTTCCCTGCTAATTTCTCCAGCTGCTGCACACACATCTTCCAGGTGATCCTCACCCATGCTTATATTCACCTCTCATTAAATTACAGCAAATCTAAATGTTACGAAGTAGGAGACTAACTTCAGCGAGGCCCAGATTACTTTTCACAAGCAATCAGCTCTTTTGGGTCCTGCTCTTCCCATTTCCTGATGCCATCTAAAGCAAAAAGGGGAGGGAGAGCACAGCACAACGTCAGCCACAGCTCTAGGGACCAGGTGTAGCTACAGGAGATCTCTACCACATGCTCTGGTGGATCTACGTACACAACCACATCCCACAGAATAAATCCCTCTTTCAGAGGACTTGAGCACTCATCCATTCCATGGATCACACCACAGAGCAGGCAAGTTCAACCCTCCAACAAGGCACAGGTCATTTTGAAATGGTAGAACGTATCATCATCAAAACCACCTTCCTCCCCACCTGCCATGACAGCAGCTCCTCAGCTCACACCCATCACATTTGCCGAATGGCTCCCAGCGTTGCTGGGCAAGAGGTTGCATGCAGAAGCCATCAACACAAAGCTGAAGTCCACTCCCTGACAAGGTGGCCAACACAGCAGCCCCTCGTGCCTCTCACCTTTAGTGTCACAGGATGTAAAGTAATCAATCGCAGATATTTTCCCGCTCATGTTCTGCGTTCTGGCCACTTTCCTACAGAATATCTATTTCCCTTCTGCATGAGGAGAGCTTTTTCCAAAACAAAGCAGCTCTAGACCACTTCAGGAGACTCAGACTTTTAAAAGCCTCTGATCTCTGGTAAAGCAACAACCACCATGAATGGTTCAAATGTCCAAACATCGCTAAAAAAACAGGCAAGCTCAGTGAAGGGAGTTGTCCACATCGATGGTTAAATTTGGCTGTCTGTAACTATGGGGTACTTACTGTGCCTGGCTGTGTGCAAAAGTAACTATAAAGTTAAATACTAAAAAGCCTATTCCCCTTTCCTCCTCTCCACTCACGCCTAACATGTGTTTATGGCAGTGGAAATTATGCACGCGGAGGGAGAGGAGAATAAATAACCCACCAAGTCATCTGAGGACACCTGCATGCGCTAGTGCACCCCTCACCCGCTCAGCAGCCTCGTTACGCTGCCCTACCTGCCCCCTGAGCTCACCTGATCCTGTCCTTCCCACCCAGAGATTCCCCCCTTTCTCTCCGGTGTAATTTCAGGAAAGTCCTTACAGTGGTGGCGCAACTTCAGCAGTAAGATAAGAGGAAGAGCTGCAGGATGAAGTCTTGCATGTGTAACTATTTGCCTCAAGTAGTTAAAGCCTGTCGGGTCTCATCTATTGGAAATCGATCTCACCGTCATGCTATCAACCACTGCTATAACACCAGCACGGCAAAGGTCATTCAGGTACCTCCTGATACATGACAATTTCTACTGTTACACTCCCGTATGAGTCAATGGGATTTTTCTTTGAAGGAAATGATATTCAAAAAAGCAATGTAAAAAGCCTTAAAGCAATAATGCTAATAGATTAAAACTTAATAAAACCAGTAGCAGTAACAGTATACACATTTTCCTATGCTCCCCTGGGAGTGCTGGCAAACAAGATCCCGTTGCACTGAGCGATACACCAGCACGGTGCTGAGATCAACCACTGAACTCACTAGACTGTAAAAAGCAAGACAGCAGACTGACAGACTGATCACCTCTCGCAAGCACCACAGCACTGAACAATTGCAGATCAGGCTAAATGCTCCGCTAGCCCACGCCCTAACAGTCAGTAGTAGTAGGTGTTACGGGAAAAGAATAAATAAAACAAACGAAGTAAATGGGGGGCAACTGATGCACACACCCACCCTCTCCAGCCAGCAGTATGGAGGTGTTCTCTCCATGTTTGCCTAACAACAGGCTTCCTCACATTGACTGAATATCAACAGAGGCTAAACAAGATGTTTATTTGCTAAGATGGGAAGCACATATCTTACAACAAAAATCCCTTACAAAGGCTCGGTATCTTTTAACCAGAAGTTTTATCACCATAATCCCATGGATGGTCAAAACCACGGGAAACCTTCCTCATTAAAACATTATAAACATGACACGGCGTCGAAGAAGAGGCTGACAGCCTGACTCTGAAAAGGAAAAAGGACTTAAAGGCTATGGCCCAAAGTGGTATTTCCATTGCTCTGCTTCCCCAGCATTAGCACTGCAGATTGAAAACCTTTCGTTTCCTAACTACCGAAAAGTTTTCTCTTCAGTCGCCCTCAAAGTCACTTGGACACGTGAGTCGGCCAGCTGGAAAACAGCCGCATCCGCAGAGATCGTATTAACCACATGGGGTTTCTCCTCCACTTCACATCCATCAAAGTTTCTGTCCTTCTGCTGCTTCTGCCAGTTCGCGCATGAAACCAGACTGGTCCAAATCCCAGGAGAGGCTCATTGCAAAGCAAACATGTGGCACATCAAACACAGGCTAGGACTTATGTTTGATCCAGCTGCTGTTTTCTCCTCTGAAACTGGATAAAGTTTTGTACAAAGACCGGCTAGTGCTGGCAGGACTAGGTTGTCTTCTACTAGAACTTCACAGAA
This sequence comes from Steatornis caripensis, assembly GCA_013398225.1. Lineage (NCBI taxonomy): Eukaryota > Metazoa > Chordata > Aves > Caprimulgiformes > Steatornithidae > Steatornis > Steatornis caripensis. The sequence continues at coordinate 143,247 of VZSC01008831.1, forward strand.
AATCCACGTTAAGGGGCAGTTCATCTTTTAAGATGCCAACCCATCGATATTGTCTGAAAGAACAAGAAGGAACAATGATGCTCCGAATCAAAAAAAAACACAGAATTTTCCCACTCATGAGTATGAAACAACATTATAAGCAGTCTTGGAAATGCAAAAAGCATGTAAACTTCCCTGCATCGAATCACACAGAACTCGGCACTTGAGGCAAGGTCTCTGTTTCTCATCCAAGTGCCGAGGTAGCAGAGATCCACCTTCGTTGTTTTCCTGCCAAATCTAGGACATAAGTTCATCTCAGCTCTCGGTGATTAGCAGCATTTGAGTCCTGAGGCTGAACGATGATGTTTCAGTGTAGCAGCAGTGATAACAGGATCAATGAAGTTCACCCGATAGTATTAGTGAGCATGACAGCGCTCAGCTATCGCTACAAAAGCCCATCATAGGCTCATTTCTAGAATTACACAATGATGGCAAAGCTCTGGTGGCACCAGGAGGAGAGGAAGAGACCACAAAGCCAAGTGGAAACACCTCCACATTTCCCAGGCTTACCGGCTACAGCTCGGATCCATCCGTCACTCCTAACCTCACTGTTCACCTCGCCAGTGGGGAACCAGGGTCCAAGACCTTTTGGGGGCATTCCGTTTGCTTCAGTCACAGTCTCTTGCACTTGGATGTATCAGTGCCAGGGACAATAGGAGAGCTCTGCAGAGCTGGAGCAACCAGCACGTGGCTGTCAGAGGGGAGAGGGCTGCAAAGTGGATGGTAGAGCCCAGTGCTGGGGTTGAAGGAGGAATAGCTGCTTTTTATCTGTTTGCACGAAGTCTGTGAGAATATGAGAGAGGAGGAAGAAGGCAGCTTGAGAAACTCTTAAAACAGGTATTCTGCTGCCGCTTCGAGTCTACCAACCAGTTATGAATACCATACAGGTTATTTTGCATAGTTTTCATCATGATTGCCACACACGTTTTCAGACACGCACAGGGCAGCTCAAAAATATTATTCTCCACATCTGCTTTCACAAGTTATTTCTGGGAAAATTTTTTTAGACGTCTGCTCGTGGATGTTGACAGCTACGAAGCAAGGCACTGCAGCATGTTGCACAAGGCTGAAAAATATGAATGGAAAAGCCTTTCCATTCATTTCCGCAGGGAGTGACAATGCACTGAGGAAACGGCATACTGAGGATTACAAGAGATTTCAGCAAACAGGAGCAAACCCTTGCCATAAGAGACCAGGTTCTCAAACAGAGATCACTGCATGCCAGCCAGCCCATTAGTGCTTTCCAGGCCACAGGCTGCAGAAAAGCTGCTGTCTGCCAAGGAGGATGTGTTTGAAGGGGACAGCCACTTCCCTCTCCCTTCTCTTTAAAGCAACGCCACTGTGAGAGAAGGAAGGGGACAGCCCCGGTTTTCACTATATGCTTGTTTCTCTGCCAAAGGCAAGAAAGATTTCACCCGCACTCCATTTTATCATTCCATCTCTGCAAGTTTTTGCATTAATCTGGAGATGGTAACCTCAAGATACTTCTGTTTGCAAGAGCAACCAGACTAGAGTGATAATAGTGGAGAAGAACTGTCTCAGCTTGCACAAAGAGGAGAAGCCAGCAGAGAAGGATTTTATTTTAACTTAGAGGAGGGACTTGAGGGAGACAGCAGAAACCTGAGCACCGAACTGAGTCCTTCAGAGACCCAATAGGTACTGTAACTGAAAGGCCAGCTCGTATCTGCCCCTGTACTCAGCAGGAGGCACACAGTGCCCATGAGGTTTGGAAAAGCAAGATAAATCAGCCAGGTCGTATTCAGTAAGATGACAGACACTCATTTGCCCCTGGCTGTAGTTAACATGGTCTTCCAGCAGCAGCAGCGGTCCAAAAAGACACCCCAGCCCCACTGCTCCCTCCTCACGATGGAGTCCCCTCCTTAGCATCTCAGACCTACCAGCATGACTCCATCCGCAACCACTCCGTAAGCCAGTCTTGTCACATTGATGTGGGGTAAGAGCAGGCAACAAATAAAAAAGAAAACCCATGTTATTCAAAATTTAAGTTGACCCACACGAACAGTGAGAAACTGGCAGTATTAACCACCTCCCCTCCTCAGCTTCAGGCAGAATGGCACATCTGCTTGCAGTCTCAGTTTTAGCATAAGATGGGGACAATCTTCCTCCTTACTTTAAGATGTGCAAATAATACTAGTACCTCGTACTTCTTACTGCATTGCTCATTAAAGCCTTAACGAACGGATTCTTCTCCCTCCTCCCCTTGCCAATTATAATCATTATTATTTCCTTGTGCTTAGGCAAGTGAATTTCCATTGTAAAACCTCCTGTTAGTCCTTCCCACCTATTAAACTCAAGAGAAAAATGTTGAGATGTGATTTATTAAGGAAGGAAACCATTTAAATACATTATTCATTAAAAACAGGAAAATAAAACTAACAAAGCAACTTTGATCTTTTGCGTGATTAATTCACGTGCCAGAAGGCCTCTGCACCGTAAGTTTTAGAAGATTTCAAACTACGCTGGCTACAGAGCAGAAGTAGCACTAACCGAGTGACAGCATTTATAGGTCAAAGCTACCGGCACCTGCGCAAAATCCTTGAGAAAAGCAGAACTGGCAGGCTGGGCAAACAGCAGGGAGATCCTGAACCTTCCCCTTCTCCTGATGCCTTGGGGCTCATGCATGTTGTAACCATAACTCACATGCTCGTAAGTGGCTCCGTAGTAGGTATCACAACATGCTGTTAGGAGGCCCTGCCCACACAGGCAAGCACGAGCTCCAATTAAACCTATTTTTAACCAGATGCAGTTTAAAGCTATTTTTAACCAGGTGCTCTGGGGGCATCCTTCTTTGGGGCTATGTGGCTAGCTTCAGAATTAAAATCAGCTGCTTTGGTATTAAAAGCATCCATACAAGGGTTTACACTCAACTAAATCTGCTTAAAGTTCACAACTTTACGTTTAGGCAGTGCAACTTTTCCAGAGACACGGGCTTACCATCTGTCTCAAAGAAGGTGCACCAGGAAAATACTTTTTATGCAACATGAGACAAAATGCACAACGAAACCAGGATCAACAGAAAGCCGGTTGAAATGGGACTATCAGGCAGCTTGTATCCAGAAGGACCCACAGTTTTGCAGCAATTCCACAAACGGCAACCACGTTCCTCAACACAGCAGCCATCCCTAGGACAAAACCTCGAGCCTTCCTCACCAGGGGCACTGCACAGCTCAGCAGGAAAGCAAGCTGTAACCCAAAGCACAGCTGGAATCTAGACAGGAACAAATTAATTGGGAGAGCTAATTAAGTAGACAAGTTAAACACTCCCCCTTTTCTGCTGTTGGGGCCTCCGACTGCTGTCGTACCACATCTCAGCCTTTCCTCAGTCCCTGCAGGTGCACTGCTCTTGTGCTCACCCAGGAGGCTGACCAACACCTGAATCACCATCCTGCAACACCTGGATCCTCCTGGTGGACTGGTCACCCAGCAGTCACACAGACACAGCGCAAGCAGTCCAGCCGCATACTCAGCTCTGATTACACAGCTGATCCCCGGTGCTCTTTGAGATTTCTATGTGGCAGCTTGCTAATAAGTTCTCTAATTGCAACAGCCTTAAAAAGCAGGTTGTTTACCATGTCACTCTCCCACGCAGATTCCCACATGCCATGGACTGAGCAAGACATTGCCGCAGCAAAGCATCTGTTGAACAAAATCCATCCAGCTTCTTGTATTCCAAGCTTACTGCTACAGTGAAGACATCTGCCAAAAGGCAGCACATCTTCTCATCAAGACAGTCCCCGCCTTGGTAAGGCGGCAAGGAAACACTCGGTGCTCAAGCGCTCAGGCCAGCCATGGCACTTGGCTTCATTGCATAGCCCATCCTAAAACCCTTCCTCCTCAGACGGCACAGGTTATTACTGCCCTGCCATGCACCGCATCCCTCCTAGTGCCAGCAGATCATTATTATTACTATTTCCCGGAGGGATTTCCCAAGGCTGTAGGCCAGGAGGAGCAGCACATTCGGAACACACCGCTGCCCCTGACAGCTTCCCATTCAGCTAACACAGCTAAACTTGATTTATCCCCCTTCCCCATCTCCTCCCCAACAGGGTTTTTATGCTGCAATATACATTTCTCAACTTCTGAGATACGTGTCTCAGATTTCAAGAGCAGATGTACCAAATCCATACAAATACAGCTTTGAAAACGCTGGGTGCCACGTGGAGAGGGCATTGCTTACCTTGGCTCAAGATCTCTTTGTACAAAGAGACAGGGAAGGACCCTGCCGGTTTCACCAGTTCCGTAATGGCCACCATTGCCACCAACCAATGTTATGCTCACAAATGAGAATACACACCAGGTGTAAGAGCGGCAGTAGTAAGTACGTGTTCTGCCTCTCCACGGGCTCTCCCATCTCACTCCTCTTCATTAGCGAACGAGCAGAGGTGGGTGCGTGGGAAGAAAGTCACTTTCTCCAACAGCTTGCAAGAGACACCTANTGTAAGAGCGGCAGTAGTAAGTACATGTTCTGCCTCTCCACGGGCTCTCCCATCTCACTCCTCTTCATTAGCGAACGAGCAGAGGTGGGTGCGTGGGAAGAAAGTCACTTTCTCCAACAGCTTGCAAGAGACACCTAAACTTGTACCTCCTTTCATCTTTTTTCCCCAGACCCTCAATGGAGAAGGAACACACAGGGATGGAATTTCTTTAGGGTCAAATGACACAAGATGGAAGCCAACCCATAGTTTGATGCTCACAACAGCCCTTACGCAGATTTAAGCAGTTCCTCCCTCAAACGGCACCCTGCCTTTCTTCCAGCGTGCCCTTCCATGGAGTCATTGTCCAGCCGGATCAGTTCCCAGATCTGGTTTGCCATGCACCCCACAAACAGCTGCGTTGGCACGATGTGGGGTGTGAAAGCAATGTAGGAAGAAAATCAGCCAGACTTCATTGTGCTTTCTGCAGGGTCTTCATCCAGGCTCTGCGCTCCTCCTCACAGCACAGCACGAAGCCATGTCTGCTGCTGGACTCAGCCCTACGAGCCCGCTGCAGGAACAAAGGACATCTCTATAGGTAAGGTGTGCGATGGCCCTGATGCAAGTTATCACCAGCCCTTTTGGATGTAACATTGGAGCCTCTTGAAAGACTTGTTTTCCTCACCTTATCCTACATTCACAGGTGAAATACAGGATCAGAGATAATGCAGGTGAAAATGTGCGTAGGAGCAGACTGGGGCCCCAGACTGCTCACGCACCGCTAAAGCACTCTGAGCTGGGCAGGCTGGAGAAGAAACGTCTTTCAGCCATTGTTCCTGCTGAGCTGCAAGTGTGATCTGCAAGTATGTGTCATGAACATGTAGGAACAGCAAATTTTAGACATAAAAATCGAGCATGTCCTCATTTTTGAGAGTTTGATTTTCTAACATTAGTGATATGTTTCAAAAGGAAAAGTTTCTCGTTTTCAGACAATTTCCTAAGTTTTCTAAACAAAAATGTCATTCGGAGTAAGTTCATCCATGGTAATTGGAGCAGCCTTCCCCCTCCGTGGTCCTGGTTCATCAGCACAACTGTGGTCTCAACACACAGCTCCAGGGAGAGCGGACAGCACTAACGGGGCAATGCTTCACAGAAAAGGACTATGCTCCACAGTGCAGATCCAGTACCAGCAACAGACGGCCACACTTGCTAAACAAGTTTGACAGCTAGACGGCAGAAAAGAGCCGAGGTTCTCAGATTAAAAACTTGGTTCCAGATTCTAGCAAGAAACTGGCTTTGTTGGTCACAACTGTTCTGCTGCAGCCTTTCCTCATGCCCTGCAGCTCCTCATACCACCCATCTGTCCATATTCTCCCCTTCCCACCTTCTTCAACCCTTTGGGCTTCTTTGTCCTTCCAGCTGCTGCCCACACCCACCCATCACCACTCCCCAAGCCCGGTCTCTTACTTCCTTCTGTCTCTCCCTTTATTTATTCTCTATCCTTTGCCTAGACCCTTATGGCTCTGTTCCTTCTCCAAGTAACTTTTCCCAGTGCTTCCACCGTTCACTGTCCTTGCTCTGTGTCCCAGCAGATGGGGCATGGAGAGCGAACACCCGCTCAGCCAGACCTCCTGCCTTCTGACCTCCTGCCTTCCTCCCTCCTGCCTTGCCACAGCACCCTGGGCCAGCGCTGGTTAAACCACGACAACAACCCACACCCCTACCCCAGATTTGCTCAGCTCCCCAGTCCAGCCAGCCAGTGCAGAACCGGCCCCGTGCGAGGCCAGCCCAAGGGAAACCCAAGAGCATCCCTTCCAGACAGACAGATTTACCCTCAATTATTAAACCAACGCAGTCCCCCATCTGCAATGGCCAGGAGTGTCAGCACTGCCAAGAGGGACCATCACCGAGGTGGGAACCTGCTCAGTGCAAGTGGTGTCCACAGCCCTCAAAGCCATGCTGATCTCATGCGGTTTCCTCAGAAGATCACAAATGGGTAGATTTTCCCCAAAGACAGCAGAGGCAGTGAGCAGAGGCTCTCATCCCTCCCACCCTCTCTGCCAAGCTTGAGGTCACCCTGGCAAAACAACATCAGGACCTCTCTGCTCAAAGCTGTATTTTGATTCAGCATCTCATTCTGGAAAACAACTGAATCATTTCAGTTGAAGCACTCCAGAAAATAAATTAAAAAAACCTTCTCAGCTGGCACTGAAGAGCAGGAAACAGCATTTTATGCTGGGCACTCTCAGGAGCAACCCAAAACAGGGGCAAATTGTGAGCACAAAGACTTGTCTCCAAAAGCACCCCTAGAAGACAAGCTCTGCTTCCTACAGCTCTGTGCCAGCTCACCTAAGGCTGAAGACCCCATTCTGCTTGGCTATCAATGAGAGTTTGCCCGGCTCCAGTGAGGTGCAGGAATCAACTGCCACAACATTCTCAACACACAGCAGACCGCTGCTGCTGGTCCTCTTTGTGTCTGCAGGGCCAGAGGGAACTTTGCCCCTTGCAAGCACTAACGATGCATGAATACCTTCCAGGTCCAGCGAGATAATTAAGCACCTTGGCACAACAGCATCTGGTTACCTCACACATCCTCTCATGCCAGGTCCAGCAGATCTGCTCACAAACCAAGTCCAGCACTGCCCCATAGAGTGGCCAGGTGTCAGGGACTTCTGGATGCCTGACAGAACAGGCTGCCAGATACCAGGAAAACCCTTGCCTGTGGTGGTGTCACCTAAATCAGGAGTCTCCTCCGGTAGCCAGTGTTGTCAGATCTGGATATTAAATAGGACACAGCCTAATTTAGTAGTCAGTGGAGGTCAAGTTAAAAAAAAAAAATTGTTTTTGTTGGTGTTTTTTCCTTCCTCCAGTTTCTGCTACAGATTTACAAGGTGATCCTAGGTGAATGACAAGGCTTTTGGACAGCCATTCACCTATTTCTTCAGTCAGGTACCTCACAAATTGTGGTCTAGGGAAATGGAGGTGCAGCCATGAGGTGTGCTGGTGCATGGGGCAACCCCCCTTCACCCCAGCCCAGGGCATCATCTGGGTGCCCTTGACCGCGATGGGTGCAGAGGGAGATAGCCATGAAATAGCATGCCCCAGCACAGGGCTGCTGTCGTCATCCTTGGCCACAGGATCACAGTCCCAGCCTCCAACAGCTTCCTGCTCTGCTCCTTCCAGCTCATGTTTGCCGTCCTGCTTCGCTGCAGCACAAACACCCCCCCTCCAGTGCAGCGCTGTCCTCCAAGGCCAAGTAGATAGATTTAAGCTCCTCTGGGAACCACCGTCACTTCTTCCAGGAATCACATTAAAATAAAGCAAAAGTCTCTGTTCCTCATCACAGCCAGGAACACTGAAATCCTAGAGCAGATTGCAAGCTTGCATATTTATATCTAGGTTTCAGAGCCCAGACAAAACACAGCCTACTGAGGAAGTAAAGTTAACTCTGATATTGCTGTTTGTTGCATTTTTACAGTGTACGGATATCTAAGCAGCTGGTAGATCTTGGCAAGTCATGAATTACCACTGAAAAAAATCTCTCAGCATTACACATATTGCAATAGCTGTGGAGCGCAAAAGGAACATTTTCCAAGAAATAAAGGTGATTCTTGTGGATATGCAGCAGGTTGGGGTGCTGTTCACCTCCTGGCTCGGCATTACAGTGCCTCCGTAACACTGAGCAAACCACTTCATTTCCCAGGGCCTAGATCTTTCCAGAATAAAGTTTTATTTGTTTTCCCCCCACTGAAATCCTTTTTTCCTGTGAAAATTCAGAATTTACTAAACTTGCCTTTTTTTTTCTTTTTTTTTTTTCTTTTTTTTTTTTTTAATGGAGAGGCATATGTGTGATATGAGTGCCACAGTGCAGAAATACTTGGGTTCTCTGCAATATTTAAATGTGAAATGCAATATGTAAATTTTGAAGGCTTCACACTAAAACAAAAATTTGCTCACATTATCCTCCCACCATTAACAGTAATAATTATTCATTATCCCCAAGTTCATCCCCTTTGTCTATCTTTCAAGGCTAGGCTGTCCGCCATTACAGTGACCCCTTCTCATACCACTGTTCGCTTGAACAGGACACATGAAAGGCAGCACTCCAGATGATGTAGTAGAGCCCCTTCTCCTAATGGCAACTCATAGCTCAACGTACGTTTCTCAGAATGCCCAAAGGCTCCTCCCTGTGAAAAGGATCTCCAAGAGGTTCTTCATGGTCTCTCTGACTTTGGAATTCTCTCCAGTGATCTTCAGTGTTGCTGAGAAGCTTTGACATCCTTGTGCTTAACTCATGGAAGCTTCATGACAAGGACAGAGCTGCTCTTGCTCCCGCTGGCTTGGCTGACACATCTCCACTGGGGTGCAGGTTTGCAGCGTTTGACCTCCAGCAGAACAATACCTGCTCAGGACTTCAAGATCAGCCTCTGGAATTGCCTTTTATTTTTAACCAGACTGACATCTTCCAGCAAGGTTGGTGATCCACTGAAGTTCACCCGCCTCCCACACAGAAATGCACAGCATCTGTAGATGACATTCCTGGTCTCTGCAAGTGCTCAGTCTTCTCCAGGGTGCATTTTGGGTGGATTTTTTCCACCCATGAGACTCAACACTGTTCTGACCTATTTCCATTTGGAAACACAGAGTTGAACCTACTTGGAGAGCATCTGGAAATCCTTTGCCTGAAGCATGCACATATGTGATGAGTGTAAAGCACTGGAAAAAGTGTAGTCATTGGAAAAAAATACAAGGGTACAGAAAAACATGTCTCCTGCTGCTCTCTGCCACGTAAGAATTCAGGCTAGATGTTAAAGATTTCCACGTTCTGAGACTGTGAACCAAAGACAGCAAAACTTTCTTTATCCTATTCTGCACTGATATTGCCTATTTAGGTCAGGACGCTCTCTGGATGGTGTCTATCAGATCCCTTAAAATTCTGCTTGGGCTAGCAACCCAAAACAGAAGAGTGGCCCAACTAGCCAGGGGATAAGAACAGGGCATTTTCCATTCCTGGTTCCTAGTTTCCAATAATTATTCCCTTAACTATAAAAAAACAGGCTGAAAACAGTCATTATTGCAGTTTACAGAGGACAGGTAAACATCTTTTTTTCTCCCTCTTGTGCAAGAACCTAATAATGTATCTGTAAACAGAAGTTTTGTGGGGCTGAGGAACTACATTATAGTACAGAGCAAGGCCCTTCTTAGCACAATGCCTATATACCATTGGAGACTTTAAGGCTGTAGAACTTTATTGGTGCCTGTCTGAGGATTTCTTAAGACAAAAAACACTTCACATGCTCTAAGAAAAACGACACCAAAAGACTGTGAGTCTTCGTGCTTGAGAACAAACCATCCCAAACACATGATGGTTTGTTTCAAACTGAAGAAGCATTTCCTGCTCTAGAGGCAGGTTCAGGCTTCCTTACTGCTGCAAAGCCTACCAACATTAAATATTTAGTAATGGGTGCTATATCTGCTCTACTAAGTCACTTGGCTTTTCAATATTCTCATTGTTCTATTTCTTACCCAGACCTCAAATACATCTTTGTCTTATCCTGACACTGAAAGAAAAGAAACAACCAGTACTTACCTCACAACGATGAAATTAAAATTGAACTTCAAGCCAGAATTATCACTGAGTGACAATGTAAAAAAAAAAAAAGGCAAATTGCAAGAGTTTGAAGTACTAAAATAGAAGCACTTCATTTTCTACAGGGCTCGCATCATTCATTAATTCAGTCAAATAATTACTTTGTATTACTTTCATTAGCTTTGCTCAAAATTAAAAAGAGCAAATAGCAAGAGAGGTGACAAACTGAGGGCACAGCAACACACCTTGCAGGCAAAGCTGTGAGGGGACTCAGCTTGCTCTGGGACTCCAGTGTTGCAAGGGAGAGAGGTTCACGTCGTCCTTCAGGCACATACCTGGGGCCTCTCAGTGCCCAGTCCGGCCTCCCTGCAGCAAAGCGCCCTGACCCATGCACGATCACCTGCTCTTGAGTAGCTCTGCTAACTTCTCGCAGCTGTCCAGAAGCACCAACAACAGGAATAGTTCGCCCACACTCACTGCAAGGCTTTTTATTTCAAACCAACAACCCCCACCCAAGAAGAACATAATTCCTGGCTTGTACTTCCACAGCTGAAAGCAGTGTTCAGTAGCAAAGAGAGACAAGTAGTGGAGAGCAGGTCTGAATTCGTGCCACTGACACCAACTGTGCAACACCCGATGGGGCACCCTGATAGCATCAGAGTCACTTGCTATGAACAGCACAAGCCCCAAAGACAGAGCCTGCTCAGAGGCACCAGGGCACCTTCTACCAGAGCCAGGGGGACCTCGATGACACCCTGGGAGAGCACAGAGAAATGGTACTGGGGCACACCATGCTGGAGAACTGTAACAGCCCCCAGTCAACGGTGCCTTTCTCACAGGGTGCTCCCAGGTGCTTTCCAGGAGCAGCGAGGCAGATGACCCTACTCGGAAGCTGCCCACCTGGAAAGGCTTATGGCCAAGTTTAGGAGAAGAGGAACAACATTAGGGAACTTTGCACCCTAAGCAGCACTACCTATTTTAGAGAGTAATAAAGCAGAAGTTTTCTTTTAAAGGAGTCTTAAAACAACACAGAGATCTTGTGGATTATCTCAGAAATCCCGGCACACACGCAGGCCACCGCAGGGAGGGAAGCAGGACACTAACAGTCCAGTTAAACCACAGCTCCTGTGATCCCCAGGGCTGGGCAGAGCTGAACTGCCTTCTGACAGCTACGGCTTTGCTTGGTCCCACACACAGCACGCTGCGCCCCGCTCCCATCCCCAGCTCCTTGGCTGGACACGTACCCCTTGCTCTTGGATGAGGCACATCCACCACAAAGACACATCTCTCAGAGAAGCCACATTTGGTTTTTTAAAAGGAGAAAGGGGCAAGGAGACACAAAGAGAGAGAGGTAAGAAATGCTAGACACCGTCAGAACAAACACGTAGTAATATCCAGATTAAAAAAGAGTAGGGAAATTTTCAAATAAATCGTCATTTTCATGACTTGAAAAAAAAATCTCATTATCAGGCAGACTTAAATAAAGAAAACCCAGTAGATTGAATAAAATCCTTTGAGGGAGGTGGTGGGGGAAAACCAATCCCTAAGCAACACCTGCAGTCTGGCAGGCAGAAGTCAGTCCTCACCTTCTCCATAAAACAGCCTGGAGTGAAACAGCTCTTGGGTCAACAAGGGAGGTGGTTGGAGCAGAGGGTGCTTCCCTCCACCCCAGCTGGGTGCTGGGGCCACTGGGACCCAGCACCACCAGCAGAGACATGGTCATGCTTGGAGACGTAATCTCCTCCCGAGGTAAGGAGATTTTCATTTAATTTTGCACTGGGTTGCTTTACACAGGAAATGTCAGCTGAATGAGGGGAGTTAATATAATCAGATATAGCTTAGCACAGCAACAAATACATCCAGCAGAGAAAATAAAGATAGGCAGGGATAATTTTGCTGGACCTTGCTCACTTCCTATTGCTCCATTCCCTTCTCTTCCTGAAAAATTACACAGATTTTTAACATGTGCAACAGGCATGTGTCCCTGCCTCAGAACAGCAGGTTAACAGTGAGGGATGGAAAGAAGAGCCATATAGGAACCCACAAAGGACTAACCTCTTTCCAGCTGTACATTTTCTATACTGCCCTCATCCTGACAGCACCCAAGCGCTTCCGTCAGACATGCTGTGCCCCTCGTGGGAGTGCCACCCTTCTCCCCCATTTGGTAAGCAGAACCAAATTAAACACTTGGTCAAAAGAACTTTTGATCAAACAAAAAAAAAATCACTACTCCCAATGCCAAAGAAAGTACATGCTGCCAACACCACTGGGACTGTCTATTTTGAGTAAGCTTTCTAGGACACCAAAATAAAACAGTCTCAAATGGACCTAACATCTCAGGCTTGTTTGTTTGCTTGGTTTGCGGGTTTTTTCCCCTCCTCCTTCCACTCCCCCCTTCACCCCATCTTCAGACACTTTCTGGGCTTTCACTTTACTGGAGTTAGATGATGATGGCTGAGACCCTGTGAATTTGGCTACTTCCATACACAAAACAACTAGCTTGGCCAAAAACCTCCGTGAGATGAATCGTGTGTTGGCAGCGTGAGGACTAGCAGTAGGCACTGACCCTCCTGCCTTTGCTTAGTGGAGCTCTCGGAGGCTTTTCAAAGGAAGATGCTCCCCACGGTTCAGACTGACTCCATTATCGTTGTCCTTCTGTCCCCCATGGTCTACTGAAAGTGGTGAGGCAAGAGCTGCTAAAAAAGCGTGTCGGTGTCTCCAAGAGTCAGTCTACAGACACTGCCACGTTGCTCTTTCACCTGCTAGAGTGGCTTTTTTTGCAGCACCGTGTCACCACTTTTTGAAGCAGGAAACACACTGGAGTTACGCATTTAACCATTTATAAGTCACAAGAAAATGCTCAGAAGTCCTAAACATCATATTGCTTCAAACTCCACGTGGGTTTACATACTACCCTGATATGGTCTAATGCAAACTGCTAACCTAGACAGTTGGGTTTTCTGTGTACCCATAGACACACACCGCTTTTGAGCAGTCTCTGCCATGTTGGCCATAACTAGCAAGGAGGATGTAGTAGCAGGTGTACCTCAGATTTGGGCAAACAAGTGGGAAGCCACTTTTTGTGCTTTCAAGTTGTGAGTTATTCTCAGACTTCTTTCAAAAAAACTTGAATTTCAAATGCAATTCTGAGCCTCCATATTTCCAGCAAAAGAGAGAGAAAAATAGAATAAAACATGATGCTATGGAAGAGACCTCACTGTTTCTCGGATGGAAACCCCTCCCTGACCAATGCCTCCACTATCTAACAACCGGGAGAAGTCAGCATTTGCACTCAGGTTTGCCTTGGATTATGTCCATTCTTGGAAACTCTAATGGTGACCACACACGGGACTAACAGTCAAGACAAACCACAAGAGGCATCTTTGATCTTCCTGTTCTGTAAATCCACACATCCTCAGTAACGACAGAGAAAAGAGAAGTAAAACTATTTTCCAACATTTCCCATTTTCCTCAGAAAGCAGTAGTGGTACAAATATTTGAGTTCTCCATGTCTCGTCTTTGAGACCTTGTTAGCAACATGCCTTACTGCTTCGCCACCAGCACGAGTTTGAACCACACTTTGGATTTACGCTCAAGCCCACGATCCCTGCTCAACCCTGCTTTAAAGGGCCAAGCGTGACACACTTGCCTGTGGATACAAACTGGCATGCTGGCCAGTAAAAGCCTCCTAGTTTCTTGGTATCGATAGAACTTTCTCTCCATCATTGGCTGTATCATAGGCAATTAAAGCCGATTTCTAACGTCCTGTTCACCCCCATTGCTGCCGAAGAGCCGTGACCTCTGGACCTGCAAAAAAGTCCTCCACATCTCACTTGCACGCCTTTGCACTCTCCCTATTCCCTGGTTACAAGCAGAAAGTTTTTCCCAATTTAACTTGAAAAAGTAATCAGTTCTCATCTCCCCGCCAAAGCACAGCTATAGGGAGCATCTCCCTATAGGAGAAAGGGTAAATGATCAGTTAACATTTCACATGTGCATAAATGCGAGAGCAGCTCCTAGACCCCAGAGCTGACACCTGAGCAGAGAAAAACATGCATTCCTACTTGACAGATAAAGAACTGAAAGTTGTAGCAATGCTACGTGGCCTGCCCAGCTTTGCGTGGAAAGGGAACTTCACAGGAAAAGTGAATTCTGGTCCTCTCTGCCCTGCTGCAGTGCTACGGTGTGATACTCCCCGTCTTCTCCATCTATCCGAGAACATATATTTCCTTAGGAGTCAAAGCCAGCCAGGCTGTTTGTGTCTCCCTCCTAACCTACCTCCTGCAAGCAGGATTATGCCCTGCCCACGGATCCTGGCTGCACACAGGGATGCCTGCAAACCGTGCCATCGCTTCCACACCACGGGGCTGGGGGTGCTGCTGCCGCGGAGGAGGACACCATCTCCCTGCAAACCCTTGCTGAGCACTCAGGCAAGGCTCAGTTGACTACAGTCTGGACTGGGCTCAAACACTTTAAAAGTCCACAGCTATCCTGCTCACAGGAGCAGAGCACTCCTGGGGTGTAAATCACCCAAGGAAACCAAAAGCTTCACCAGCTCCTCTGATGCAGCAGTTCCCCATCAAGCAGCTGCCCAGGCCCCAGCACACATCAGGCTTCCAGCTCAGCAACAGCGAGTCAGTTCCCCAAAAATGTCCAAGTAAAGCACACGCTTGTATTCAAACCTGCTCCTGAAAAACAAAGGCAGGGGCACTGACAGGCATGGGCATCCAGCACAAGGCGTGAGCCAGGGGAGCTGCTAGGCAGGAGAGCAGAGCTCACCCATAACCCTTGAAGCAAGCACCCCTCCAGCTTGCACCCTCCTCGCATCCAAGACAGAGCATGGCAGGGCAGGCTGCCCATGCTGCAGTCCCTGGCCCAGCCTTCGTGCCAAGCAACCAGTTTCTGGGGCAGAACAAGAGAAGGCATTAAAAATCCAGCTCTCCCAGACTGCAGGTAACAGACAGCAGAGCAGATCCTGCCTTGATTCTTGGCTTCTGCACAGAAAACTCCCCCCAACAAACAGACTTTGAGGCTGCAGCTAAGACAAATAAGAACCTTGGTGTGGGTCTGAAGAAAATGGCCTTTCTAAGCCCCATCTCAGATTTTCTGGGTTCCTCCAACAGAGCTCACATCCATGCTCATAGCCAGTACCACAGTAAACAACAGAGAAATTAAAAACATCACACTATAAAAGACAGTTACAAAAAAAATCTGCCGGGATACTTCTTCAGGACAGCTGTTGCACTAAAAAACTTCTAAGTCTCCTGTGCAGAGTGAGCTTGGGAAACAGAAATGCATGTGAAGTAGATTGGAATCATCATAAAATAAAAATCACCCAGATGTTTTAAACATGTTCTATTTTAATCATGCTCTACACGCTCCTTAGCTTGCCCTTCAAGAGGCACCCCAGTGAAAAGTACGAGTGACAAAAACAATCCATTTGAAAGACAACTTCAGGTAAATAAATCAGACCAAGCATGAATCGGCTCCCAGGGTCCGCGATCAGACCAACAGCAGAGCAGAGGGCATGCACAGCGCCTTCCAGACTTCCCCCATCACTCAAGAAATCTCCAGCGCACAGCAGCACGTGGCCTGCGTGAAGAATGCCATCCTGCTTGGTGACTGACGGCGAGAGCGTACACCAGAGTCCAGCTCTTAATGGAAACAAACCAAAATAATTCCCTTACCTTCCATGAAGCTGCCTGTAAGAGTGATGACGACAAACACTTTGCCTTCTGGCTCCAAATCCACCTGAAAAAGTAAAGGAAATGTTAGAAGATTGTTTTCCAAGGCAAAGACTCTTCTCAGGGTTTTACAGGATAAACCTTGCCAACATTTGATAATACCTGAAGGTCTCTACATATTCTCATGCACAACCTTAATTTAAAAAAAAAAAATAATCAAGCATCCATGGCTCAACTTGTTCAACATTCAGGGCTCCATAAAAAATAAGGAACATGATTCCTTTTTCCTCGAAGTGCTGAACAGTCTCATCCTTGCTAGAGGAAACAGATTGAAGAAAAAAAAAATATGGTTACTAGTGTTCCAATTTGTCCGATAAATGAAGCAGGAGTAACATTAAACACACGCAATTTTCTGAAAGATCCATGCATATCTGTTTGGCGAATTATACAGATATTTTCTCCTTATTATATCTTAGCCCATTGAAATTGTTTCAGTCTCTCAAAATACCATGAAGTGCTGGGGTAAACGTCGGTTTCTTACATAAATCACCTTTCGGCATTAAACCATAGAAAACAGGAAACTGTTAGTGCTGTTACCTAAGGACTTGTTGTCATTTAATCTAAATTAGGTAGAGATACAGAATATAATTTTAGGGATCAGAGATTCAATCCCAGTGTCGGTCGACCTGTCCTTGAAAGAAAAGGTATTTATTTTTTTGTGAACAGATTTTTTTTTTTGTCATTTTTAGTTACATTTTTAATTAAGGTCTTGTGTCTGGTTGTTTGGTTTGGTTTGGTGTTTTGTTTTTTTTTCTTTTTTTGTTTTTCCTTTTTTTGGTTCACTGGTTTTTAGCAAAAATCACAGCTAAGGATCCCTGAAGTTTGAGACAGACTCACACAGAAATCTCACTCTAAAAAAAAAAGCAGTAACAAACAAGGCACCTCCCCATACATACCCAAATTGCAAGGTTAAAATTAGCAAAGAGGAGCTTCACACCTGGTGGGTATCAATAACCTGTGCAGAACAGAAATTCTGTAAGTACAGCTCTGTGGAGGAATGACTAAACATCATCGTTCAAACCGTCTTTGCTCTCATACAGCCACTGTTCCTTGGTCTGGCAGAAATAGAAGCAAGTCTGCTACGTCAGCAGCACCGAGTCCCATCACAGAGGTGCCCAGAATTTAATGTACCTTGGTGTGCACACTGAGGAGTACAAAAATATTT
>VZSC01008831.1:160309-173599 GCA_013398225.1 Steatornis caripensis
AAAAAAAAATATGGTTACTAGTGTTCCAATTTGTCCGATAAATGAAGCAGGAGTAACATTAAACACACGCAATTTTCTGAAAGATCCATGCATATCTGTTTGGCGAATTATACAGATATTTTCTCCTTATTATATCTTAGCCCATTGAAATTGTTTCAGTCTCTCAAAATACCATGAAGTGCTGGGGTAAACGTCGGTTTCTTACATAAATCACCTTTCGGCATTAAACCATAGAAAACAGGAAACTGTTAGTGCTGTTACCTAAGGACTTGTTGTCATTTAATCTAAATTAGGTAGAGATACAGAATATAATTTTAGGGATCAGAGATTCAATCCCAGTGTCGGTCGACCTGTCCTTGAAAGAAAAGGTATTTATTTTTTTGTGAACAGATTTTTTTTTCATTTTTAGTTACATTTTTAATTAAGGTCTTGTGTCTGGTTGTTTGGTTTGGTGTTTTGTTTTTTTTCTTTTTTTGT
Organism: Steatornis caripensis; assembly: GCA_013398225.1. Lineage (NCBI taxonomy): Eukaryota > Metazoa > Chordata > Aves > Caprimulgiformes > Steatornithidae > Steatornis > Steatornis caripensis. The sequence goes on from VZSC01008831.1 coordinate 160,787, forward strand.
TTTTCCTTTTTTTGGTTCACTGGTTTTTAGCAAAAATCACAGCTAAGGATCCCTGAAGTTTGAGACAGACTCACACAGAAATCTCACTCTAAAAAAAAAAGCAATAACAAACAAGGCACCTCCCCATACATACCCAAATTGCAAGGTTAAAATTAGCAAAGAGGAGCTTCACACCTGGTGGGTATCAATAACCTGTGCAGAACAGAAATTCTGTAAGTACAGCTCTGTGGAGGAATGACTAAACATCATCGTTCAAACCGTCTTTGCTCTCATACAGCCACTGTTCCTTGGTCTGGCAGAAATAGAAGCAAGTCTGCTACGTCAGCAGCACCGAGTCCCATCACAGAGGTGCCCAGAATTTAATGTACCTTGGTGTGCACACTGAGGAGTACAAAAATATTTTCCCAGTCCTGCAGGAAAGGACGATGGGCCCAGGCTCCCTCTGTTTTCTCGGGTAACACACAGTGTATCCTGCCAACACTCTGATTCCCCTCCAGTGTTAACACATATCACACCATTCAAATAAACCTCTAACCATTAGCTGAAGCTCCCAGAGCAATGGTGTATGGACCACCACTAATCCAGACAACATTCACCCATGGTTTGCAAAACCCTGCCATGCACCAACCGGTCCTTGAAGGGAATAACATTAATACACGGGTAAAAGAGAAAGTTAAACTCTATGTATCTAATGGAGGAGAAGCCAAACAGCCCTGCTACAGATGGACAGAAAGTATCTGCACGGCTGTAAATCGGGGAAGGTGGTGTCCAAGCTGGACTGGCTCCACAGTGTTAAGGCATAGGAGCACTTTCTGCTGGCACCTCCATTCCTAGGGATGCTAACCACAGCTTCGCTAACACTGGCCAAGAGAAAACAGCCTTCTGGGGTAAGTGAGGGGGAAGCAAAGACAGCACACCCCATCACCGTACATTTCCCTAGCCTACGGTTTGTTGCAGAAGTAGGGAAATTGTTTTTTTAAACTATTGGGAATTTGTTAGGATGGGCAGAGCAAATATTTTCAGAGAAAGGATGAGAGACCATCCTATTCACATGACTCCAGCTACAGTTCAGAAGGGATACATCTTTATCAATGGGATACAAAACAGGGAAGCCAGAACTGCTTGGGAAAATCCTGTCAAAATGTTGATTTTATGGATGCAGTATCTTCCACTAAAAAAACCCAAAACAAACAAAACAAATCGATCTCACAGGGAAAATTTAAATCACATATTTAGCTTTGATTCAATATTAATTTTCATGTTTGCTTGGGCTGGTTACTACACTGGCTTTGAGAAGCTGTTTGAACCGCCCTCTGTCTCCATTAATATGGAAGACATTCCCCAAATAAACTTCAACTCCAGTGACATCATGCATCATTTTTGCCTAAATTTCAGTTCACTGGAGAGACACGCAGCTTTGTAAAGAAATGATTCTTTCAAAAATATATAGCATCTATAACATATACACACATACAGTCACCCGAATTGATTTAAGGGATACCAAGAATTCAGATTTTACGGGAAAATCTTTCCTTACTTAGGTTTCCAAAATCATTCTTCAGTGCTTTCATTTTTCTGCCAGTCTCTATGCACAGTGATACATTAGACTCCTGCTTTCACATTCACAAAGAGGATCCTTCCTTCTCCTGACATACATGGTCTCTGGTGAGATACGGAATAAATCCTGCGCTCCTTGCTTCATCTTAAAAGCAATGGCTTGTCAAGACACAAGCAGCTGGGCTGAGACCAGGAGATGTAACAAAAGCATCATCCACCTTCGACACAGGGCACAAACAAAAACTGGTCCAAACTCTGCGACACACCTTGCTCTCCATCACCGCAAATGTGATTCCTCTGCCCAGGGTAGCACAATCTCAGAAAACAGAAACAAAGTAATCCTGAAAGTAATAGCAGGAGATTTACAGGAGTTATAAAACAACGTCTCACCCTTCCAGAATGCATGATTAAAGACCAGTCAAATCCCCTACATCAACTAAGCAGCCGTGCTCATATTATACCACAGTTCAAAAGCACTCAATAAAGAGGATCTAGCTACAATTAAGATCTTCTCATGGCACATATCAGCAGGATCTAATGAAAAATTACAGCTGAAAGGCTCCAAAGCAAGGACTGTAGCCCCAACGTGCCAGGAGCTGCCGAAACTTTGGCACACGGCATGCCGCTGGATGTAGGACCGATAGTGAAATCTTGCCCTATACAAGGGGTTAAACCAGACAGTCTTAAGAGTTTCTCTGGTCTTAAACTGATAGCAACAGCAACAACAAAAGACAAGGTACAATTACATTAAATAATTAAAATTAACAGACAACTGGTGAAAGTCTGGCTTTCAGTACTGCTGTGATCTCCTTTAAAGATGAAATTTGACCAGCTAAGTAGCAGCCACCACAGTATCTGAGATCAACTCCCAGATACATGGAATGTGCCTGAAACAAAATAATCTTCAACCTAGAAAACTAAAATGAAAATGTCTGACCGCAGACCTGCCCTCCCATGAGCCTGCCCGAGATCAGACGATGGAGCAGCTCCCAGACAGCAACACCCACCCGACAGGACGTGCTTCCTCTCGCTGTCGCACAGAACCCCCCCACACCACAGCTCCTCACACTTGCTGGACCACAACCCATGATGCCCGTGCAGCCAGACGGATGCTTGCACACTGAGCCGACATGCACAGCAAGCGGCTTGCTAAGCCCGGGCCCCTGGCCTAACCTCAGCCATCCTTGCAGCATAGTTCCCCGTGTTCCTGCCTCTGCTTTACACCTTCATTACTGCCTTCACGCTTAGCAGTGCGGCTACAGAAATAGCACCCGCTGCGGGATAGCTTTCCCGACCCAGCAGGCAACTACAGCCACATTTGGGCATGCAGAAATACACCCAATGACCATGTGAAACCAGATGCCCACAAATGAGAAAGGAGATGCCCCAGAAGGAGAAACTCCTAATACAAACCCTCCTTCAATCTCTTCAGTCAATAAAGAGCATCTATCACTACCACCTACTTTCACAGACCAAGAGGACTTCTCACTATGCTATTTAATAAATACGAGCACTTCAAAAGGAAGCAGCTGCCGAAGGACTGGCCCTCCAGTCATGCAAGGGATAACCCTATCTAGCGACGGCTGGCTGGCGGCCCAGGCCCCGACTGCGCGCCGGCAAGGCTCCAGCGATGTCGGTACCTTCCAGCGTCAGTTCACACTCTCAGGATCCAGCCTCACGACAGCAGTGTGGGTGTAACAGAAATACCGTGCATCCGCCAAGTTTTGCTTCTCACTTCGTTTCTTTCTTTTCTTCTCAGCATTGACCGTGGCTGCTTAAACACAAAGAAGTGTGATTTTACAGAGAAGCAGGGGCCACAAGTATTATTCTTGACAGAATTACTATAGTCTAAAGCAGACCATGCAATCAGTTTGGGTCAATAATCCAGCTGATGCTGATTGTCTTTCTCAAAGAAAGCAGGAGGCTCATAGAAATTCAACAGCCCGAAGGCTGCACAGATGATGCTAAGGGGGACCTCCTCTATCATAATATAGGAGATAAGTGATACAGGAACGTAACCATCTGTATGTATTTGACAACAGTATGCGAAGAGTAATAAGCACAGAGAAAAGCTTCCTAATGCCAAGATCTATTTGACAGAGGATAACTTCTTTTAGGGAACCGCAGAATTCTGCCTGGAAGGTTTAGTATCAGAGCAGGAGATGCACCGCAGTGGGAAAAGTCCTCTTGGATTGGGAGAAGCAAAGGAGAAGTTTGAATTGTTACGCATGTGTGGTATCATGAATGCTATGAGGTACATGGATCTTTGAATAGATCAAACTAAACTGGTGGTGCACAGCACCACAGCACTGGCATGGACGGCTGTAAACAGTAATCACCCTCCCCTCTCTCTGGTGCTTTCATTCTCAGCCTGGTCCCTCAGAGAACAACCAGAAGGAAAAACATTGACTTTCTGGCTGATTTAGAGGTAACTTGACCAAATTTTAGCTAACTGGGAGAGGAAAGTGTGCTTATCAGCGTAGTAAAGCCTTTAATTGCCGCTCTCTTCTGCTTCAAGGAAATGGAAGACAGCTCGTTCCTCCACAGCATGAAGGGTGGATAAGATCAACTGCTGGAGCTCAGGAACCCCCTTTGTATCTGTAAGAACAACACAGGATTTTGGCCCGAAGCTAAGCATATGATTTAACTTCTGTTGAACTTCACAGCCATACCTAAGAGAAAACAAGCACTGGAGGATTTTGGCAAGCGAGCTGGAAATGAGCAGGTAAGGACTGATGAGCTCAGCCACAGTTTCATTACGCTTCCATTGTGAGACACAACACTTTGGCAGCAAGGCTGAACACAGACCCGAGGAGAACTTCATTCCTAATTCAAACCGCTCGCACGGTGCCCCATGCCTGAACTTGCTGAGATTGCCCAGCTGCTGCGTGACTTCAAAGGGAGCTGCAAGGGATTGGTTTCCCACAAGGAGGGGCCCCAGTCAACCATCTCACACACCTTCTCCAGAAAAACGACTGTACTAACGCTGTTCCCGACAACTAGGCAGGCGTTACTTACTTCCCTTCTCTGCATTACAAAAAAAAAAGCGCTAGTTTGGGAGCGAACAGAGGCGAGGAGACTGAAACAGGACTCCTTAGTCACATGCCTTCACACATAAAATAAACACTAGTCGCGCATGATTCATCAATGGAAGAGGTTTGGAAAACAAATTCAGAAGGAGGGTAATCTCTCCAGCAACATATCAACACCCAGCTGAAGCATCCGCTGAACTCGAAGAGCAGGTATAGTCAGTTGGCCTCCGAGAGAGCCTGGCACGCCTCCGTGAAAAACTCGCCGCGGATGGGAAGAGGCAGATCCGAAGGGCGGCTGCCTGCCTGCGAGTTGCTCGCTCTCCAAAATGGAGACGAGGTGGACCTCCAGGATGAAGAGACATCTTCAACATTGCATCTGGCACGAACATTAAATCTTGCAAACACAAGATCAGAATATTTTTTTCCTCCCCTCCCCACACAGATAGCCCCGTCTGGGAAGACTGATCTGAAAATCAGTGGGAACCTTTTTATTGCCTTTGGATCAGACACAAAAGACGACTGCATTTACCCTGGAGCCCAGAACATCCTTTCTCCCATTGCTGCCCCATCCTTTCTTCCCCACACAATTAGTAAGCATCCTAGAAGTACAGCCTTTTTCTAAGCCATGTCAATACTGACGTGGCTTCAAAACCAGAACAAGCCAGACACTTGCAGTGAATAAAGCAAATATAAAAGCTACCCGGGGACTTAATTAGCTTAATTAAACAAGTAGCTATGTCTTTTGACTTCCTACACAATTTTTAAATTTAATTAACAGAACTGCATGTATAATCAGTCATTTGCAGAGGCAATTCCCAAGGCTCCGTTCTGTCGAAAGAGCTGAATGTCTGGGTTAGGCTAAAGCTGGTTTTTCACATGCCTCTAGTTATTTCTTTTAATTTTTCTTGTTTAAGATCCTAACAGATCATGCTTATGGAATGTTAGATCTTTCTGTGTTTTAATGAGGCAGCACCTCCACCTGAGCATGCCTTTGTTGGACAGGTCAAGCAGAAACTTTCTCAGCCAAATACACCGTGTCTGGATTCATCGGTCTCTCTTCTACGTTTCGAGGCTGACAGACGCCTGTCTATCAAATCAAGCACCTTTGAGAAATCCTTACGGCTCTCTAGTACAAAGGGGATTTTCCATTTCCAGACCAACAAATTAAAAACAAGAAAAATTTCCTACAAATGTTCAGCATGCAATTTTTAAGGTTGAAAGTGTGCCAAAAAAAAAAATGGGCTGTCAACTATCTTCTCATTCCTGCAAAGGCTGGCAAGTGCTTAGGGCAGTAATTTCCACCACAAGCACCAAGGGCAGACAGGGACATTTCTTAATGACCCTCAGCAAGCTTCACGCAGGGCAGCCCCTAGCAGATGTCATTTGGTGAACGACAGCGACCCCAGTTCTTGTTGCCCTTGAGCTCCGAATCTGGTGCTGCCAAACGGCAGCATCTCCCTGGTCCTATCAGAATTTAATTGATTTTTTTAAGATCTGGCATCAAAAAGAGCGAGCACAGGGTGACACAGCGCTGCGGAAAGGCTGCCAGTCCCACCTCTAATCGGTAGCTCCACACACCGTGCTGAATTCACGGAGCGTCAAAGCCCTTGCAGCTCACTGATTCCAGCTGCAGCAGATGCACAGTCGGACCTAGAGCTGATACCTGGTCCCTTGGGGTCAGCCTTGCCACCCCCCGGTAGGGGAAAAAGGCTCAAAACTTCCGCCTCCTGCAAGTGACGGTAACTATCAAAGTTTCAGGGGGAAAAAGAAACCTTTTCAACAGCTATTACTGCTGTATGTTTAACACTCTGGAGATAAACTCCGAAATGGGTGGAAAGTTAGTCCCTCTCCTAACTCCTATAACCAGTTATTCCAGCTATTACTGTAATATTGTCATTCTAATTTTTTGTTCCAGGACAGCTGTTTAAAATATTACTTTTGTTTTCAGTCAAGCTGCATAATTACAAGCTGTGTGCCAGCCATGAACAATCACACATAGCTAACGACTCTTAGCCAATCCCAGACTCTTTAATCAATTTTAGTCTGGTTTCATCCAAGAGGTTACCCACCTCAACAGGAGGTTTGCTCGGGCTCGGGAAGAGCAAGGGCTGAAAGAAGATTTATCTATCCCATGACAATTCCTGCCACAAAAACCTGCTTGAAGGGCTACAAATAAAATATAGATTAAAAAAGGAAGTTTCAAATCTTCAAAATAATAAAATTTTCAAAAGTGTGAGCCAAAGCCTGCTCCTACTGGAGTTACACCAACTTACATTGCTTTTGAGAAATCCCACCTCTAAGTTTATGAATGATTTACGAGTAATAGTTGCAGGTGGCTGCTCTTTAGTGTATTTGAAAAAAAATTATAGGTTATAAAGTTAAAAAGAAAGATAGATACACACAGTTCAGGGACTACTATATTTTCGTTCTCCTTATATTTTCAAAGAAAAACAACAACTACTTTCTGGAGGGATTTCTGAGCTCTTTTTCATGAGTTATGTGGCAGAGGAGGGGAATCCAACCGCTTGTTAATCAGCTCCGAAGTACTGAAGTTTCTCAAAGGCTGGGCATTGACCCCAACAGTACCACTGCCGAGCAAGAACCCGTTCCTTCAGAAATTTAAGTGAAACTCAAAATGAAATGGGGCACGAGGGAGAGTCTACGAGTCCCAGGCACACACTGGAGTCTGCAACAGAGGAGGGCTGTCATCCACAACCCCAAGACAAATGCGGGGCTAGAAACGACAAGGGTGGTAAGCGAGCCGAGAAGAAAACACGAAAGATGACCAGACCCTAACAGCAAGGGACCAATTTCTGAGGGCGCAGAACATGCCAAGCGTGGGACAACTCTGCAAACTGCCCACAAACATCAAAGCGGGTGCTGAAACTCCCCCATCAGAGCCTTCCGCTCTCGATTCAATGGGGCGGTTTGTCACCAGCCCTCCACAGCCGGGCCCGTGGGTCAGGGGAGGAAGGTGGTCTCACACGCTGCTGCCAGCTCGCTGTCGGCAGCTCTCGAAGTGGCGCGTGCAGCCTGAGCTTACCGCAGGCAGCTCTGCAACCGCTGGGGCACAGCCACGCTGCGGAGCGTGGCTTCCTGTCCTACACAGCTCCTGCAGCAAGCTGCTGCTGCCGGAGAGCTGCCATACAGTGACCTGGGGTCAGCGCGTGGAGCAGCACCACTGGGATCCAGAGCCCCAGAAGGCCAAGGTCTCCCCTTTTGGGTGAAGCCTTGAGGAACAGATAGGAGCAAGGCAGCAAAAAGCCTTCTCTGAACCAACCTTGCACCCGGGCAACATCAAGTTGCAGGCGACTCTGCTCTGCTTTCCCACCCAGCCGACAAGCAGCATCTCATTTGCTCGAGCGACTGTACATAGCAGCCAGGGGAGGTGTGAGGCAGGGACCAAAGGCGGCTCTGTGCCTCCCCAAACAGCCTCTGCAGCTCAGCTGATGGCAGAGAGCGGGGCAGGACACCACTTCCCGGGGGGCCTCCAACATCCTCGTGCCGCCTCCCCCAGCCTGTACGACCACAGCCCATGTGCAACCAGCACCGCGTGGGCAGGACATGTCCTGCTGTTCCCTACCACATGCACATATAAGCAGAGCTCTAGCTCTGCTGTGCTGAAATTATTAAACATATATCTCTGCTCTGAAATACCATGCCAAATACCACCATGTCCAGTCCATCACTGGGTTTTCCTCCCAACTCCTCTTGCCTTCCTCCTACAGCTTTTTTTTTTTTTAAGGGATGTGGGGAGCAAATCAAAGATTAGTTTCATTTCCTAACAGACAGATCCTGCCATCAATGCAGGACCACTGAATCAAAGAACGGCAAACGCAGGGCTTTGTTTTCAGCTCCTCAACACCCCATCACAGCAAATACGCCCATGCACACATTCGGTAGTTGGTATCAGGCTACCATCCGCATATGCAACGTATGGAAATCTGCCTGCAAACACCTATATATGCAATTGCAGGTAAAAAGAGGCTGAAAGTGGGACAGGGTCTCTGCTCTTGAGAGGACTTAGTACCTTTGACAAACAAACAAACAAAAATCTTCTATTTTCATTCAATGGAAAGTAATAACAGGTCAATAAACCTCAGCAACCAGTTATCACCAACAAAACAAAAATCTTTCCACAGCGGTAAAGCCCTGGGACACTACTTTAGCTATTATGCTCTAGACACATGAGTTACAAAGGGATGATGCTGACAGCCCACATTTTATGTCTCTCACCAAGTACACAATGCAGGAAATGCCGGTTTGTATCTCCAAGTTTTGAGATGATCAACAAACATATTTTCTGTAACATATATTAACTCAATGTAACTTGGAAGAAGGGTTCTTCCCCCTTGGAAGAACCAGGCAGTTGTGCCAGTTTTGCTGTGTACAGAAATAAGGAAACAAATCACTGACAGGTGCCAAGCAGGCAAGTTGGTGGCACTTCCCATCTGGAAATGCTCTAAGGGTGATAGCAACAAGTTGGTGAGTGCAGTTTCCCCCCCCAAAAAACACTGACATAGCTGAGCTTAGTACTGATGCAACTGATCCCGACAAGGAAAAGGCAGGTGAGTGCTAGCGAACGAGCGTGCCCAGGTAGCCCATACACTAGCCAGCGCACATCAGAGACCTGGGTTTTGCCCAGAGAGGAACAGAACAGGCACCAAGAGGCAATACAGAAGGAGAAACAAAAAGACTGGGCAGAGAAGCAATAACTATGCTCTCGGTCTTGAGGAGAAGTCTTCCAAGGCAGGCATTCACCTGCAGTTTTAATTAACCTTATTAACAAACCTAGGCAGGCTGATGAATCATTCATGACTTCACATTAAGCAGCAAAGTCTGCATCGCAGTCTGAGGTTCTGCGTTCAAGGCACTCTTCTTGGTTGCCCAAGGATTGTCACTGCACAGCTACAGAAGAGCAGCACTCTAACTTAGGGGAAATCCACTGGGTTGTACAATGTCACACCAGGCCCTCGATGTCCTGCTCACAGATCCAACCCAAGGAATCATGGACCCCAATCCAGCCGCAATACTCTACAAAGAGCCCCTCTGCAGTCGTCTCCCCAGCACCTTGCTCATTTACACACTTGCGTTGTTCTCCATATTTGGTGCTGGAAACTTTTCTTGTTATTCATAGGTTTTATTGCATAATCTTAAACTTCTGTGAAATTCTTCTCATTCGAGTCTCCATTAGGTGTGTCACTATTTCTAAAATATCTCCCTACTACATATAACTCATTTGGTGTACTGCTGCTTTTCCATTTTTGTCCAATAGCTCTTTCTTCTTTCTAAAACCAGGCCACAGCTGATGAGATCATGAACCACTAAAATCCATTAGTCCTCCAGATATAATCCATCAAATTTCTCAGCACCCCAGGTAGAGAGGGGAAAGGTCACAACTTTCTGCTACTCCAACCATTTCTGTCAGACACTCGCTTTTGAAGAGCCAAATCCCATCTGTTTAATAACAGTTAAAAAGTTAAGTCCTGGTGGTATAGCAAAAGGCAATTTGCTGGAGAAGTCGAGCTATTTACGGTGCTTGATCACTACTAATGGCTGCTGTAGAATCAAAAAAAAAAAATCCCAGAGTGAGATGTGATAAGCATCTCAATGCCTGCAGTTTGATAGCAAGAAGCTGGGGTTCCATGACACAGAGATTCAAATGCAAGGGCTTGATTTGCAGGCACCTACCCTCTTCTTCCCTTCGACACTGAGCATCAAAAAGATTTGTACTTAGTAGAGGGCCTTCCCAACGCTGTGCTGTTTGGTTGGCAAACGTGTTGTTTGCTGCATGAGGGGCCAACCGCTATCTGTGCTGATCATTACTCACCTATCTCAGCCTGACTTCCAGAGCTGCTGTAGCACTGCACCGGGGATTAGCTGGAGCCCCAAAACATAGATGGTAGGGCTAAAGGAACCTTCACGCCAGTAGGCCCATAGTGCTTACTTTCACCCAGGGAAGCTTCCCACACAGGCTGCCATGCCATTGTTGCAACCCTGGTATTGCATTCCTACAGCCACGTTGCTGTATCCCTTCTAAAGGCAATGTGACATATGAAAGGAACTGCAGAGATGAGATCATACACACCTCCATCTTTTCAACCAAAGATCACAAAGCCCCTTAGGGTGCTGAGGAAGCCTTACACCATGAATTTCATAGACAAGGAAAGCAGCACATCGGGATGGCAGGAGCAGAGCTAGAAACACTGCCTTCAAAAGCCTGACCTAGCACACTGCACAGCAGGCACACCACCTTGCAAAAGTGCAAGGAAGACTCTGCAGTACCACAGAATCACAGAATAGTAGGGGTCGGAAGAGATGTCTGCAGATCATCCAGTCCAAGCCCCCTGCTAAAGCAGGTTAGCCTAGAGCAGGTTGCACAGGAATGCATCCAGGCGTATTTTGAATCTCTCCAGAAAAAGAGATTCCACAACCTCCCTGGGCAGCCTGTTCCAGGGCTCAGACACCTTCACAGGAAAGAAGTTCCTCCTCATGTTCAGGTGGAACTTCCTGTGTTCCAGTTTGTGGCCGTTGCCCCTTGTCCTGTCACTGGGCACCACTGAAGAGTCTGGCCCCATACTCTTGACACCCGCCCTTTAGAGATCTACAAGCATTGATGAGATCCCCTCTCAGTCTTCTCTTCTCCAGGCTGAACAGACCCAGGTCTCTCAGCTTTTCCTCATAAGGGATATGCTCCACTCCCCTAATCGTCTTTGCAGCCCTCCGCTGGACTCTCTGCAGTCATTCCCTGTCTCTCTTGAACTGGGGAGCCCAGAACTGGACAGAGCACTCCAGATGTGGCCTCATNAATCAGAAGATTGTATGCATTAAAGCAATACAAGCCTGGACTGCATAGCGATCCAGATGTCAAGAAGAGTAAATTGCTCCACAGCACCAGAACCGATCATTCTTTTCAGTGACTATAAAGCCTTGCACCAAGTGCATTGTGGGCAGGCACACACCACCCCCTGTCAGTATCACAATTAAGGTGCAAAAATCAAGTTATCAGCGATATTTCTCACAAAACGTACGGTTTCAAATGACGTCTCAGTGGCATGCCAGTCTTTAGAACTACAGCTCCCATCACAGATATCCCCATTTAAAGCCTTAACTGCATTAAGTTAACTGATCGGTGGTGCAGAGTCTGGTTGGAGGCCTGTNTTCTTTACTGTGAGGGTGACAGAGCACTGGAACAGGCTGCCCAGAGAGGTTGTGGAGTCTCCTTCTCTGGAGATATTCAAAACCCGCCTGGATGCATTCCTGTGCAACCTGCTCTAGGCTAACCTGCTTTAGCAGGGGGGTTGGACTAGATGATCTCTAGAGGTCCCTTCCAACCCCTACCATTCTATGATTCTATGATTCTATGATTACTCATCCTTAGTGAGGATATAAAAAGGAGGGACTAATCCCAGCAACTTTCAAAACCCAGACCTTGGCATGGGTTGTAACATCATGGAGAAGCCTGAGCACCTATGCTCTGACCATTCTTGCCAGATCTTGAATTAATCACAGTGACTTCTTTCTTCCTCCTCTCACTTCCTCACCTAGCAGTTTCTTAACACTGAAACTATTAAGGACTTACATTTATATCCAGGTAGTATGAACCTACCACAACTCCTCTCACACTCCATGTTCCAAGATGATCTGTCAAATGATTTGAGATGGAAGGATGAAAAGCAAACCATGAAATATGAGTGGTGTGTCACAGGAGAGAATCTGCTTGGGACGCAAGGAAAGATGGAGAATAACGTTAAAAGTGCTTTAGCCCATACACTAACCCCTCTCCCATTCCCTGCCAACGGTTTATGGGATTGTTTAACATCCCTGGTACACACATCCCAGAACGTTATGTAAAAGCAGTAGCAGTTGCTGGCTGCATAGCCAATTAGATGTTTATAAAGGTACAAAAAAAAAAAAAAAAAAGGAGTGCCAGGGCATGCACTCCCCCAGCATTCCTGAAGGTATGATGCTTGCTCTGGGTGTCCAGATGTTACCGCTCACGTCTCTGCTCTAATCCCATGAGGTCCAGGGCTGGGACTCACAGTCAAGTCTTCATGCAGCAAAAAGAATGTAGGTTGGGATCCAGTACGCTGCTGACAACACCCAGAAAGGACATGCCACTGCCAACATTTCTTTACCAAGTTAGATCATATCCTATTTGTACACTGCGTTTTGTTTGTGGGTTTGTTTTTCTGTTTGAGATTTGGGAATTTTTTTTTTTTTT
>VZSC01008831.1:173778-189245 GCA_013398225.1 Steatornis caripensis
GGGGGGGGGGGAGAGTTTCTGTAAAACAGCAGTTAAAGAAGGGTGCATACATGAGATTGTTCATGGTGAAGGATCCTGGGTTGTACATTTGTACAGAAAGGACTAGGGAGGGAAAAAGAAAAGTCCTGAAATCCTGATGCCAAACACTGCAATGCGAGACAGACTGTCCAAGCCCAAGCAATTTTTAGTCCTGTCAAGTCTGTGATTACAGTTTTCCTCATCTACCTCATGAGAGAGATGATCTCACTACCCACTTGTGACCATAAAGTCATAGCTGTGACTCCAGCAATTGAGTTGAGACAGGAAGGAGCTGAAAAGCATCGGTGGCCTCCAGCCTTCTCCAGGCTCCCGGATGGGTGACAAGGTGCCATCTCGCTGGGATATGGTGTTCAGCTGACCCAAACATCTGAAGGACAAGAAACTTCTGGGGTTTGTGTGCAACTCCAAGCTGACAGGCAGCTTGCTGGCATCTACCAACAGCATGTTGTCACGTATTTCCCCTTTTTAATATTACTTTTTCCCTCTCCAAAGCGTGGTTTCAAGATGAGGAAGCACTTCTCAACCAACGTGACCAAGATTTACCTTGGATTAAAACAAGGAGGCAGGGGAGGGTGGAACCCAGAAAGGGTCTGTAGAGGAAAAGGTCAGGACATGGTTGGAGTGGTTTTCCTCACACGTCAACCGAGAACGTAGCCTGATGCTGACCACATTTCCCATCCAAAGCTCAATATCACTGCAAAGCTGCAGATAAATGTTCTTCTCTTCAAACAGAGCTTTTGCTGGGAATCGCTGCAAGTCCAAGCACATGGCAATCCTAGGTAAGCCAAGAGCAGGACAAGCTCTGTTACAAGGTCGTCATATTTAGGATAACTGCTGTTGTGTTCCCTACTTGATAAATACTTATTTTCTTTGTGAATGGAAGGCCTGGCGTTTTATCTGTGCTACAGCCAGCGTTGCATGTGCTTTATATTACAAAAACACATGCTTTTAACTCCAGCTCACAAGCTAATATGTTTAAAAGCATAAATTCCCTTCTGGAGAAAAGTACTTCCCTACCTGGGTGGCACTGCTAATGTGGACCTTATGCTCCTCTTCCCGTTGACAAGCAGCCCTTGCTGAGGGGGGACACACTACCTTAATTCCCAAAGCAAAATTTTATTCCTTCCAGGAAAAATCACATCAATTTTATCCTTCTAACTTTAATCAGAGAACTTTCACCGGCTGAGGACAGAAATCCCTTGGAGAGCATTTATCTTCTTTCAAAATAAAATCAAGTTACTTCCCTTCTTTAAGGTTTACCAAACCCTGTAATATAAGCCGAGAAGCCAATCAAACAGTTCCTCTCCTCTGTACGAGCAGGATGCTCGGTAACAACCTTGGGGGAAAGAAAATGAAAAAGTCCCTCTAATAAATGCCATACATCTAGTGAAGTGAACCATTACAAACACAGTCCCGTAAGAAAGACAATAAAACACCTAACGCCGTTCAACTCCCAATATGCATGATATTGAAAGAGCCCTAGGTAAGGTTACAGAAGTGAAGAGTTAGATCCTAAACTAGCTGCAGTGGTGCTGCTGATTAGATCCTTACCACCGCTGCACCATGAGTTTCGGCTTTTTATGAATCTAAAAGATTCCTCTTGCAGCCCAGCAGCACTTGAAAGGCTTCTGGGACATGACCACACACAGTACTATGAAGCGCTGGGGTGGTTTCAGATACCGAAATAGACAGTCTGAACAAGTAATGACCCACTGGAAAATTCATAGCAAGAGATGGAAAGACCTGGTACTCTTCAAACAGCTACACGTCCTGACTGCGGCTTTGAAGGAAGCCACAACACTGTCTATTGTAAAAAGCACTGTTCCTGTGGAAACAGTTGCTTAATATTGTTAGAGATGGAGTAAGAATAAATACTATAGGTGTACAGAATTTTGCAACTAGCCATTTACTGGCTAAATATATATAGATATATATTTAAAAGGGAAAAAAAGATCTTGTTATCGTTGTCAGTGAAAAAAAAATATCAGGTATGAATAAAGAATATTTTTGTGCAGCTGAAGTAATTTTTAAAAACAAAACACACAATTCTCTTCAAATAAAATTTCATATGCTCAGGACTATTAACATAAGGAGACTCTTTGGTCAGCCTAGAAACAAACCACAAAACTTACATTGAAAAAATGTTCACGAGCTGTTTCAAGGTCAGAAAGATTCTTTCAGAACAATCCTTTAGGAGCCAAGCACAGAGGCACCCAAGGTTGTTTAAAACCAGCGAGGCTCAGTTACTCTTTTCTCACCCAATGTTCATGTTCAAAACAGGAACAGGCGCTTCCAAAATGTTGCTAAAATAAGCAGTGGCGGTGCTTAAAAACGACGAGTACTGCATATCCATTGCTGAGGCAAGTCTCTTTGCACTAAGCTTATTTATATATAGAAATAAATCCACTGACCTCGTATTAATCACAAACACTCCTTTCTCTATGACAAAAGGAAATGACAAACTTGCAAGGACACATCAGAAACCTTCTGAGCTCACATACACATAAGCCAAAACATGTGACGACTTGAATGATCATTGCTTCTCTTTAAAGAAATCCACCCTGACCCCGCAATTTTATTCTTGACAAAATCAGAAGAGTGAAATTCTAAAATGGGCCATCGATGATTTTGGATCTAGCTTCAGTTTTCCATTCTAAGGTTCTTCCCAAATTCTGGAGTTCTAAAGTTCTTAATTATAAGAGTTTTACTCAAAAAAGTGGTAACCCGAGGGAACACCACCAGCCAAAGGGATTTGTCCTCCATACTCGCAGTGCTAAGCGAGAACTGAAATGAGTGTGCGCTGTGTCCTGCCTGCCCCTCAACACGCACACGCTCACAGGCATCTCTACCCCACGAGCATTAACATCCCACGCGCCTGCAGATGTGCAGCCACAAGCAGCAACTGCCTGCCCAAGACATGGCTTTCAACACCCCTTCGGCAGAGCTCAGATAACATCAGAGTGGGGTTTTGCACATGTCCAACAGTGGTTGTAGTTAACTACTGGGAAGAGCAGAGGGTTGATTATGAACTGATAAATCATTAACCAAGTTCTTCAGTAGATACAAAATAAAGGGAAAAGCCATCTTGGTATCTTGATCAAAAGGAGATGACTGTCCCCAGCCCGCCCCACAAGCCTCCCCACCTTTTCTTCCGGCCGTCACCGTTCCTCTGCAAAGGCAGCAGAATGGATGCTGCTTGCACACAACTCCAAAACCACAGTTCACAGCCCACTACATTAACTCATTCAGCCTTTGACTGATGTTTTATTTAGCAAGCTCAGCTGTGAAATGGTGTAGGCAAGAAGCAAGGACATGAGCACCCTACCTCTCCTGCTGCACGGCGACTGCCCATGGGGCAGAAGACAACAAAAACCTGCTGGGTATCCTCCTAGTTCTGCCCCATGCAAGCTGCCAGAGCTCATAAGTCACAAGCCTGCTGAAAAAGTGCTTCATCCAAAACCCATTCTTAGTCTGGGTTTCATCCATACTAGCACATGAATGTATTTTGCCTACAAGGGGCTGAAACCCACTCTGCGAGGATGTGCAACATAGCCTGAATTTTTGATGTCTTATTCCTGAGCCTGCCAGACACTCCAGAATCCAAGAGTTCGCTCTCCGTTCCAACACTGTCATTCCAAGATGATGACAAACCCTAAGGACCGGGATACAGCGAATCCTGCCTTGCAGAGACAGCACCACAACAGTAAATGTGGGTGTCCCCCTGTCCTTCAGGTAGAGCTAGAGATCTTACCTCAACCTATAGAGATCTGGAACACGCAAGAGAAGCCACATCTGCTTCTGTAACATTGCTGCCCGTTTTTTTTTTTTGTCTGCATCATATTCCTTTTGTCCCTCAAATGGAAGGAATAAGGCCCTACTGCCCAGGCTCACTAGCGCAGCTCTAGAACTTGCTCCTTTCTTGGACATGAGTGCCACGAACTTGATGCTCTTGCCAAAAACCATTCAGCAAGATTTTACAAAGGAAAGCGAAACATGGTCCTTCTGAGAATCAAGAAGATGGGGAAAAACTTTATCATCTTTATTGGCAAGACAGACTAAATGTTAACTGAGCTAATGATTTGAAAGTGTGGTCAAAATGAGTTACTATCATTAAGTACTCATGGGGTTATTATAATAGGGGCTAATTTTTGAGAGGAAGATGACTTATCCTAGCACAGCTGGGTTTCTACCCAGTTTTGCTCCACTCCAAACCGAGAACAGCTTAGTTGCTTGTATAGTAGATATTAAACCACCACAATTACATCCCATTATGTTAAGGAAGACTTAAACCAGCATTTTTTTCTTAGCATAGGTCTGTAAGCTGCCATGTGATGTGTCCCTTGCAGAAAGAGGCTGAAAGTTCTAAGAAAGGAAACTGACTGTAGGGTCATTTCCAACAATCTCCCGTAAGTCACCCTCCCTCACAAGTCAGTCTTGTGAGCAATTCTTGTGGGAGTACCCAAAGCTCCTACACCGGACTTTTTACTGTTATTAAGTAAATAGATAATGAAGTGATAGGTGTGGGGCTTCATCTTGCAAACTGATTATCAACACAATACTCCTACAAAGCCCTATCAGGGTCACACTTGACACCACTGTAGCTTTTGTATTAAGCAGTGTGTTCCAACTGCGTAGCTTTGACAAGAAATCCCACCACAGATTTGGGCAGCACAGGAACATTTTCCTCACATGGTTATATTCTTCCAGGCTCAGAAGCAAACTGCCTTACAGAATACATTTTCATTGAATATATTAATGCTAGATGCCTCAGTCTCTGAATGACCTAGATAATAAACTCATTGCACGGAAGCCAATTCCTTCCACTTTCTCAGCTCCATGAGCACTCACTGTGCTCAATAAATAATGTACAAGCCAGCCATCATTATAAACCCTTGTTGCATGCAAGAAGGAGGAAAGAAAGGTGTCCATTTCTTCTCCCAATTAGACCAGTGCAAAGCTGGCAGCATAACTCCATTGATACCATTGGGAATCCACCGACGTAAATTCAGCAAGCAAAAGCAGAGGCAAGCACTGGGCTCCTATTCTGCTGAAATTGCACAGAAGACACAGGCAAACTTTTTTTACAGAGTGACATTTTACAACAAGTAAGAAAGGAGGAAGACAACTTTCACGTCGATGTTACTAAAAATAGATGCCAGAAAGAAGTGAGGTATGGAGAGCATCTTCTCAGAGTACGCCAGAGTTTACACACGAGGGAAGGATAAGAACTGGGCCCCACTGCATGGAAGGTTCCTCCCTCTCTTCTTCAAATTTAAAGCATTTAAATTTTAAAAGAATTAAAGGATACAAGCTAGAAGAAAACATTCAGTAAATCAATCCCAGATTTCACCACTTAGAATGACACATTTTTCCTCTGCTCTTCAACCCCAGGAAAAAGCCCAACAAGCTATATGGCCCTGTTTACCAAGCCAAATAAATGCAGGGCAAAGTGGGAATTCAAACAGGATAAGCTAGTCTTTCACTAGTTGCTCTCAATCGAGAAGTCATTCATTATTCTGAAGGAACTTAGCCCAGAATTGAATAAGTTTAGTACAGGATGAGCACGCTGACCAGTCTAGGCAGAGAGAATCACTCCAGAAACTATCTCACACGTAGACAAGCCAGCTCCAGCGCTATCGGAGACAGCATTTATTTGCAACTAATTTGTCAGATAAAAGCACTTAGGAGTACAGACATCCTGTGCTGATTTTCACTGTCATAGTAAAACTGTCACCTGCTTTCCCACCCAGACCATAGAGCCAGCCAGCTCCAGCGAGCTGACACAACCCTAAATGATCTTTCTGACAGCACACGCCTCTGACTCACACCGACAGCACTCGGCATAGTTATGACTGGTCCCTGCTTGAACCTACTACAGCACCTATAAAGTTGTGAGTGATGGCAAATCTCTTCTATCCAAAAAGCAATAAAAACATTCCCAAACTAAGACCCCATTGCCACCATAGGAGTTTTAAGATATTAAAGCAAGAGGAGATGTGTATGAAGACTTTAATTTACAAGTGACATCTTGCTTACATGACAGAGTAAAATTAAATTTACTATAATGCAGACTAACGACAAAGACCTAAGAAAAAAAAGTAAGAGACAAGCAAAGGAAAAACAGAAACCACAGAGCGGGCCAGAGAGAAGGCTAGAAACCGGAAGTGCTGTACGAAGGTATGAGCTGCTGTTTCAGACCAAATCAGACCAGCTGACAGGTCAAAATCCTGCCTCTGAGGATGGCTGATACTATACACGAGACAAAGGCAGAAAAAACATCTCGGCGTTCAGATATGGAACTACCACCTCAAACCTCTCCTCACCCCATAGATGCACATTGTCAGACTATCTGTCAGTATAATTCTACCTATTAGGTGTAATGTCCTGGGACAGCATACATACACAGCCTGTTTCTCACATCCTCTCCCTCACTTGCCTCCATCTGAGAGGTTACAGGGCTCTGCTGATCTGCCAAGTGATTTCACACTGCAAATTATTTTATCAGTTTATTTTTTTAAAAAGTACAGCAGACATGTTCTACTCATACACCAAATCGCACGTTTAGAAATATGTCTTGCATGGACATATTTTTCTCTTCGCCTCCTTTTGACAGAAATACCTGCATTGCAAGAAAAAGGAAAAAAAAAAGTCAAAAAATTTCCACTAAGGCCTACACAGCATTGGCATGTTGGTTAAAAAAAAATAATAAATAAAATCTATCTCCCATCTCACAAACTGAAGTCAGCTACCAAAGCTGCCCAGCTTTTGTTTCTGCACCAGTACTTCCCCTGCTGCCTGTTCTACAGCAAGGAGACTTCTCCTGGAAGGAGTCTGGAGAGCTGCCACCATATCACTGATACAAATAAAACCAACTCACTCACGAAACTCAATACTTAACGAAATTTGGCAGATGAACACCAAGAAAAAGTCTTTATGTAATGTCATCTACAGGTTCACACTCCCCTCCCTCCTCCTCGCCAACATTTTTTTGTACTGGCAAAGCTCGTGGGTAACTACAGTCTCAGCAGCATGCTCTTGCTCCAGTACAAGCTGTGCTGACCCAAAGGGCAGGTCTACACTGTATAATGGAGCACAGAAATTCCCATCCAGCAACAAGCAGTGCCAGCCGACAAGCTGAAATCTTCTCCCAGACCCAAAGCCCCAAATGCCCCGTGTCCGTGCACCCCAGTGCCAGGGCTGTCATCCTTTCCAGGCTGGGCTGCATCGGTTTGCAAGGTGGCACTCAGAGGACACAATCCTAGATGTGACATCCATCTGTCATGCAGACAAGACGCATGCATCCCCCATCTGTGGCAAATGCACAGACTGTCTTGAGGGCATCAGGACACAGATCACCGGTGGGCTAAAGGGCACGAGGCTTTCTGGAGATGCAGTTAGACGTGGGTCCCACAAGGAAGACAGTGGCCAAAAACAAGCTGGAGGCTGCCAGAGCAACATTTCTGCCTGCAACCTGTCCCCTGACACACATCTGAGGAGCCCCAGCAAAGAGCAAAGCAGGGAGCTGGCCATCAGCCGGTAAAACTGCTCTGACAGGCCTGTGGGATAGATCTGGCCATCGATTAGATGACTCTGGTGTAGCATAGCAAGGGCACAAGGGCACACACTTGGGAGGGTAGTGAAAAAGCGATTTTTTCCATCACCTTGGGCCCAGCACAGACGCTGAGATTTTAGCAAGGACTATCGGTAGCACCCGAATCACTGAGGAACGCTTGCTCTTGCACAGCGTCACGCCAACGCAACGAAACCTGGCTTACATCTGTTCACGGTGCTGGCTTTCAAAATAAAACAGGATGGTTTCCTCAGCGATTGAATTTCCTGAGCGATGAGAACATCTCATGATGTCAAAGAATAAAAAAAATGTCATTGGCACTGCAGAAATTGAAGTCATTTGTCTGGCCTACCCTAAGTGGCTTAGCAACATTAATTGGATGCTTCAGGATGCACTTTGTTTTAGACATACATTTGCTATCTTTGATATAATTATAAAGCAAGTCTTTCCCTCGCAACCAGCCAGGGCTTCTTGTACCAGCAGAACCAAGGGCACGGCTCGGGAGAGGAACAATCGCCTGGTGAGCTCCACCAGGACACGGCGCCAGGTTAGTTACCCAGGACTCCAGCCTGGCTCATTGCACGGCCCCACAAATAACGCAGAGGTGGAATAAGCAGTCAGAACACGGATTCCTTCACTGCCTCCAGAAGAAATTAAGTCTGCAGCATATTTTGACATATATTATCTGCGTGCCTAAATAGGCTGAGATTTGGGAAGGAAGAAGGAGCGATGCCTGATCCGGAAACCTTTACAAAAACTGCCAGCAACTCCTTTCACTTGGTAACTCTTCTGTTCATCTTTTTCTCCATGGTTACACAAAAGGTCCTCGATTTCTTGATTATATTAGCAAAGCACAATAGCTACAATGAAGCCTAAAACATCAAAGGAGCTTTAATAGTTTGCAAAGAAAGGGTGGGAGTCTTATTCACTTCAGTAAGGGATATGCTTTCATATTGAATTACACTGTAAATCAGTAGACTTTCTAATGGCATTTCAATGGCTTAAATGGCCCCCTTGACAATCTCTTCTGCGGGGTTTATTGCCTATAAGCTCAAAATGACCAGGAACCAAATCATTACTCAGAAAATACTCCAAACAGAATGCCTTGGACAGCTAGGATGAAATATATTTTTATAGAAAGACCTGTGGCAAAAGCTAAATATAAGACATGAACAGCAAGGCGAGGCCCACAGGGTGCAGAGAGCGGGGCTGGGGATGGAGCTTCCTGGGGTGCTGGGCTCACTTGTGCTGCAGTTGCCCCGCGGGCCCCCTCCTCTGCACACAGCCCCTCCAAAAAGAGCAACCGCAGGGCTGGGGGCACAGGTCTGCAAACACCCTTAGGAGCTGCTTCTGCCACGATGAACAAGAGAAGGAGACACAGGCATCAGTCCTTGGCCTGCTCCCCCTCTCTCACCAAAGCTTGCAGGTCATTCAGCAGCAACACCATCAGCTGAGCAACAGGCAGCGGCCGAAACAGAAAGCTAACCCTGGCATCAGTGTCAGCCTCGCGCCCCAGCAACCACATTAGCAAGGGCTTTGACAAACAACTCCAGAAAATCTTGCGTGACGACGCGAGCCGAGGCCTCTCCCAGCCACCCGCTCCACCCCACGAGAAGCTGCCACCAAGCTGGAGAGGCGAACTGCCGGTCCCTGGGCTGGCAGGCAAAGGCAGCGTGGGCTGACAAGCCACTGCACGTGGAGCGGACCGGGCTCCGGCTGGCAACCCGAGTGCCCACCACACTGCTGAGCCAGAGGGCCTGGGTACCTTTCAGTGGGGTTTGCATTGAGCTTTCAGCTCGGCAGCCGCTCGCAGCCTGGGAAAGCGACCTGATGATGCTTGTAGAGCCTGTCCGAGCCAAACTGCGCTGGGAGGGAAAGCGTGCTCCGCTCCCGCACACCTCTCCGGCATTCCCAGAGCCCTTTCCAACTCCAACAGCATGAAAGCAACAGTTCTCAAGACACAGCTGCAGAAAAGCAGACTAAGGAACACACCAGAAAGCCGGTCCCGCAGCAGGACCAGGCACCCAGCCGCATGAAGGACAGCCAAACTCATATCCTGCTGTACCCACTCTGAAGCCAGGGCATGAACTCCAGTCCCACAGGCCCCTACTGGCATCCCAGTGCCTCCGACCACTGGAAACTGGCTCTTCTTATGCTGTGACCAAATCTTTCCAGCCTAATAAACTCTCAAACAAAATGCCTATGTTCTCCAAGCATGCTCACAGTTGTCAGACAGGCTGTTTATTGGGGGAGAGCTCGTGGATGAGCGAGAAACAGGACCCCTAACCAGCTCAACTTCTGATGCTGAAACAGGGCAGCAAGTGTGCAGCTCTTCGTGACACAGTCAGCTCTAGTTGTTCTCATCTGCCTTGATCAGTGAAACTGTTATTAGCATCACACACACCAGGATTACTTAATATCTGACAAGCAGCAATAATTTTTCCTTCATTTATTTATGACAGTCTTTGGTTTAGGCTGCAGGGCACGCTTGGGTAGCCTTGGTGCATGGGACTCTGCTGGCATTTTGAAGGGTTTGTTCGCAGGGCCAAAGGACAGCTGTACACTAAAGGAAAAAAACACAAGCCAAAATTCTGGCAGCTTTCAAAAACCACCTTACCTTCTGCAGTGGGTGTTTCTCTCCACTGTTCCCATTCAACACAACAACTGCACACCAGTAATAATAATTAGAGAAGCAACTCAAAACTTATCAAGAAATAGAGAACGAACTTAATTTACTCGAGCCTAGTTTGCAATTAATGTGCAGTGTGGTGTTCACACAGATCAGAGGTCTACACTATGTATATGATTGTCACATGCATGGAAAAAGAAACCATATAGACAGATTGCTACCGCTCTTTATTTCAGCCTGCTACTGACCTACCAGAGGAGACACCATTCACTCCTACTCCACAAGCTGCAGTCCATCTCTACGGGTGGGCACAGGCTGATGCAGACACAAAATACTGCATCGCAAAACCCTCTGTCAACAGCTATAAAATATTTTTGGCTTCCTGATGCAGATTTTGCCCACCTGGGGAACACTGCAGCAAAGCAGGAGTGAAAACAAGAAGCAACCATATCGTATTTGACCTGCAGCACTTTGGTTGTCTGCCAAGGTCAGGATGCTCTGTGGAAGAAGTTGCATCCTCCTTTAAGTCTTCAATTTAATGTTCAATAAATACAATTGCATATACACATGGGTAAAACACAATTCTTTTTGCCTTAAGAAAGAAAAAAAATCATAGGAAAGGATACAGGGGAAAGAGCTCAAGTTCAGGAATGCATGAGAATTACTCGTCTTAATCTCTTCCCGCACACGTGAGCAAATGGTAACAAACTCATCAGGAAGTTGCGACTGGCTCGTTAATCTTACCGTCCATCTGTTACCTAATTTCCTTCAGTACACTCTGATAATTTGCTACTTCAAGATCAAGGTTTAATTTAACTCCCTGTTGAAGTCCTAGAAATTATGACATCTCTACTCAAGGACTAACGATTTTTACAATCGTAATTAAATAATTCCCTAGTAACAATGCAATTCAGTATCTGTAAACAGTGTTTCCTCAAGCTTAAAAATTACTTCAGCTACTACACAAAACTCATAGGAATGATCCTATGTATTGTAAACATCTCCCCTTCCAGTTACAACTCAGTACTCCAAGTTACTTATGTTGTTTCAGTAACATATGACTGCTTCCTATACTGCACTCACAGTTAAAGAGGAGATACTGCCTTTTAAAGAAGCATACACGGAGTAAAAAGATCTTAGCACATGCTAGCACAAAATTAAATGCTTTAAAAGACAAGTTTCAACCCTGATGTAAATCATAACACAACATCTTCCAGACAGCAGCCAGCTTAGTTCTCTGCTGCGCTGCACCTGGCCGGGCCATGCGCACCTGTGTAAAATGCTACCATTCAGGTTTGCACAATTTCACACCCACACAGGAAAATGCCGACCAGAAAGAACACGGTACCGGAGAGATCGCTCCCGGTTTAACTACATTAAAGCATGCTGAAGGCAAGATGGCATTTAATTGACATTATTAAGAAAAACGACTGCTCTGCAACTTGACAAGTAAATATAAGAAATGGGAAACAGAGAGAAGGATCTTGATGCTAATAAGCTCTTACAGATTTGATCTGTGTAAAATTAGTCAAACTTGTTTAACAACTAACATGCAAATTCAAAAAATGTCCAGACCATGCTGATGTGTTTACTAGAAAGACTTCAGAAAACAATCACAATGGTTAGAAGAAAAAGGGTCAGTTTTGAAGAGTTTCTGCAGCATGGATTTTATTGCAAATTATGAACAGAGAACTCTGTCCCAGTACCCAGAGGGATGACTCAGGTGTATAAGCATTACTGGTGAGACAGTTCATGTCCATGCACTTACTCATCTGCCTAAGTGTTAGGGATCATAATTGCAGTGATGTACCTGCAAGTCATATGGGAAGCACCAATGCTTACACACCAACTGCTCCTACTTGCCTCTTGCAGATACTTCGTGCGGTTCTCACAAGAGGTGGTGATCAATGGTACAACTAATCACTTTTTTGTTCAGCAGGAGAAAAATCCATGTTTATAAACGGAGCAGATGAGCCCGAAAGCTCACGCCAAAACTTTCAGGGCAGCACGTGAGGTGAGGGACTGTCCCAGGTAATCCTTGGCTCTCCGGAGGAGAGCTTCGGAAGCAGAGGCAGCCAGCTGCTCTGCCATGTTTGGCTGTTACCAATCCAAGGAGCATGTGGAGTTTACCAATATATTGTTGTCCTTGTCTCTGAAAAGCAAACACAAAAATTCTATTGCAAATCAAAATGAAAAACTGTGCACAGCCAAGTAAGTGTAAGCCAGGTTAAACTTTGAGGATTCACCAATTTTCCCCTCACGCCATTCACTCCTTCCTTGCATATGGGTGCTTTTGCTTTGGGAATGGAAAGAGGGCAGGGTTTCAGAGTGGAGGTGTTGCAAATCATCTGCAAATCCCTTGTGGTGTGTTGTATTGTGCCAGCAGTTCACCAGCCCTGAGTTAGTACAAACCAGCATTTCCTATCCTTCTGATTACACAAAACCCCGTGACAGCCTTGCTGGATTTATCAAGACATATTGAATTATCAAGGCAAGATGCTGTTCCCTGTCATCATGTGATCCTGGCTGCACGCTATGCGAGATGCTAACGAAGCAAGTCAAAAGGGAGGGGAGAGGGGAAAGGGAACAGAAGATGAACGCTTGCTCACTCCCCACTAAATCTACCCCAGCTGTAATTTTTAGACATTAACTGAGAAGGAGAGCAGCAGCTCTTAGCCTCTGTCTACATGTCCAGATACAACATCAGTTTACATCGGCCTAGTTAAACTTGCTGATTGCCTGCCACGTTGCACCCACAAACTCACAGGTACAGGAGTTCACAAAACATGTGCCTACCCGGCGGGGATAACAAACTGTTCCCTCACCAAAGATCAAGCAAGCATTTCAGGCCACAGACTGCATCTGTCCTAAAAATCAGCACTGCAGGACGGATGAAACAAGAGAAACAGCGGGCCCCTGGACATGCATGCATCCACACCAGAGGCAATATTATTACAGATATTTCAGTAATGTAAATAAGGCCACCATCTTTGCAACAGAGCAGTCCGATCCCACGTGTGGCCAGACCCAGTGCGACCGGGACTCCAGTGTCCTGAGAGGATAGGGCCTCCCTCAACGGCAAAGAGGAAACACCTCCAGCAAATCAAGCACAAAGAAAACCCTCAAAACCACAGCTCTCTATCCTGAGCTCACTCCTTTGCCCTGGCCCACAGGAGTCTGTTCTGTATTTAAAACTGTTTTAGCACAAGTCCCAGGAGCAGTTTCTCTCCAGCAGCACAACCAGCCTGGGAAGCTGGGTACACACCCACTGAGCAAACCCCTGTGAACACTGCTCTGGCCGTGCTGTCGGCAGCAACACCTGAGCTAACTCGTGTGAGGCTAACTCGGATCCCTCTGCCCGACACAAAACCACATCAGTGACTGTCTGAGAGACACCACCTTTAGTGCCTGAACCTCCAGCCTATCCATACAGTACCCAAGGACAACAGAAGTAGGAAAAAAATAGTACCAATATACACCTATTAATCAATCTTGCGACAGGGATTTCCTTCTAATCACCCCAGAGGTGTAGCATCACACCTCAGCCACAGACACCATCTGAGAACAGACAGCACCAGCGTTCTCCCCAGTGACACGATCGAGATGTCTATCTGTTCTCTACAGCGTCAGCTCTCTTTCCTCCACGTCTGATTTTATTGTGGTGGTTACCTGACCACGCGTGCTGAACTTCCTGGCCTCAAAAAAAATTAATACCTATCTTAACGTTGGAAATTCTCAGCTCTGCTGCACCTTCTCTACCCAGAAATGCTTTTTTTTTTTCTTTTTTAACCTAACACCAGCGAACTACTCTCTGGATCAACACAGTCACTTCTTCCTCCTTTACAGTAGTGGAAGGAAAGGCAGAACTTCAGAGCCTGTACTATTCCTTTCACTTACCATTAGGACTAAGACATAAATAAGGTTCTCTAGGCCGGATGCAAGTGACATCTACTTGGAAATAACCCAGAATTAGCTGTAAGTGAAACTGCGTTCAACCAGTGCAGCAGTGTACGTCACAGACACAAGACTAGTCCTGCCATTCTGTTAAGAAGTCAAAGAAATTCACATGAACACATCAAACAACTGTGCAAGCCCGTGTAGATCTGAGCAGAAATACATCCAACCCAGGTATCCAAGTTTCCAACTATATCTCTGTGCGCTAAGCAAAAGAAGGATGGTACACGATCACGTGAGTGTGCAGGTGTGCTCTGCTGGTTACGACTTACTGCTAGTTTACAAAGACGAGCGACTTCGCAGCCCTCAACTACAGCATCTTGACCCTCAAGCTACAAGAAGCTTGGGGCTTTTTGTTCTTAGGGTCCCAAAACGTATCACCTGAAACAGCAGTCTAAATAGCAGTCTAAGCAAACCTAAAGCATGGGGGCACAAACAGATGCATGAAGGCAGACCTGTGTAAACACAGACACACACGCCGGGCTGCGTGCATCTGCAGCACAGGCGTGCAAGGGCAAGCCCTAGCTCTGCGAGTACCCTTCAAGCAACTTCATTCATTCGGAGGAGCCCAGCTCGAGCTTCTCCTCGAGGCAGCTACTCACCCAGCCTTCGAAGCTGTCGTTGGGGCCCGCGGAGCGCAGGAGGTCCTGGAAGTGCAAGGTGCAGTTGGCAACAAAGTCGTCGTAGCCGATGGGGGTGTCGTGGAAGACAGACAGCTCGATCTGATGCCCGTCGGTAACCGTGGCCGAGAACTCCTCGTTGTAGGTGGGTTTGTTGGTCTTCTGCTTGGTGCTGGTCTGCCCAATGCGCACCTGGTCCACGCTGACAGTGACATAGGGGTCCAAGAGCTGGTAGCCCTTGCGGAAGAGCGAGTGCCGGAGGGACCAGCGGGTGGGCTGCAGGCCCACCGCCTCCCCGATCCGCACCTTCAGGTACCCGTTGAACTTCATGGCTCCGGACATGGCCGACCCCCCGGGGCGCCCGGGAGCCCGGAGGAGAGCCAGACCCCTCTCCCGCGGAGCCGGGCCGGCAGCCAGCCCCGCCTNCAATGCGCACCTGGTCCACGCTGACAGTGACATAGGGGTCCAAGAGCTGGTAGCCCTTGCGGAAGAGCGAGTGCCGGAGGGACCAGCGGGTGGGCTGCAGGCCCACCGCCTCCCCGATCCGCACCTTCAGGTACCCGTTGAACTTCATGGCTCCGGACATGGCCGACCCCCCGGGGCGCCCGGGAGCCCGGAGGAGAGCCAGACCCCTCTCCCGCGGAGCCGGGCCGGC
>VZSC01008863.1:0-16013 GCA_013398225.1 Steatornis caripensis
CTTTCCAGCAGCAGCTGTATGAGGTGACCCTCGATGAAGGTCCCGCCACGCTCAACGCCACCCTCGTCACCGTGCAGGCCCTGGACCAAGACGAGGGACCCAACGGCACGGTTGCGTACGCCATCACTGAAGGCAACATCTTGGGTACCTTCCACATCAACAGCACCACGGTCAGTAAGGTTGCCAGCCCCACCCCGGCCATGCCCCCATCCCACTGCTCTCATTCCTGGCCAATCTCCCCTTGCCTTGCAGGGGCAGATCCGCACGGTGAAGGAGCTGGACTACGAGATCAGCCATGGACGCTACACCTTGATCGTCACTGCCACTGACCAGTGCCCCATCATCTCACGCCGGCTGACGTCCACTGCCACGGTAGGGAGCTGCTGGCGGGGTTGCAACACCACGGGCTCTTCGGGGTCAAGGAGTTCCCCCCTCACGCAAGCAGTTTCACATCTCCTTCCCAGTGGTCACCGGTCGCTTTTCCCAGCTGCGGCCAGTTTGCCCAGTTGCTGTCACCTCGCTCCCTCATGGGGAGTTGCAAACCAGGGACATGGGCAAGGGATGCTCGTTGGTTAATTAGCCTAATTATTTGGTCGTGCAAAGACACAAACAGAAGAAATTGCTTTTGAGTTGCATTATGTTGTCTTTAGAGGTCCCCTTGGTTCTTCTTGCCTGAGGGGACAGTAGATAGTAAAGCATTGCTGGAGCATTAAGTTCTGCTTCATCTTTATCTTCTCAGATTATTTATCTGCTTTTTAAATTCCTTTTTCATTCTTCATATAGAGGTTATTTAAAGCCTCTGGTCATTTTTGTTGCTTCTCTTTATAGCTGTTCCCTTTCTCCTGGGCCATGGTGCACTGCTCAAATTGTGGGGAGGGCAGACTAGTAGCTCCAAAGAAAATATTTTGCAGGAATTGTATGCATCGTTGATTATTTTTGTGACCAAAGCCTAAATTTGATGGGTTGTACAGCAGACATTGTCCATGCCTGCAATGATTTTGGGGTCTGCAGGTGGAATGGATCAGTTAGATCTTGTGCCTTGGCTCCTTGTTGTAGACCATGTCGCCTCGCTCAGATATTGCGCCAAGTGTTTCGTAGTCCCCCAAAAGGGTATAAGTTCTTGTGTGCGAAGGAAAAAAATGAGAAACTGAAGGGGAGGCACCAGTGCAGGAGATTTCCATGGATACAGTCTGTCCCCGCAAGCCTGGCAGCACTGTGGTCCGTGCTTGGGCAGACGGGAAGCCTTCAGACGTGTGCATCTGAGACTGCTGGAGGTGCCTTCCTGGCCCAGGAGAACTGCAGCAGAAACCTTGAGACCTGGGGTTTAACTGCCGGCAGGGAAGGTGGCAGCTGCTAGCATGCTGCAGGTGAAGGCAGGGCTGTCCCTGCTCTTAGCCCAAGCAGAGACATGAACTTGGAAACCCCCTCAGCAACAAGTACCGAAGGTAGAAGGGATAGGAAACACCCTCCCTATGTGTCCCAGGGAGTTTGTGCCAGCACCGTATGAAAACACAGCTTTTAGGAGGAGGTTTAGTGATTATCTGAGATCCCAGGTGATGGGAAAGCCGTCACCCTGATAAGGCGGGCCAGTGTTTGTTTTCTCCACTGCTAGGAAATGGAGCAGAGACTCAGATATACTCTTCTGTAAAGATGAAATTTAGCCAGTAACAAACGCCCATCTGATGGATTTTACTGTCCTTTAACCCAGGAGGTGGGCAAGCTCCTCTTAAGCACTGTCTTTCTTGTAACCATCCATACCACCGAAGGTCAACCTTCTATTAACCACTGGAGACTCTCCTCCTCAGGCAGGGTTTCTCCACTGTGCAAGTTCCCCGAAGCCCCGAGGTCGTCCATTTAATAGCCAGCCCAGCTTTAAACCGTGACCCCTAGCAAGGGGATAACCCTCTCTGCAACATCATACTGTATAGAGCTATATAGATGTCTTCTATGTAGTCTGACTCTGTTAAAAGGCAAGACTCGAGTTCATCCGATCCCCAGCTTCTCCGGCAGCCCCGTGCTCTACTCTGTCCTAAAATCATTGATGCTTTCCCCTGTTGAGATCTGTAGGATTGGTGTCTAGCCAGCCAAGTGTGTCGTAGGAAGGGATGCTAAGAGGGGAAACGCGCCAACGGCATTGGTGGTGTTTTGTGTTCGAGCAAGGACTTAAGCTGCAAATTTTTTAAAGTTTGCTCAGCATTAGGAATTAAGCCCTTGGTGGAGGAAAAGGAGTGAGCAAATGTGAGGCTGGGTGCAGAGGTCAGGTCTCTCCAAACTCATGGCTTTGGCAGTCAAATCCATGTCTGTGGTTTTTCTCTGTCCAGCTTGAGTTTCAGGGTGTGAATGTGCAGCACACTTGGCTTTTGCGTTCACTTCTCCATTGCTGCATGTGGCCCAGAGGTTGAAAAGGGCCCCACCTGTGTGCAGCTGGAGTTTCATAGCGTTGCTGGGCATGAGCAGGAATAACTGAGTTTGAGTCCCTGAACTGTGAGCTGGATGTCTGGACAACCCAGCAAAGCCAGAAATATGGGACTTCTGTGGCTCCCCAGCCTCGTGGCCAGCAGGCTGGTGCCCCCGTCCATCCCTCTCCTTTCACTGCCCTCCACCCTCTTGCCCTGACCACAGGTGCTGGTGAACCTCAACGACATCAACGACAACCGTCCCACCTTCCCTCGGCCCTACGAGGGTCCCTTCGACGTCACGGAAGGGCAGCCCGGCCCTCGCGTCTGGACCTTCCTGGCCCACGATGGCGACTCAGGACCCAGCGGGCAAGTGGAGTACAGCATCATCTCTGGGGACCCCCTCGGTGAGCAGGGATGTGGGGGGCATCACCTCTCCTTCTGGCTGCCCTGTGGAGGCTCAAAGGGGTTGGCTTGGGAGCGAGGGCGGAAGTGTTTCAGAAGAGCCATCCTCCCAGCCGTGCACTTCTGCGAATTCAGCCTTCGACACCAGGAAATCCTGTTTTGAGCAACAGGAAACTTAACCTGTTCATGGCCAGCAGAGGGGGAGGCCGGGGCTTGTGCAAGGCAGGGGGGATATCTGCTAAACAATAAAGGCAAAAAAACAAAAGAGGCAAAAACCAGACCACAGAAAGAGAAACCGAGAGCTGCAAGTGCACGGCCCCGTGCCTTCACCCCCATGGGGTTTGCAGGGCATTTGGGGACTGAACTGCTCTGCACCCCATGGCAAAGCTGTAGCTCTAGCCCACCAGCACCCCAGAGCAGGTGGCAGAGGAGCTGTGGACATCTCCAGCCTTGGGGACATACGGCTGTCCCTCTGTGAACGTGTGGTGACTTTAGCCCAGGGTATCTGGAAAGCAGAGCCCAGTCCCATCTCCCAAGCTGACCCTGCTGCAAAGCTTTTCCAGAACAACCAGGATGCTGCCCCTTGGCTTGAGGGGCCCCGTGCCGTGTAACCCATCCTACTCTGGCCATCATGGGGCACAGGCAGGTGCTTGGAGGGCTGTTGGCACCTTAAGTAAGGCCCAACCAAG
Source organism: Steatornis caripensis (assembly GCA_013398225.1). Taxonomy (NCBI): domain Eukaryota; kingdom Metazoa; phylum Chordata; class Aves; order Caprimulgiformes; family Steatornithidae; genus Steatornis; species Steatornis caripensis. The sequence goes on from VZSC01008863.1 coordinate 3,491, forward strand.
GAGTGTGAGCATCTCTTATTTGGCTGTTCAACTCGTGTCCCCTGCTCCTGCTGGTACCTGGGGGTGCATCAGTGCCCAGGATAGACCCCAGCTACCCACAGTCCTCCCACATCTGCAATAACGGGGCACTGGGACTGTTGTCCCCACACCCATCATGGTGCCTGTCCTCCGTTTCTGAAACCAACCATCTGCCTGGGGAGCTGGGCCGTTCACAGCACGGCACGAGCCAGGGCCCCACTGTCTCTGGCAGGGGAGTTTGTGATCTCCCCGGTGGAAGGGGAGCTGCGAGTGCGGAAGGATGCTGAGCTGGACCGTGAGAACATCGCTTTCTACAACCTCACCATCGCCGCCCGGGACTGGGGAGTGCCCCCACTCAGCTCTACAGTGAGTCCCCAGGGGTGGCGTGGGAGGCTGTGGGGTGCCCTTGCCCATGCCCAGCTCCTGCCTTGGGATCTCCTCTATCTTCTCTCTCCTCCCCTCCTCCTCTTTCCCCTTGTCCCTGGGGTTTTCCTCCCCAAAACTGTAGTGGGCTGAATGAGGAAGCCCATCTCTTGCCCAGGGTGGGACAAAAAAAGGACAGGAGGGATGGAAATAGGTGCCACATGCCTGTACCGTTTCTCTCCCTGGCAGATGCTCGTGGGCGTCCGTGTGCTGGACATCAACGACAATGACCCCGTGCTCCTCAACCTCCCGATGAACCTCACCCTCAGTGAGAATGCCCCCATCTCCAGCTTCGTCACCCGTGTCCTCGCCCGGGACGCAGACAAGGGGCCAAACGCCCTCTTGACCTTTGACATAACATCAGGCAACACAGAAAACGCCTTCTACATCAACAGCACCGTACGGCCCTGGGGATCACAGCCACCCAGCGCTGGGGGGTGGGATGCTGGGACACGGAGGGTGGGCACCCCTGGCCCAGGGAGCCCTGCCATCCCTTGGCACCCATGGGTGCCATCTGGTGTGCTGCCTTCCCTCACCCTGCCCGGGCAGGAGATGCCCCAGGGGAAGCATATCTCACATCCCTTGTACCTATTTTCTCTCGTTTTTCTCTCGGTAGAGCGGCATCATCTATGTAAACCGCCCGCTGGACAGGGAGCAAGTGGCAGAGTACAGACTGACCGTCACAGTGAAGGACAACCCTGAGAATATACGCAATGCCAGGCGGGTAATTATGGACACCGCAGGGGTCTCCAGTGCCGCAAGCAGCACGGCAGGTGGGAGACAGAGCTCCTGCCATCACCAAAAAACAGGCGGTGCATTTACCCGCAGCTGTTCCAATAGAAGCCTCATTCCCCAAAAGCTTCTGGGGGTCACAAGGAGAGGGATGCAACCCCCTCCTCGTTAGAGAACGGGACAAGTAGGATTTAGGGCAAGTCCAACATCTCGTGTTGACTCCATGCAACAGCAGTAGATGTCACGGAAGATGGGACAAAGTTGGGCTGGAGAGTTGGGCAACGACAATGACACTGGAGCATCCTTTGGCCCTGCCAAGATGTCCCACACATTGTCCTTTGGGGTGCAGGCTAGGAAGGGATGCCCAGAGTGAGGGTCCCTGCACACCGCCCAGGGTGGCCCAGGGAGCACAGCATCACAGTTGCACAGGGCTCCAGTTTGACCACCAGTGTCAGGAGGTGAGGCAGGAGGTAAGCTCAAGGAAATGACATTGTGGTCATTGCCCTCTTGTCCCTGTTTTCCTTTAGGATTTTGACCTGCTGGTCATTTCCATAGCGGATGAGAATGACAACCGCCCGCTCTTCACCCAGAGTTCCTACCAGGCCGAGGTGATGGAGAACTCGCCCTCGGGTAGGTCTCTCTTCACTCCCTTACATGGCTCCTGGAGACTTCCTTTGGGGCCGGGCGAGGGGAGGTATCTCCTGGCCATCGTGGAGGAGACACAACGCTGAGCAGGGAGAGGCTGCAGGTCAGTGGGACGGGATGGTGAGGGGCTCCCGCTGACTGCCTGAGGAGGTCAGCCCATAGGAGACGGTGTCTTTGGTCTGTGCTGCTGGCTTCCTGGCACAGGTCAGGCACGACCCTGTGAGAAATTGGCCCCATTTGGGAATTGCTCAGTTGCAGACAGCAAGACGTGCCCATGGTCTGAGCCAAGCCCTGGGTGCAGCCTTGAGAGCACCAACCTGCCTGGCGTCCCTGTAGGGGATGGAGTCAGCTCCATCACCAGCACCTCGAGCCACCTTGCTCTGGGGGTTAGAGATAAAACAGTCCAGCCTGCTCAGGCAGACGTTTCCCAGCCAAAGAGATAGAAATATTCCTCTTTTTTTTTTACCCTCTTACCATTTAAATAGCTCCCTGCTCCAAGGCATGAGGCACGTCCTTGTCCCACCATTGAGGGACATGCCAAGCAAAGTGTTCGGGTGCCTCCGGGTGACGCCCTTGGCAGCAAGGTGCTGGTGCCACCCGACTGACAAATGTGTCTGTCTGTTTATTTGTAGCCGGACGTCCCACCACCTCGCCTGGGCCTCGCAAGTCAGTCTGCAAGGCTGCAGCAGCCGCCCCTCCCCGCTGCCTCGTGCCCTTCAAGGCCCCGCTCTGTCACCTCCTCCATCCATTCATTGCCGTCCCTCATGCATCACTGGGGTGGGAGGGGGACGGGGGGTGCTCCGTCGGGGGGGCCACAACCCTCCCTAACCCTTGTCATCCCATCCAGGGACTCCGGTCACAGTGCTCAATGGACCTGTCCTAGCTCTGGATGGTGACCAGGGCAGCAATGCTGTGGTGACCTACCAGCTCCTGGAAGCACCCTTGGACCTCTTCGTTATCGACAACAGGACAGGTGGGATGTCTCAGCAGGCCCCTGTCCCCAGCCCAGGGATACCAGGCAGCCATGGGGTCTGTCACCAGGCTTTTCCTCTTCTCCAGGTGTCATTTCGGTGAAGCCCGGCAGTGTGATAGACCGAGAGGCTTTGCTGGACCCTCACCTGGAGCTCATGCTGCTGGCTAGTGACGTGGGGGGGCTGAACAGCACTGCCAGCCTAGCAGTGACCGTCCTGGATGACAATGACAACCGCCCCATCTTCCAGTCGGCATCCATCACAGCGCGGCTGCGGGAAAACAGCCCCCCAGGTCAGGAGAGGGCTGGGACTGGGTGTGAGGATGGGTAATGGGGACACCTGGGCGTCCCCCTGGGACTGTGAAGATCCAGCTCCCAGTGCCAGCACTGGCCAGGATGGGGTTGAAGGGAAAAATTGGGAATTGAGGCTGCCCACACTACTCGACAGTATTTATCTTGGGACAGAGGGCTTGTTGCTGCTGCCCTCCAACCCTCGCTTGAGAGGGCTGCGTCCCCCCTTTCCAGGCTTCTCCGTCCTCCAGGTGACAGCCACAGATGCTGACAGTGGCCTCAACCAGCAGCTGGATTACCGGATCGAGGGCGGTGGCCAGGACAGGTTCCTGATTGACGCCGCCACGGGAGTGATCCGCGTGGCCAACATCAGCATCGACCGGGAGGAGCGGGATGCCTACCGGCTGACGGTGGTGGCCGTAGACCAGGGCACGCCGGCACTCTCAGGCACCACCACCGTCAGCCTCGTCATTGACGATGTCAACGACTGCCGACCCGAGTTCATCAACCCCATTCAGAGGGTCAGCATCCCCGAGTCAGCTGCCCCCGGCACTGTGGTGGCCGAGGTGACTGCCATCGACCGGGACCTCCACCCCCACCTGGAGTACTACCTGCTGGAGATTGTGGCTCGTGACGACACTGATGCGCTGGTGCCCAACCAGCAAGGAGCGTTCACAGTGGATTTCAGGACAGGTAGGAGAGCGAGAAGGGCAGCACGGGCGGCGCGGACCCCTCTCCTTGCTTCTGCTTCTTCTTCTCTGCCTGGAGGTAGGTGTCCAAGGCACAGGGAGATGATGCTCCCCTCCTGCCTGCCCGCTCTCCTCCTTTGGCTGCCCTGTCTCACCCTGCCCTGTCCTCTCTTCCCCATCCAACTGATTTAACTAACCCTTTTCTTTCCTTCCCGGCTCTCGGCCCGCCAGGTTTGTCTCTGTGTCTGTGCTCATTTCTCTCTGCGCGCCATCCATCGCCTCCCTCCATCTCACCCATCACCACCACAGGCAGCCGTGCTGCGGGCCGGGGGCTGCTCAGCCTTGGCAGACCAGACGCAGGCACCCTCGCTGGGGGGAGCAGGGGGGGTACTCCAGGGTAAGTGGTGGGCTCTACCCTTGGGCAAGGAGGGCCAGGAGCTCCCTGTGTCTCTTTTGGAAGCACAGAGCTGATCCAGCAAAGAAAAGCGCCCGTGTTGGAAAGGATATGGGACAAGACTCTTAAAGACGCCTGGACGCGGAGCTAAGATGGATGGGGTCGTGCAGGGGAGCAGCAGCAGTTGCTCCGAAACCCATCTCGTCCACGCAACCCAAACCCTTACCCCGGCTGAGGCAGTGTGAAAATCTGTTAGCTGGGCAAAGTGGAGCAGGCAGGAAGGCAGGAGGTGGAGAGCAGGGGGAGAGAGCTCAGCTCCTCCCAAAGCTATCTAGTGTTTTCCCCTTTTAGCCTTTGAGGAAAGGCAGGTGAGCAAGTGCAGCGGAGGGTGCAGCAGCTGGCTGGTGCAGACCAGTCTGCCGAGAGTCCTCGGTGGGGGAGCACAGGCACAGCCTGTGACTCCCATCTTTTTGGGGTCCCCAGGAGCTGTGAAGATCAAAACCCCCCTCAACCGGGAACTGGTGGCTACCTACGAGGTCACCATCTCCGTCCACGACAATGCCAGCGAAGTCGTCAACCGCTCTGTCAGCATGCCCAACGGTAAGCCTGGGCTCCTGCCAGGAAGCATGGGGCCGGCGCTGGTGGCTGTCGGGGGCTGGCGCAGCCTTTCCCAGGCACCAGCGCAGCTTCTGGATAGCTCCCCAGCAGCTCTCCCACCACCATCCTGACCGGCAGCGTTCCCAGTGGGAGCAGTCCTGGACCAGCTCCCAGGAGGTTTGGGTTCTCCTCTGGGCCCTCCTTTGGAGAATGGCCCGGACATCACAGGGCTGCACTGGGTATGCAGAGGACTGTGTGCCCATAACCATACCATGGGAGACATCTGTTTCTTCATTACCATCCCCGTGATGTCTTGCCACCCTGTGCCTGGTAAATCCGGGCCTGTGTGTGAGAAGGCAAGGCACATGCAGATCAGGAGTAGGTCTGAAGCAGTGAGACTGTCCCGCAGCCAGCTCAGGGCATAGCACCTTTACTGAATTTTGCCTTTTTTCTTGATGAACCAGCTCCACTTAGTTGGCTTTCCTGGAGTTTCATGCTTGTATCTTTACAACCCTCCTTTCTTGCATCCTTCCTTCCCTTCTCTTTCTCATTTGTCATCTTCTCTTCCCCTGTGGTCTCCACCATGGCAACAGCCAAGCTGACAGTCAACGTCTTGGATGTCAATGACAACACACCCCGCTTCCGCCCCTATGGCATCACCTATTTCACCGAGAGGATCCTGGAGGGAGCCACGCAGGGCACCACACTCATCTCCATCTCAGCAGTGGACCCGGACAAAGGCGCTAATGGGCAGATCACCTATGAGCTGCTGAACCTCTCCCCAGAAGGCTATGCCTGTCTTGAAGACCAGTCGGCAGGTTGGTGGCCTGGGGAGGCGGAGGTTCTGTGCCAGGTTGGTGGCCTGGGGCAAGTTTCTCATTTCAGGGTCTGCCATCCTCTAGGGAAGGTTGTGGCCAACAGGACAGTGGACTATGAGGAGGTGCAGTGGCTGAACTTTACCGTCCGAGCTTCCGACAATGGCTCTCCCCGCAGATCTGCTGAGATCCCTGTGTACCTCCAGATAGTGGACATCAACGACAACAATCCCATTTTCAGCCAACCATCCTACCAGGTGAGCTGGGCTCTCCCGTCCAAGTCCGTGTGGCACTGGGCAGCACCTGCCCGGAAAGGCTTGAGCACAGAGCTGGGGGTTCTCCAGGGGCACCTTCTCTTCCCTCTGTCTGTGCTTGAGCTGTCTGAAGAAGATGGTCAACTCACTTCTGCGTGAATAATCTTGTTCTGGGTCCAGCTGTGCCCACCCATGGGTGCCACCCTGCACCCTTGATTACTGCCTGCTAAACCAGCAAGTTATGCAGCGACCAGTCCCGTCTGCTCTCTTTGCTTGCAGAAAACTGTCTTTGAGGACATGCCGCTGGGTACGGTAATCCTCAGGGTCAAGGCTACGGATGCAGATTCTGGGCGATTTGCTCTCATCCAGTACAGCCTGGGGGACGGAGAGGGCAAGTTTGGGATAAACCCCAACACGGTAAGGAGCCAACCAAGGCTGGAATAGAGGGCGAAAAGGGAGGGGAGGCTGAGGTAGTCCCACCTTGTGCCTTGCTCCCACACCTCACCTTCTGCCCCTTCTCGAGTACCAGCTCTGCCAGACAAGATCCACCTGAAGGTCTCTGTGTGCCGCAGGGCGACATCTACATCCTGTCAGCCCTGGACCGGGAGAAGAAGGATCACTACACACTCACAGCTGTGGCCAGGGATAACCCTGGGGACATGTCCAGCAACCGTCGGGAGAACTCCGTGCAGGTAGGGCTCTCCTCCTTCCACCACCCCTCGTGTGGCGGTTCCCAGCAAGAAGGTGTTAAACCTCAGATGGTGCAGGAGCGGGCCAGGTCGGAGGGAGGCAACGGAGTAGGAGGGGCAGGGGAGGGTGACGCTATTGTCTGCAAGTGCTCCGACGTCAATGGGTGCCCCAGCCACTTAGCCCCCATTGTTGCAGGCAGGAATTTGGCTCACAGAGCTAAGCGAATAGCAGGAAGGGCATCGCGCTCCTGCAGCAGAGCCACGGGTCACGGCAGGGGTACAGCCCAGCTGTCTCCAGCCTCACGTCACCCAGCCGGCTGTGCTTTTTTGCAGGTGCTGATCACAGTCCTGGACATCAATGACTTCAGGCCCCAGTTCAGCAACAACCGGTTCAGCACCAGCGTCTACGAGAATGAGCCGGCGGGGACGTCTGTGATCACCATGACTGCCACTGACCTGGACGAAGGGGACAATGGCGTGGTGACCTACAGCATCGAGGGCCCTGGAGCAGGTAGGTGCCAGCGGTGGGGGGGCTGCTCCCCAGGGAGGAGGATTACCACGAGGAGCAATTGGAGGAGATGTACGGACCAAGCCTATGTCCCATGTCCTGCGGCTGATTCGGAGCAAGGTTGTGCATGTGCTCCTAGGAGCAATACCAAAGGCGTGCAGCTTTCAGTATTGCTCCACAGTTCCCAGTTCCTTGTGGTGTGGCATGTTACAGCTCTGCCTGCCTTCGTCCTGCAGCCCAGCCTTGGCTTATCCTCTCGTCTCCCCCATCCCAGCAGGATTTTCTATGCACACAAGTGTGTCTTGGGGCAAACCCACTACACGCTTTAGAGGAAAGCCAAGAAGGACTAGGGGGTTGTGAGTGGATAGTGATAGTGCCTGAAATCCGGTGTATCTCTGCATGCTGAGCAGTAATGGGAACCAAGCAAAACCCAGCGTAAAGGTAGAGGGAAATGTCAGGAAGTTCATTCTCCTGAGACCCGTGGGCTTCTCTGACCACTGCCCTGTCCCAGCCAGTGTAGCTGACCTGGGCAGCGCTGAAACGCAGCCAGGGCTGGCTTGGCAGCAGGGCCCTTGTCGCTGCCCAGCGGCAGGGAGTTGGCAGCGAGCAGGGATGCTCTGAAATGGCTCCCTAAGAGCATCCGCACCCCTGGCCTTAGGCAACCCACTCTGGTCCATCACCCATCACAGATTTCCCACCTTCAGCTGGTAGACTGATTTCTAATCGTAATTTATCTGGTGCCTAGCATACTGAGGCAGAGATGTGTTTTTTCTACCCCAGAGGCTTTCAAGATCAATAAAGACTCTGGGCTTGTCACATCCTGGCGACGCTTGCAGTCCTACGAGAGGTTCAACCTGACCGTGGTGGCCACGGACAAGGGACAGCCCCCGCTCTGGGGGACCACCATGCTCCACATTGAGGTCATCGACATCAACGACAACCGCCCTGTCTTCGTCCGCCCGCCCAACGGCACCATCCTGCACATCACAGAGGTAAACCCCTTGAGAGGGAGTGGGGTCATGGCATGCTGAGACCATGCCCGGGAGCACTCCTGCCTACCAGTGGCAAAATCCGTTCTCGCTCTCCACCGGGAACGAAACAAGACCTTGGTTTAAGATGCAGCGAGAAGGTTTGGGTTGTGGAGTTGGGTGGTCAACAGCAGGCCCCTCCGTAGATGCAAGAAGGGATGCCAGGACAGCTTTGAGGAACATGCGAAATAAGGAAATGGCCGTTCACTGCATGCCAGGCCTGTTTATAAACAAAGGCCAAAATGCTGACATTTAAGATGTTTCTCCTTTCTGAGAAGCTGGGCTTGGCTCAGCCAGTCCTCAGCAGGCACGCGGAGCAGCCACCCTGCCAAAGGGAAACATGACTCCACGTTGCCAGCCCCTGGTTGGATTTTGGGCAGCAGGAGCCTCCCAACCCCAATACAAGGGGATCTGGAGGGGCAGGGAGAGTAGGGAGCTCGCATGCAGTACTGGGACTGAGGAGATGCACGTGTGCAAGCAGGAGATCCCCCTGCGGTCCAACATCTACGAGGTCTACGCCACGGACAAAGACGAGGGCCTCAATGGAGCGGTGCTCTACAACCTGCTGAAAACTGGGGCAGGGAACAAAGACTGGGAGTATTTCAGCATCGATTCGGTCAGCGGGCTGATCCAGACGGCCATGCGGCTGGACCGGGAGAAGCAGGCAGTGTACAACGTGAGCTGGGCAGCAGCATGCCCGTGGGGTGGCCGGGACGGTCCTTGAGGCTGTGGGACCGGTGTGGGGCTGGCAGAGTGCTCGCGATGCGGTGGGGATGAGAGCAGCTGTCACAGTTGCAAAGACGTCACACCTTAGTGGGTGGTTACCAAGTGTCGTCAGAGGGTTGCATCCCAGTGGGCCAACTCCCAATTCCCTGTTAAATGCCCTCAAAATCCTCCGCCACCCAGTCACCCCATCGGCGATGTCTTCTGGCCCACGTGGCTTTGCCCAGGACAGTGCTTCTGCTTCTCTCCCCAGCTGATCATCGTGGCCTGCGACCAGGGCCAGCCAGCCTACGAGACCATGCAGCCCCTCCAGGTCGCGCTTGACGACATCGATGACAACGAGCCTGTCTTCCTCAGGCCACCCGTAAGGCACCGGGACGGAGGGGACAGGACACGGGGGGTGCAGGGATGGGGTTGCTAGCAAGCACCTGTCATGGAGCTGAGTGTCACCACAGCGGGGAGTGCGATGGGATTTGTCTGCTTTTGGTCTTTCAAAGCAAAAAAAAAGCTGCCTCAGTGCTCATAACCATCCCTTCTCCTGGGGTCTCTGGCAGAGGGACAGTCCCCAGTATCAGGTGCTCTCCATTCCCGAGCACTCACAGCCAGGCACCGTGGTGGGGAACGTCACCGGTGCAGTGGATGCGGATGAGGGCTCCAACGCCATTGTCTACTACTTCATAGCAGGTGGGTGCCGAGCGGGGAGGTGAAGGGCAGCTCTGTGTCCCCGCGCATGCCCCTCACCAAGCGTTTCCGTAGCTCCCATCTTCTCCTTGCTGCCTTTCTGTCCTGGTAAATGGGCAAGGTGGTGGTTCACAAATGTCGAGCCCAGAGGGGACTAATCCCCTTTCTGTGCCCAGCTGGGAACCGGGAGAGCAACTTCCAACTGAGCCGGGAGGGCAAGTTGCAGGTCTTGCGAGACCTGGACCGGGAAAAGGAGCCATACTACTCCATCATCGTCAAAGCATCCAGCCAGAGAAACTGGTCCCCTCCCCGGGGCCAACGGACGGGCAGAGCCCAGCCCTGGGACCTCAGTGGGGACCTGACCCTTCAGGAGGTGCGAATCTTCCTGGACGACATCAATGACCAGTCCCCCCAGTTCACCAAGTCAGAGTACACAGCGGGTAAGGGGTGCCAGGGGCTAGAGGGTACCCGGAGCCAAAGGTGCTCTGAGGAAAATCCAGCTAGGTGGAGGGATGGTGAGAGCTGGCCCAGCCCCAGGTCTCTGTTCTGTTTCTCTCTCAAGGGGTTGCTACCGACGCCAAGGTGGGATCGGAGCTGATCAGAGTGGTCGCAGTGGACACCGACGTGGGCAATAACAGCCTGGTCCTGTACAACATCTTGGGCATCCGCTACATCAAGCAGCACTCCAATGACTCTGAGGAGGTGGCCAACATCTTCAGCATCGGTGTGTAGCCTGCATGCCACGTCCAGTTACATCCCTGTGGCTAAAGACATCCCCGTGACAGGCGTCACTGATCCTGTGACCATCCTTCCCCTAGGAACTCTTGACGGGATCTTGCGAACCTTCGACCTCTTCACGGCCTACAACCCTGGCTACTTTGTGGTGGACATTATGGCGTCTGACCTGGTAGGCCACAATGACACAGCCGTCGTGGGGATTTACATCCTGCGGGATGACCAGCGGGTCAAAATCATCATCAACGAGATCCCAGACAAGGTCAGGCAGTTCGAGGAGGAGTTCATCAGCTTGCTGTCCAACATCACGGGTGCCATTGTCAACACAGACGACGTGCAGGTAACCATCCACCTTTAAGGTTGCTTTAAGGGGTAGGTAACCTTCCACATGCTGCTTGGGAGGCCTCCTTTGAGGGTGTCCTGTCTGTATAAACCATAGACACTCCTGTGCTCTGAAGTTGATGGGTACACCCAAGCCTGGGGTGTATCAAAGGGGTCCAGACCAACCCCATGCCAGGCTTGAGGGTATCTTGCCAGGCGAGTGCACCTCGGGGCATGCTCAGGAGATGCCCCAGGAGGAGACTTCTTCCACGCTTCAGACCTTGCCGTCTCTCCCCAGTTCCATGTTGACAAGAAAGGTCGGGTGAACTTTGCACAGACGGAGCTGCTGATCCACGTGGTGAACAGGGAGACCAACCGCATCCTGGACGTGGAACGGTACGCCACCTGTCCATCACCCAGCCCAGCGCCCAGCCCACTGAGTCCTCAGGGACCCTCACTAACGTCAAGATGCCCAAGCGCCCCTTCTCTTTCCAGGGTGATTCAGATGATAGACGAGAACAAGGAGCAGCTGAGGAACCTCTTCAGAAACTACAACGTGCTGGACGTGCAACCCGCCATCACCGCCCAGGCCCCAGATGACCTCTCGGCTCTGCAGGTAATGGCCCAGCCGGGGCTGGAGATGGCCGCTGCTTGCAGGTGGGGCAATGTCCCTTCCCATCCTCCATGGCCCTCCATTGCCTGGAGAGATGTTTCACCCAAATAATTTTGGACGGGTGCCCACCGCCAGCTGCTGGCTCCAAGCCATATGTTGCTGCTACCCCTCTGTCTCTCCCAGATGGCAATCATCGTGCTGGCCGTCCTGCTCTTCCTGGCTGCCATGCTCTTCATCCTCATGAACTGGTACTACCGGACAGTGTGAGTAACGCATGGGCTCTGCCCCACCGGCCACATCTCTCCAGGGGCCAGGGCCACCCACGTGGTTGCTTCTGGCCCTGGCAGTGCTGGCAAGCAAAGGAGGGCATCAGCATCAACACCTACTGCGGTGGGGCTCAGCCTGGGTTCAGAAATTGCCTCTCTTCCTCCAGAATGTAAAAGTTTTAATGCTGATGTTGCCTCTCCCCACCAAGCTCGCCATCCTTATCCATACGGGAGCTCTTTGCAGGGTTATTGCAAATCTGTGCCCTTCTCTCCTTTTGAGCATCTGCCTTATTTTCTTCCCCTGATTTACTGTATTTCTTTTGCAGGCATAAAAGGAAATTGAAAGCCATAGTGGCTGGCTCTACCGGTGAGCAATGTTTGGGGTTGTCCAGCTGCGTGAGACAGTGGGGCGCATAGGCAGCCCAGAGCGGGTGCGAGGGGCAGCGCGGGGAACATCATTGGGCTGCGAATCAGATGCTATCCTGCCCAGCAAGCTGCGATGGCGGGAGGCTTTTCTCAGCATCCAGGCTCTGCGTTATCAGCCGCATCCCAGCACGTTTCTCGTGCCACTGGTGCCTTTTTTGGTCGCCGAGTTCTGCTCCCCAGCAAAGGCGTGCCTTCCATGCCCGCAGCTGGGCTGGTTTGCTGCTCGGCCCGCTGGCATGCCGCCCCATAACCCCCACCCCTGCCTTTTGCAGGGAACAGAGGCTTCATGGATATCATGGACATGCCAAACACTAACAAGTACTCCTTCGACGGGTGAGTTCTCCCCTGCCCTCCCCTCCCCAGTTTGCTACCTCGTGGGATTGCAGGCTGCTCCCAGGAAGGAGACGCCTGGGTTTTGCCACCCGGGATGTGTGGGAGGTGGAGGNTTCGACGGGTGAGTTCTCCCCTGCCCTCCCCTCCCCAGTTTGCTACCTCGTGGGATTGCAGGCTGCTCCCAGGAAGGAGACGCCTGGGTTTTGCCACCCGGGATGTGTGGGAGGTGGAGGCGCCACACCTCCGTGCTCTGCAGAGCGATGCAGCCGGGCATGCCGTGCAGGGCACGACTCTGGCCCTGGGACGCGTGCTTGCCCCCGTCAGCTCTTAATCATAGAATCATAGAATCATAATCATAGAATGGTAGGGGTT
>VZSC01008931.1:0-17830 GCA_013398225.1 Steatornis caripensis
AACTCTATCATAGCCGAACCCAGGACAATGTATTACTTCAATGTACTTTTCAGTTGAGTCGGAGTAGTATATCCTAAGGTATAAAGTCCAATTGGGAGGATTTAACAGGGCTTGGGAAGAGTTAGTTGTGTGTTATCATTACAGGAATTTGCTAGATAGTTTTGCAGTTCTCTAAAAATCTGTAATAATTCACATTCAGTAAGATGAAGTGCAACAAACTACTAACATTTCCTTTACAAAAGAAAGAGGCAATGAATGATAGGAGAGATAAGGTGGCATCATTAAACAAGCTGACCACAAAGGAACCACAATTGGTAAGTCTCCTTCAGCTTACTGATGCACATCATGCTGTAAGTGTAGCGACACTGTAGGGAAATGAGAGATGGGAAGGCCTTGGAAAAGAACAATCTGCCCAGTTTGGGCCTCAGCTTGTCCGAGGAGAGTCAGTTCTGAGATATATTTTGTGGTTTAATAGTTATGTGCTGTTTTAGCCCAGAGTAAGTGCACTGAAGAGATTCAACATGCTTCCCTGCAGTTGTTGATTCATCCAATTAGGTGTGCTATACAACTCAGCTACATATGAGGGGACAAGCATTTCACTTTCTGTGCTTTACGTTATAGATGGCTTAATAGAGAATTCACAAATCAAAACGTTCAACCTTTTCCAGCATTATGTGCAAAAAAAAACCTTGAAAAATGATTCATGGTAATTCAGAGACATTTGTTGTACTAATGTGTTTATTTTTAAGGCTCCATGTTTTCCTTCCTCATGATTTCGCTAAACAATTTAATGAAAAGTATTTACATTCCTCTGAGAGAATAACTTCATATTCTGGAATCAAGTTGTTGCACTGAAAAGTCAGGAGTTAAAACATTGCTTTCTGTGAAATAGAAGAGATTAAAAAGATGGAAGAAAAAAACCCCAAAGTTACTTTGATATGAAGGCATATAACTAACCCTTTTTAGATTAGCACGTTTAAGTATCTTTTGTAACTCTGGTTCTAATACTGTTCTTTAAAATAAAAAACGTGAGAAAATCAGATAGGCCAACAAACTGATCCATTGCCTTTTCAGGGTGGAGTAAACTTCCCCAAAACTTTGATTATGAAAATGTTAATGATCTGAAGGACTGCATAGTTCAGTCTACAGAAAGGGTGATGAGAGCTTGGGTGAGCAGGGACAGGGGTAAGTGGAGGGAAGACTTGGGTAAGTGGAGGGAAGACTTACTGGGACTACTTTGGTGAGAAGGAACAGTAGTTTTACAACAGAGATGCTGCTGATTTGAGAGAGTGAGAGCTGGGAATATGACCTTTTGGAAGAGTTAAGGCTGCATGAGCTGCTCCTGTGGAAAGAAACAAGGTAAATTGTTCTTCTTTCTCTGGTAGTCACGCTCACAGAAATGCAGATGGACTAGCAAGTGAGAGAGAGCAGGATGCTGCTGAGGTATGGTTGCAGGTGGAATATCTTTCCTTGGATAGCCTGTAGTAGTACTTCTGTAGCCAGCCTACTATCTCACTTTATATTAATAGGCTTCTGATGAAATGATGTAGAAAATGCTGTGCTACAGAATTAATGCCATAGGTTGGGCCATTATCAAGAACTGAAGTGAAGTAGGCTGCGTTTTGTCAAGTTTGCTTGTAAACAGAGTTCTCATCACAAAAGGTCTACAAGTTTATGCAAGCAAGTAAGTGCAGTGTTAGGCCTGTTGATAAGTTCTTTTCCTGGCAACTGCAAATATCAAAGAAGATTGAATGAATCCAGACGGCTTTGGAAATAAAAGTGTCTGAAACTGTCACCCTTATTTGAAAGACTATAATATCTTTTATTATGTACTGTTACTGCAATATCAACAATAACAGCTCTCTCCATAGGTTTAGCTTCATGAAGTCTGTACCTCTGTGGTCATGCCTGTGTCTTTTCTTCATGGGGATAGTGTTTCCTACACAGCCACCTTCCCCACTAGTGAGAAGTGTGGGGTCAGAGTCAAGATGATCTTTGTCTCTGGTGCTATTTATCTTCCCAAATGGTATTAAAATAGAGTTGTATTACTTTGGGGTTCACTAAGCTCAGAAAAGAATGTCTAAAAGGTGGTTTATTAGGATTGTGAATCTCGTCTCTACTGTAATATTCTGTTTGATATTGTGAAGACCTGTAATGGTATCACTTATCACCAGTGTATGGGTAGATAATAGAAGCATTATTCATTCGATAACAAAGGAAGTGTTAAAATGTCCTCTTTACTCTTTCTTTTCCTGCCTTCTTTTTTATGTTATGTTTTTTTGTGCATTCCTCCTCCTCCCCTCTCCTGGCCACTTAAAGTGGGCTGTTGAGATAACAGTGCTTTGAAGTAAACACAGCATCCTCTGTGAATTTTCATTACTGTGATCAGTTTAAGCCATGACAATAACAGGTGCTAGATGAAAAATCACTAGCAGAGTTGACTTGTTTTTTTCCATTTCTTTGTATTTCTACTATTTGTTTCTTAAATGAAAGCAATGAGAGCTGTACAAAGACTGTCTTACACTTGGTAAACTTGATTCTAAAACACAATGTGTAATGCCTCACTTCCCTAGTGGCAGAAAGGATCTACACTGTACAATTAAGATGTCTTATTACTTCGTTGTTCCCTCCTACATCCTCCCTCCTTCCCCTCCCTGTCCCCCCTCTTCTTTTTCATTATGTCTTACTTACTACTTACTACTACTTACAGTAGTAGTTAGAGCCTGCTTTGGCCTAGTACAGAAAGAAGAATATTTTTCCTCTAACTTTAATTATGTTATTTCTGCAACATGCAGTTAAATTATTTGTTCTTGTTAATTCAGCAAGAAAACCATTTGTCACCAACAGTTCTTCATGCTTGTGTGTTTTTTTCAGCCTAACTGAATTTAAAAAGGCAATCGCTTAAAGCTGGCCCTGTGATAACTATATACTGAGATGTTATGTTTTTGTATTTGCAGCTTCCTTTAAAGGGAAGAGGAGGCATGATTCAGAGCTGTGGTACTTGTCTTTTCACTCTTGTGGGCCTTTAAGGAATAAATGACAGGTCTAACAAAATTCTACATATGACTGTTTTTGCAAGACACTGCAGCATGCCAGGGTCAGTCCAATACCCTTGTTCTTACAAGGCCTCTGAATAAGGCATTGATCTTCAATCTATGTTAATATTTCAAAGGAAATCATGTCGTGTTAGGAAAATATGAATTTTAACTCTGTGTCCTAGGGAAAACACCCTGAGGAAGGTAGGGCAAGAGTATTACTGAAAAAGGTATAGCTCTTCATATTGTCTTTTGGTACTAATAGATAATGAATAGTCATCATAATATTGCATTTGAAGGGACAGCAGAATTTTATAGTATTCATTCAACGTGAAGACTCTGGATTTCATTAGGTAGCAACAAGCATAGCAAGACATTTAACAGGGGACATGACGTCTGAATTGCAATTGGGCAGAAGAACTTACTTACTGTTGTGATCCTTCCTCTGGGAGAATAGAGTAGAATAGATTTATTTGAAGAAAAAATATCTGTATATATAAACCAAGTAGCAATTGTAATGTTTTTTCCAGGTTATTTTGTAAAACTGATTTGATTATCTTATACGAAATAGGAAAAGGGAAGAAAACTGTATACCTGTTGGATGTGTGGGGTTTGTTTTTTTTTTTTCTCCAGAATTTTGCATAAAAAAAAAAGAAGTATATCAGTCTTGTGGAATTCTTTCTTACATGTACAGAAGAGTAATTATGTCTTTTTCTGCAGCTTCACTGGAACACTGTGATTTTTTTTTTTCCCAGAAATGCAAGGAATGTTCAGCATTTAAATAAATTTCAAAAGGAAATGCACAACCTATGAGTGAGTTCATTCGATCTGAAAGTCAGGACCTCCGCAAGCCTCGTCCTTAAACAGAACACGTGCTTATCCAAAGTGCACACAAGTAATTAAACTCAACCTTAATTTTCTTAAATGTAATTGAATTTCATGGTGCATGGAGTATTGTGGAGTTACCTACCAGTGGTTTCAATAAGCTTTGGCAGCATTAGAGTCAGCATGTTTATAGCATCACAGTGGGAAGTTTAAAAAGCCACTGATTCCTTAAATGTTAAAACATATAAAAAGCTTTTTTTTTGTTTCATTTGAACAGTCAGTTCACATCTCTATACAAACATCCTTGATGCAGCTATGATTTTTTCAGTATCTTCTGCTTGCGAAAGGCAAAAAAGTGACAATTTTGCTTCTGTGGAGTGGCATTCTGCTTGCAACTGGTCTCATCAGCTGGTGAGACTTCTTTATGGGTTTGAGTGTCCTCTCTCCTGGTGAGTCTCTGGGTTTGTAGCTGTTCTTCAAGAACCATTTAAAAGCTGACCGTTCCGTGGCTTAGATTGTATCAATGAACCCTTTTGGGTGAAAAAACCATGCAAAGTTGTTTCATTCTTTGGTTTTACAATAGTTTCATATCCGCAAGGCTTACAAATGCTGTTACACAAAATACGCGTGGTTGGGAGTATATTTATTTATTAAAATGAATTTAAGATGCTGTATTCCCCATGGTTCTTTTAATTCCCCTTCGCCTCACACCCTCCCACCATGGCAGATTGTGGTAGTCCTGCTTCAGAAGTAAAGTCTCATCTGCTTTGCGGATCTGTCTGGAAAAATACCTTTCTGTCCTAGATAAGAGAAAAGAGGATCATTGGCTTCTACTTCCACTGCAAATAGGGATTTTTAGGAACTTTTGCTGCAGGCTTAAGTGGGTGTGATTTGCACATCATAGCACATAGAAGGCCAAAAGTAACAGAATGTGAAATGTGGCAATACAGCTAATGTGCCAAACCTTATGCCCAATTCATTAATAATTCTTATGCTGTTATTATAAAATAGGAATATAAATGGCTAAATATGTTATAGCAGTATTAGTTATATCTGAAACTGTAATTATTTCTTTCACTTGTGACAACTCGAAGCGTTACTTTCTTCAGCTAGTTCTGACTCCTTCCTAATAGTGGATTATCTAAAACTAGAGCATGACATTTGTGCAGGAAAGGCACATAAGACTGTCATCTATAAGAGGGCAATGTATACTTATTTTGAAGGCTGTTGATGTTATGCAACAAGATTTCACATGTGGAGAGTTTTGGGTAAATGTTTTTTGAGCCTAAAATCAGTTTCCTCATGTTCATCATCAACTAGGAGTCAGAAAAGCATTAATAAGAACAATAAAATATACGGAATTCTAGGCAGATGAAGAAAATCCCCCTAGACTGATACCCACAAAAGACTACTGGACTTTAGCTAGACACAACAGAACAATCGTACCCTCACAGTGCAATTTGCAGCACAAATATGTTCTGTATGCTTTATATGGTACCTGCTTTACAGCTTACATAGTGATGGTTTTCCATAGGCTATGGAAAGATTTGAAAACAGGCACTTTTTTGGTGAGGAGGAAGGAATAACAGTTCCCAAAAGAAGCTCTCTCACTTCTGGGCTAAAGCAGAGAGCCTTGATTATCTAAATAATTAAAATTGAATTCAGATTTCTTGAGCTGTTTCCTATCAGTAGGAAATTGTTTTACTGAAGGAAGTCAACATGTGAACTTGATGCAATAATTCTGAAAACAGGTAACCTTCACATACAACAAGTGCTTGTAGAGAAGAGCAGGGCTGATGCTCCTAGAGGGAAGGCAAGGAAATTCAAAATGTACTTCTTAATACAAAAATACAGTATGTTTGGTTGATTCTCAGTCACCTTCTTGTGATTTCTGTCATATGATGTCAAAAACCTACTGTCCCCCAACCAGTGCGTGTTGTCCAAGTGAAACAGTAATCAAAATCTGCTTCCAATTTATCTTCAGGATTGTATCTACATGAGGCTTACGCTACATTTCCCCTTCTTTTCTTCTTGCTACAGAGCATTTTTTTTTTCTGTCATTAGTTTATTTAGCTCCTGTTTTGGAGTCATACCAAGATTTTGTTCATGAAGCATTTTTTCCCTCTTGCATCAGAACACAAATATCTAAATGATCTATTGGGAAATTCCCTCATGCAGCTGTGCTCAGGACAGGGGTATTTTTATTGCTTCTCCTTCAAAATTATATTTTTTTTTTAAAAAAATACTTCTTTCCCTCTAGAATAAACCCTCATTACCCTCAGCCTTACAGATAAAGGGAATATATTTAATACAAATACTGAAAATTTGGAATTTAAAAAATAATAATTGTTAGTAATTGCAAAATAGTATATGCTTTTTTGATGTTTTAGACATTTGGAATTAAATAACTCTGTTTAACAGCAACATTGTTTCCTTAAGACTTTAATACAAACGGAACGAGTGCATGGTCATCAAAATAGAATTAGTGTTTCTGCACTTTAGTGTCTTAGAATAGACCTTGTAATTAACAAAATAATGTGAGTTACACTGGACAGTAATGTCTATACTTATAAATCAGAACCATATATCCTATCAAACTTAATGGGAAATCTTGCAGATAAAAACCTATGTAATAATTCAAATACTTACAGATTCAAGTCTTCCATAAATTACATATTTAAATTATGTGCCCTGTCAAGAAGAAGAAACTGTTTTAACCATAGTTGCTTCTGTGGATATCAAAATCCTGGACCACAAAATGCAAAAAATATTTTGTATCAGCTTTTACCTTTTTAAAAAATAGGATTTTAATGTGCACTATAGTAATTGAAGGCCAGACAAATGTGTGATGTAGGGGTTTTTTTGGAGGGAAGGGGCAGGAAGGGAGCAACTACTTCAACTTCTTGATAAATTGAAGAAATCATGATGTTGTTGATTATATACACCTGTTAAAGATGAAAGAACTTTTCACATAACCCAGTTTGCTCTTCGAACATCAGACTGACAATCAGTAACACCAGGAATATACCCTTACTATTATGCACTGCAATTCCTCAACTGCAGTGTGTATTTCTGTGCAGCAGTAGGAGTCACACAGGGAGCAAAGTAACAGCTGCACTGAAAGATTCAGAATTAAATGACATTTTTGTTTGAAGTGATAGCATTTTACATAACATACAGGGAATGTTTAAGGAGCAAGGCAATTTTGTCTATGAATACAAAATGGAAAACCTAAAAGTGATTAATCTTTTTTTAAAGAAGAGAATAACAGTATACAGTCCCTAATGGAAAAACATGATGAAATATTTTAGGAATGAAAGACAACATGATTCTACCAAAATTATGCTAAGTCATTAGCAAAATAATGGAGAGTAATATAATTAATAATTCTCTTAAGTTTTTCAAAAATAAAACAAAGCTTACAAACATGTATATAAACTGACCATATTATTCCCATTAAATATTCCATAAAAAACATTGTGATTAGATAGTACTTTTTAATTAAAATATTTCTAGGTGTCATACTAATAGTAATGAATTAATCATTGCAACACCCAGACAAATTAAATATTGCTCAGAGATACTCAAGCATAACCTGGTTAAAGCCAATCCCTTCCAAGACACTTGCTAATATTCAAAACCTCATTTTGTCTCACACTTGAGACAGTTACTATGTCCTGTAGGGATCTGGAAATGAGATTCAAAATTATCAAGTGTGTTTTTAAGAATGTTGGGAACAAAACTATTGAAGTGTACTTAAGAACCTTGACTTTTAGGAACCTTTCCCAAAAGTAACTTCTATGTTTGCTAATCAGTCTCCCTGAAAGCAAATTTAGCTTAACTTCTAAATTAGGTATATTAATGACAGTCATCTGGAGATTGCGGGCCATCCAGTAAGAGCTACACATATTCCTTTACAGTTCCCCGCCACGCATATAAATCAAATCACCTGAGCGTAACTGAGTAAAGAAACTGTTCCACCCCTGTGAAACAAAAAGGCAGCAAGAACTACCTCACTGTCCAGAAATACCTATCTTTATCGTATGTAGTTTCTGAAGACTTGATCTTCCTCAGCGACTTCAGTAAACACTAATGCTCAAACCGTCCCTTGCTCTGTTTGTGAAAAACTATCTGGGATTACATGCTGTGCATTGTATGCCAATAACTGAGTTTTCTACGACTTGCCCCTTTGTTCTCTTCTCCAGTTTTAAACCCCCAAAACAGTCTGAGTTAAATCAAAAGGGTAAATATCTGCTAAGACATTTATTTTGTAACATTTACAGGTTTTTTTCTGTTTCTGAAGTGAACTCAGTATTAGCTTGGGGAATCTGCCATTAGCCTGCTGCAGCTATTTGGTGTGCATTGGCCACAGAAGCTCTGCATATCTGCGAAGATTTTTTCTTGAAACTTGTTAATCTCTGAATGCTACAGTCATGATCACTGAAGTAAGGTCAGGAAGCAAATGTCAGAGTCTTTATGATGTATAGCATCTTGCAAAGAGGTTCGTGGTTATTGTTGAGAGAACTTTTTTGTGTATTTGAAAAATGTGTGATCTTTTCAGGTACTCTGGTCTACGATGATTCTTACCACATCAGAGAGCAGCTGATAGAATACCAGTGGATTATGGAGGCTTTGCAGAGAGGCAGGAAGATCCAACATAGTGCTTTCATGCAGTATCTGGTAAATTACAAACACAATATATTATGTAATATTAAAGGACCAACAAATATCCTTAAGAAATATCAAAATAGCCTGAGGCTTCACAAAGAATGGAATTGTTTTCTTTGGTTTATTTAGTAGCTTCTCCTAGACAATGGGAGTGTTTATCTGTTCACTAAGTACTATAATAAATGATAAAAGCATCCAATGTAATGACATATATACCTGCTATCTGCAGGAAGCAACTGGTTTATTATAGTTGAGACTGAGCTGGGGACCATCAGGACAAATAATATTAGGAGTCTTCATGGTATAAGGCAAAGACAAATTCCTATACCTCAGAGCTGTAGAAAAATATCTCATGTTACTCAGGAAAAAAAGATAAGACATTCCTCACCTTGAGTGGAGTTAGTGCTAGACTGACTATGATGTGATTGTGCAAGTCGGCAGAGGGTAGGAAATGGCAGTGTCACAGGTGGAGTTTCCAGGAGGTGCTGTGGGTGATCCAGGAATTTCATCACAGGGGCGACTTAGTGCAGAAGAGGAGTGGCTTATTTGTACAAGGTTCAGAAATAGTGATGTGATGTAATGCATCTTCCTCCATTATAAACTTTCTCCAAAAGGAAGGAAAAGCACTGTTCTGCTTGCCTACATCCTGGGCTAATAGATCGTGTAATCTTTTTTCAGCATCTGATTCTTCCAAGCCATGAACAGGAACTAGCCAAAAACATCAGCCATTAAACATGAAGAAAAAAAGCAGGCATGTCCAGCATGCAATTCTTTCATGAACAATATATGTTTATATTGCTATAATGGATTTTATTTTTTTTTCTTAAACTCCACTGTTTAGAGCTCATTCTCTCTGTCACTGGATGTGCTCTGGCTGGTAACATTGCCATTTGTTGCTATGGAAATTGATGCCAGAGGTTGCAGGGCTACTGAGAGTGTGCTGGGGAAAGCACTTAATGGAACATGACATTGTCAGACATCCATTATCTTTCATTCATAGCAGTTTAATTTTCTCTCTTATTTTTCTAGGCTGCTACCACTTACTGATTAATAACCCTGGTACAATGGGTATTTTTTAATGTATTGTAGCTTTATTGCAAACCTTTACCCCTGTATCATCCAGATGCCTGTTACCTAGGTTTAAAATAAGTAAGCATAATAAGGAATTGGCTCCCATCCCCTGAGATTCCATGAGCTTTGTATTAGCTTAAATTTCTTGGAAATCTGTAGAAAGATGGTAGACATACTCCAGAAGAGTAGATAATTAACGTGTGTTGTTTATGTCATGTAAACTGAGTTAGGCTATGGCAGTGATTACATTAATAGAGAAATTTAATTCAAATTTTCTATTGCCCTTCAATTCCATGTATAATACAATAAAAGAAGGCTAAAGGTTAGTGATAATAGTGTATAGTACCAGGAAAAAAAGGCATGGGCTTTTAAGTTCAATGGACAAAATTGTAAGTGATATTTGAAGATGCATCCTGTTTATTGCAAAGTGGAAAAAATCTGAACT
This sequence comes from Steatornis caripensis, assembly GCA_013398225.1. Lineage (NCBI taxonomy): Eukaryota > Metazoa > Chordata > Aves > Caprimulgiformes > Steatornithidae > Steatornis > Steatornis caripensis. The sequence goes on from VZSC01008931.1 coordinate 10,045, forward strand.
TGAGAAGCAATAGACATGAGATATTTTAATAACAATTGTATGTTTGTTGTTGAGAGAAGCACAACTCTTTTTTCCTAGCAGAAGCTAGAAAGCTGTCCTTAGATGTGTGAGAGATCTAACAAGGGTTCTTAATGAACCAGGAGCTTTTCTTTTTGCTCCTTTCCTTGTTCATGCTTCCACCTTCAAGGCCATGTTCTCTGTGGGGAGAAGTGCTGTAGTGACACTAAAATAAGCTCTTCTGATATGCTTCACAGCTAAGAATCTGACCGCTATTAATCTTTGACTTCAAAACAAGAAGCAAGCACACCTGCTGTCAACTAGCAAGTACAAAGGCATGGCATTAGCTGTAGTACAGAATTTCCTGGACTTAGTAAAGATATAGGAAAATACATGCACATTGTATTGGTAAGTATTGATATGTTGCTGGTGTCTGCTTCTAGGTACCAAGTAGTAACTAATATAACTTTACTACACTAGTCAACCACTATATCATCTGGAACAAAGATTTTTTTAACAAAAACATGAATGATAATTCATGTCCAGTGCTTCTTTATAGTATATATCAACTTCATATCAATCTCCTAATATGACTATCATGACTATCATGACTAATTACAAGGCTCATTAATCACAATATACATAGAAATACTGACTCAGACTTAAGGCTCATCTAGTTCAATAACCTGTCTCGAACCTTGAGATTTTAAGGCATTAAGTGTATATTGGGAGATAAAATAAGGATTTGGTCATATTCTAATTACCTGATAGAGAAGGCCCTAAGACTTGAAAAATATTTATCATCTTTTTATAAATGCTTTTGCCCTCAATTACCCCAAATTCGGTTATTACTTATTTCAAATAGAACTAAATACACTTTGCTGAATAATGTTTTTGGAATCAACAACAGGAAGTTGATAAAACAAATGTTCTCCAGAAAATAAATTGATAAAATGAATCAAGGAAAAATATTTTACCAAGATGATACATTTCAGCTCTTGAAATACAATATTTCATGTTTTCAAACAAAATCAATTATCTGAGACAAGCTTTACAAAAATGTAAAGAAGTAACCATAAAAATAAAGTGAATGTAATATTCTGTCTCCAAATTTTTGCTTAGTAAATATCCCAAAATAAATTATTCCTGCAGTTCTGCCCTGAATATAAGCTGAGACTAACCTGATAACAGAGGAAGTAATCAAATATCTATTTCTTCCCTATGTTGTGTTTTTTAAAACAAAAACATCCTTTTCTTTATTCAGTCTTTGAATGACCAACTTCTTACTTTTCTTGGGTGTGTGTTTGTTCTGCTGTTAAAGAGAAAGGAAAACAGAGGCCTTTGATTTACCTTATAAGTGTCAGTGGATGCTTCTTTTATCAGTAACATTGTTTGAAAATCAGAATTTTTTTTGTTAATTCAGTTCAACAGAAGAAGAAAGAAAACATTACTAAAATCTATTAGATTATAATATAGCTATAAAGCAAAAGAAAAAGAGGAGTTATGAACAAACAATAGAGTGAAAAATGAGGTGATGAGCAGCAGGATGGGCTGCTTATCTTGATTGTCTATGGGAGCAGGCATTGGAGTTCTGTTTTCCTGTCAACTTAATAAAAAGGTGAGTTTTAGTGGTAACCTTGGAAGGAATTACGGAAGTATCTTTGTAAGGACAAAGCTCAAGTATATGTTGAAAATTCAAAATGGAGGACGGAGTTTGATTATAGCACTTTGTTAGGGAAGATGACATAACTAAAAATTGCCAAGAGTTTCTGCCCGGACTTCCTGCTTTGTTGTAGAGTAAAAGGGAAAGAGTAAATGTTACCAAAGCTGTGACTGCAATAGTGTTGTGCGGTGAGAACTAAGGGTGAAAGAGGTAAAGATGTTTAAGACTGAAGCTTGTGGAGATTCACCTGCTGCAGCAGCTCTTTTCTTTGCCCAGAATTAAGCAATGTTGTCGTCCTCTCCTCTAAAACCTTAGCCATTCTGCAGAAAGATGTAGTTTTGATTACACAAACATGCTTGCTACTGGTGGTTCATAGAATTTTCTTGGAAGAATTATACTCCGCATCAAGAACATATATTTATGTGAGCCTGTCAGATGTGGTTGCAAGGAAGATTGTTAGCTCTTGTTCAATAAAAGCAGAAATATAAACAAAATAAGTAACTGGAGGGTTTTTTGGGCATTCTGGACTTCAGACTACAAAGTTGTCTGTCTTTCCAACATAGATGAAGAAAAACATAATTGTTTATTTCTCAAGACAGAACTAGGTTGCAAAATTATTTTCCAGTTCTGTTCTGCTTCAAAGCTTGTAAGTATTGGTTTTCCAATTTTTGATCCAATTGCTTTTGTAATATTGTGGCACAATTGCATTTCCACATGTTCCATCCTCCCAAGTTAAAGTGAGAATCCAAACAACAAAATCAAATCTAACACACTGAAGAATGAGGTTTTAGCATTGTTTCTTCTATCTAGCATCATACATTTGTGGTTAAATCAACAATTGAGGATGGCTTCCTTCAAGAAAAGATCATTGTTTTTATGTAAAGCAGTGCTTTCCAACTAAAAAATTCTGTTTTGTGTTTTGTCAGTTGTAACTGGCTTTCTTAACACTTGGGAAATGGGAAAATGAGAAATCTAGAAGCAAAATGGAAGAGACATGGATTTGATTCCTTTTTTTTTTGTAGTAGTTCTCAGACTTTAGCACTTTATGCCTCATCTTTGTAATTTTAAGCATTGTGATTCTATGGGTTCTTATCTATTTACTAAGCTTGTCTTAATTAAGTACTTGCAGCCCATCGTGATTGCATTGCTATACATATTTTCTTTGAGATCACATTGAGAATAGTTTTGGGTTTCTCACTGAATATTTTATTTTTGTGTGTTGTTTGTTTTTGTGAGAAAAGACCTTACTTCCTTTAGTACAGGCTTTTCCTTGAACAAAATATAAGGCTGAAATGCAAGAATTTTGTGGTGGGTTTTTTTTCCTTCCCCCACCAAAAAGCTTAGACCCTGTTTTGCTACCTAAGAACCATGAAACAGTAGGATGCTATTATTAATCACTTGATGTATTTTAGAGTTAGAGCTCGGATATTTGATTTTTTTTTTTTTTGTAGAGTTCAAGACTTGGATTACATCCCTGTACTATAAACTCTGTAAGATGAAACTCTGCATCATAGGAAATATGCTTTGCTCAGTGATGTTTACTTAACATGGATGAATAGAACACAGTCTACATTTTCTATGAGGTAACACACCTAGGTACTGTTAAGCGAAAGGCAAATATTTTGTTATCAGAAAACCTGAGTGAGTGTTTTCCACCCCACCTTCCTAGTTAGAATTATCCACTTCTGACCAGATTTCCTGATGGCAGGATATTCTTTATTTCTCTGTTTTGTGAGCAGTTTCTCTTCTGAGAGCTCTCTCAATAATAAAACAGTGAATCACAGTGTTTATTAACAGGGAGGAAAATTGTATACGGTGGACTTTGAAATTTATCTCCATGTATTTTTTGCAAAGACAACCCTGTAAGAACATAAATACATCTAGTATTCTCAATATAGCTTTAGTATATGCATCCAGTTTGTTTTCTCATACTATTCTCTCTCTGTTCTTTCTGTTCCATTCATTTTTTGAGCTCTGAGGATGAAGACTAGCCTTCTATTCTATCAAAAATAAAACAACTATTTCCATAACTTCTATCAACAGCAGGTGTTTATAGCATAACACTTCAGAATCAAGATTTTTCCTATTTTCCTTTGTGGGTGTGGGGTTTTTGTCAGGTTTATGGTGGTGTTGATTTTTTACATGCTTTCCAGAGGTTTTTCTGGTTTTGGTATGTATGCCAATATTTCCAAATGAGATACATTTTCTGTTTTCAGAAAGTAGTATAAAGAGAATCCATTAAGTGCTCTATGAAACTTGCACTTTACAGTAAGCAATAATTGACTATTTTTGATATCAGAAATATAAAGAGAGAACTGTTAATTCTCTTGGTCTCCATGTATATTAAATCAGGCTGAGAGACAAACCATTCAGACACAGTGTTACTCTCACATAGGGTACTAATTTTTTTTTTTTATTATTTCTTAAATAAGCTATCCAGGAATAAAATAAAGCTTGATATTGTAACTTTATACTTTGTTTCATAACTCTAAAAGAACATGTGTACTCTTGCTTGAAAAATATATCCATGGATTTCTGTACTGTTGACTTACACTTGTAAGTGTATGAGCCATTCTCTCCAGGTAGAGGAGCCCCATGAAAGTCAAAGATAGCTGTTCTTGCGTAGCATAAAAATGATCAAGGGGCTGGGAAAATTGACTTAGGAGGAAACACTGAAGTAGTTAAACATGAATGAGGGCTTGGCTGGGGGATGACTAACGGAGAAGATCAAGACCAGAAACATTGGAGGAACACAAACACTATGTGTGGACAGGAATTATACAGTGCATTTTTTTTCCTCCTAACAGCAATGAGATAAAATTAAGAGAGTATCATAGAAGGCTTCAACAGTGAGTTATACGAGACTCCAAAATAATCCCTCAAGAAAAAAATATGGAAAACCATTGTATACAATATACAAATAGTGGATTAAAAAAAAAATCCTCTTTAAAGTAGTGCTGTGGGGAAATAATCCTATATGTGATAGAGGATCAGAAGCAGAACAGATCTTTTAGCTTTTGCTCAGTTATCGCTCTATATGCATTTGATAAATGTAATTCTGACAATTTATTTATTGACATAAGAATTGTTTGCAAAAGAGAAATTCAAGTGCTCCTTGTTTTCAAAGAACAGATTTTACCTATGATGCTCTCACAGTGGAGTCTGGGAAAACTGTTTTGACTTGATTAAGACTAACTGTAAGTGGGAACTGAGTGAAGTGCTGTCTTATACAATGAAATGTTTTTTCATGTTTGTATAACATTTCTAAAACATGTACAAAGCTACATAGTCATTGATATTTAATTTATTATTTTATTATTACTCAGGATGCTTGCTATGACTCCTAAATTTGATAACACCTAATTTTCATAGCTTTTGTAACCCTTTTGTGGAGCTCACTAGAAGATTGGCTAGAAATTCTGCAAATTTCTTCTTTCCCAGTTCAGTCAAAGTTTAAATTGGAAATTTTAGCAGAAATGCTCAGGGGAAGAAAACTCAAAAAACTTTGCTGGTAACATATCCATTTAAAATGTTTGTATCTGAAAACATGGTCTTGCACCAGTTCATAAAATAGCAGCTAAAAGTCAAAATAAAAATGAATTGATTAAATTTATTGAAACTAGAGTTTTAAGATACTTTTTGATTATTTTACTGTAAATTATTTTTTGTTTTCCAAACATATAGAGCTTCTTCTGTTGCATTCTGTTGTCCTAGTCTGTGATGTCAGAGTATGAAAGATTCTGTACTTTGTGTGCTTTAGGCATCAGTATATGTAGAAATAGCTCCAAAATGTTTTCTATGCAATAGGATGTGGATTGTCTAATAATGCTGCTTTTTTTTTTTTTTTAAGCTATTTCCTCAGATGGACAACTGCAGGACTGTTATCTATAATTTGTGCATGGTACATTTTGCTCAGCCTGGAATATTTCAATTTAATTAACACTGTCCCCACTATTAAATTGGTTTTGGATTTGTTATATGTAGACTGTTTACACAAGATTGCTGTAGAAATCTTACTGAATTTATTCAAAGTTCAAAGCTTAAGACATATTTGCAGACTCATGGAAAGGAAACCATTTTGTTTCCACGCTGCATAGTTACCAGTTCACATTTACTCTGGATGAGTTTAGTTGTGCTGACCATACACAGCTGTATAATGCTCCTAAAGGGCATTTTGGGATTGATTAACCATCTGCTGGTTCTCACTGTAACAGTTCAGTGACAACAGCATGAGGGAATTTGCTTTAGATAATCTGCAAAAAATGTGGGCAGTACAAATATTCCTTTTCCAACAGCTGCTATGTTTGGTGTTCTTTCTACTGCCATTGTATAACACGATTTGGATTAGATCTGATCTTTGCAAATTTATCTATATTGGTTCTGTGCAGAATACTTAATTTGGATCTTGAATAAAAAGGGCTCTTGATTTCCTGCAGTGTCAGGATTTACTACTTCTTTAGGTAGCATTATCAACATAAGCATTGATTAAAATTTATTACATATTAAAAAAAGCAAAAGGTATATTTGGAACTTAGGAGGACATTTGCAAAGTTGGCACTTCATAATTTTACTGGGTAAAAAGTAGAAGTCTGGAAATGCAAGGAGGTCTTTCTAACTGAAGAACTGTCAAAGTGCTACTTTGAAAGGAAAAGAAAAATAAACAACTATGTATACTAGCTAACATATATATAATGGTATTGTCAGTAATAACTGTGTTCTAAAATAAATAAATATTTACATGAATTGAGCAGTATGATAATGCTTTAATTTCTGGTACTTATTATGTAAAATAAAAGGTTTAGGCAGATATGTGGGCTTTGGGTAAAATCCATGTATCATAAGAGATTTTTAAAAATAAAGCTCACCAAACACTCAGGCCAAAGAAGTAATAATTAAAAGGCCTGGTTTATCTTATTTACTTTGGTGCCATTAATAGCACTGTGTCACCAGTCACTTCCACCCCCTTAAAAGGAAAGAGATAATAAGAAAAAGGAACATTACCTTCTAATGCTCTTCAGGCTTTTATGTTCATATGCCTTCTTGCTTACCACAATGCTGTATGTCTACAAACACACAAGTTAAATATCTTAGTATGAATTCTGAACCAGCTGTCTAATGGGAGATGGAGTGGCACAGATCTATTTTATTGAAATGGTTCTTGGAATGGATGGGGTCAGCAAGCATTAAGAAAACTATTCTGCTGTAACTGGGTTTCTGCTGGGGAATTTGTTATGTCACAATGCAATCCAGTCTGAAACATGACTGTACCTTATGATAAACTACAGTACATGTTTGGAAAATAGCAATGGCAATAACGGTTTGCATTGAGTCTGTGTGGCGGGGCTTTGGTAGCAGGGGAAGGGGCTACACGGGTGGGTGGCCCCTGTCAGAAGCTGCTCGAAGTGCCCCCAGGTCCAAGTTGTCCCCACCAGGAGTTGAGGCCAGGCCGTTCAGAGACAGTAGATGCACCTCTGCGATAACGTATTTAAGGAGGGGACAAAGGAGCGGTCATTGAGACCTGAAGCAGAGGGAGGAGGGGAAGGTGAGAGAAACACCTGTGCAGATACCAGGANCAGGTCCAAGTTGTCCCCACCAGGGGTTGAGGCCAGGCCGTTCAGAGACAGTAGATGCACCTCTGCGATAACGTATTTAAGGAGGGGACAAAGGAGCGGTCATTGAGACCTGAAGCAGAGGGAGGAGGGGAAGGTGAGAGAAACACCTGTGCAGATACCAGGAGTCAGTGAGAAAGGAGGGGGAGGAGGCGGCCAGAGCGAAGATTCTCCTGCAGTCGGTGGGGAGAGGTCAGGCTGTGCCCCTGCAGCCCATGGATGATTGCAGCGGAGCAGACCATGAAGGATCATGGCAAGGCAGAGATGGACCTGCAGCCTGTGAAGGACCATGGTGGAGCAGGGATGAACCTGCGGCCTGTGGAGGACACCATGCCAGGGGTGATGCCTGCTCCTGAAGCAGACCGTGACTGTGTGGTCAGGTGGTGCTGGGTCAGTACATTCCTCAGGGTCTGCACCATGCGGGAAGGACTCACTTTAGAGGGGTTCATGAGGGACTGCCTGCCATGGAGGGGACCCCACGCTGGAGCAGGGGAAGCGTGTGAGGAGCCCTCCCCGC
>VZSC01008931.1:23321-34670 GCA_013398225.1 Steatornis caripensis
GTGGCCAAGGTGTCCAACAGCATCCTGGCTTGTAACAGATATAACGTGGCCCTCAGGATCAGGGGAGTGATCTTCCTCCTGTACTCGGCACTGGTGAGGTCACACATTGATACTGTGTTCAGTTTTCAGCCCGTCACTACAAAAAGACACTGACACATGCTGGAGTGTCCAGAGAAAAGCAATGAATCTGGTGAAGGGTCTAGAGCACAAGTTCTCTGAAGAGCAACTGAGGGAACTGGGGCTGTTTAGTCTGGAGAAAAGGAGGCTGAGGGGAGACCTTATTGCGCCCTACAACTGCCTGAAAGGAGGCTGTAGTGAGGTGGGTGTCTCTTTTCCCGAGTAACAAGTGACAGGCCAAGAGGAAATGGCCTCAAGTTGTTCCAGGGGAGGTTTAGATCAGATATTAGGGCTTAGTGATGGGCTTGGCAGTGTTAGGATTATGATTGGACTCGATGATCTTAAAGGTCTTTTCCAACCTAAATGATTCTATGATTCTAGGACAGGAATTGCTAGAGGGACGCACATCTCTGCAGAGTATCAGAGTCTGTGCCCAGCAGCGTACACCTGACAAAGCAGCTGAGGTGCATGATAGAAGCTTTAGAGTCGGTAATGTACAAACAGAAAATATTAATAAAGACACCAAATATAAACATAGGCGTTTAAAGTTAAAAGTAGATATTACAACACTGAGCAAAATAAGCTTCAGAAATGGGAACAGAGGGTAGTGGTAGTCTTTATTCCTCTTCTCTAGTAACATGATTTGTTTTCTCATCATTGCAGTCTTCTATGAAATAAGATCAAATGTGACCTTTTAACTGACTTGAAAGTAATTTCTAGGCATGTGGTCAGGCTCACTTTCAAGAGATTAGCAGAATTTCTAGCCTCAAATATCCCCTGTGTATATGTTCAGCATACCCAATATGAAATTTCATCAGATACGTCTTTCCTCCTCCTCTTTTCCCTTCACATTACTTTTGGGCAATACTTAGCATTTTTGAGTGTTTTCATTTCTTCCTAATCCATTCCTTCATGATTGTGCAATTTGAGTTTCTTCCAACTTGAATGTAGTCACCTGAAATCCTGAATTTTACTTTCTTTTTTTCCTGAAGTCTAAATATAATTCTTACTAAAAGATTTGACTCATTCCAGCCTCTCCTGGATTTTTGTTCATGTATCTGCAGGTATTCAGAGACTCAGCTCCTGGTTGCACGTTCTTGTATTATAATGCAAACCAGTAAGCCAGACAAGGCAAAGTCCTAGGTGGTCTTCTGAATGCTCCTGGTACACAAGGGCTAAACCTCACCATTTGTAAAATGAGATTAATCTCAGAGGTTCTGCTGAAGTTGTTTCTGTGCTGGTTGAAGTTGCATTTGGCTTTTGCAGTTCCATAAATATATCAGTTTTGGTTTTTTTTCACGTGTAAGAGGTTGAAGGGGGAGATTCAGCCTTTACATGCTCACTGGTGGTACTTTGTGTAGATGACCATTATCCAGGGTACCAAAGTCTGTTTTGTTTTGGTTTTTTTCCCTTTGGTATCCTCCATGTTATTGAAGACAAAGGAAACATTATGGAATAATTTTCTCCCTTGCCTCTGTTCTTTTCCCACTGCTCTATTTCCTTCCTCAATGTTCATTCAATGCCTAATGCTCTTTTCTAATGCTCAACCAGATTTTTGGACTGCTGCTGAGAATTGAGTCAACTCTTCATAACTATTCCAAGAAATCTTTGCTGAGTGATAGATGATGTGGTTGAGTCTATCACTGTGCATGTGCAGGGTTAGCAACTTTATTGTCCATATGAGCATTAGACATGATTCACCAGTATTGAATTTTTGCTACGTTTATTACCCGGCTATTCAGTATCACGGAAGCCTGCTGAAAATCTTTGCAAATAGTTTTAGATTTTTTTTTCCAAGGTAGTCAAAACATTAGCAAAACTCAGCTGCTCAGTGGTCATCATTGTCTCACTTTTCACATAGCTTAAATGCCTTGAGGAGCTGCTTAAATACGCTGAACAGCTGCTTAAATACTCTGAACAGCTCAAATCCCAATACAAATTTCTGTGATATTTAGAAGCAATCACCTGTGAACTTCATTGGAGCTTACATGCTCCTCATGGTTTTCAACACAGGAACAGTGAAGATTCACTGTGCTTCTTAATATCATCTTGACTCCTACATAATTTCAGTGTTTGCAAACTGCTTATATGCACTTCTTCCAGCATGTTATGGAAAGAAAGATCCAAATAAATTGTGAACTTGAATTTTCTTTCCAATAACTTAACTTCCAGTTCCAATACCTCTTTATTTCTTTTAGGAACAAGTGTCAATTTGTCCCACTTGTTGCGAGTATCACTGTACCTTCTTTATTTACATTTCAGCAGGCTATTGAGCATTTATCTAACCAATACTCACTGTAATTTTGACCATATTTTGGAGAAAATTCCTTAATATATGAGAAAAGACCACCCTTTCCTGAAAGAATTTAAAAGACACAGTAGAAAAATTGTTCCCACTCTTTGTCCCTTAGGGAGAAATATGTTAAAATACATTCTTCTTGTAGGGCCTTTGTAATATGTTACTTGAGCTATGTTTGAGCTATGGTCAGCTCTGAAATTGTAGGATTAGTAGCAACAGTTAAATTAATTTTCTCTCTGTAGTGTTCTATGCAGCAAAAGATAAATTTCTACTTTCAGAGGAAAAATAGGTCAGTTTTTTGTGCTAAATTAATGGTAGGAAAATGTAAGGTAGTTTTTAATATCACTTCATAAAAAAAAGAAATGTCTTTAAGCTTTACTTTCAGACAACTTAAAACATGATTGCTTCCATTCCAGAGCATTTTCTATCTTCTCATTTTTTATTACAAGAAACTGAAGTGTCATAACTGACATAAAATAAAATTTGTAATTATGACAAATAGTGATTGATATAATGCTATGTGCTTTCCAAGCAGGACAAGTAGTTTTGAATTTCAATATAGGTAGTATTCTCTGTTTTGCCTCCCAGATGAAAGTAATGTTTGAGTCATGTTTCCTTTGCAACTGGTATTTTTTACCTTTTTTAGTAGCTAGAACCATAGAAAATTTAATCTCATATAAGATACTAAATTTCTATAAATCACTTCCGTGACTGTGATCACTTCTCCTTAAGAAGACAGCACTTTTTTTTTATTTTTGCAAATATGCAAGATATTATGTTTCAGTTCTTTTATCTCTATGGTGATATAAGCATATTTCTATTATGCTTTTTCCATTCTTACCTTGCAAGAAATATAAGCAGTGTACATATTCTTCAGGAACAGTGAAAAGGCTGAGATCCTGCAGCTCTGGCTAGAAGAAGATTTAGGAACTTTTGAAGTTAGTATCCTATCACATTGTAATTTCTTGGCCACACTGGTTTGTATGATAAATATGCTTGAATATCTTGCATAATAAAGTTTACCACATAGATAAAACTATAGAAATATTTAATTAATGAATAGAAAAAGTACTATTTTAACTTGATGGAAAGGATAGCTACTAAAAATATATTTAACTATTAGATATGCAGAACTGCAAGTTATAAATTGCCAAAGAATACTGCAGACCTTCTTTGCCTTATCACTAGAAAAATTCACATATATGAATTGCTACATACAGAGATAAAATATGCATAAGTTTCACAGCAACCACCTAGAAGTAAAAGACTTCAGTGCTGACATGAATAACTATTTCAGCTGTTTCATAGGAACTGGTTATATGTGTAGCCCTCTCAACCTCTGTCAATGTAATCTCAATCAATTTACTTTTGTTTATATAATCTAGATTGCCTCTAGATTTTGGATAATATTTTTCCCCGTGTATTGGATCTGGCTGAGATGGAGTTAATTTTCCCCATGGCAGCCCTCACATTTCTGTGCTTTGTATTGGTAGCTAGAAAGTTGTTGATAACACACCAGTGTTTTGGCTACTGCTGAGCAGTTCTTCTGTAGCTTCAAGGCTGTCTCTTCAACATTTCCCCACTCCAAGTAGGCTGGGGATGGGCAAGATCTTGAGAAGCGACATGGCCTGGACAGCTGACCCAAAATGACCAAAGGGATAGTCCATAACATATGATGTCTGCTCAGCAATAAAAGCTAGGAAAGAAGAGGAGGAAACAGGGACATTCATGATTTATGATATTTGTCCTCTGGAGAAGCTGTTATGGGTACTGAAGCCCTACTTCCCAGGAAGTGGACAGACATTGCCTGCTGATGGGAAGCAGAGAATAAATCTTTGTTTCCCTTTTCTTTTGTTTTACTAAACTGCCTTTATCTTTCCATTTTATTTTTTCCCCTCTCTGTCCTGCTGAGGAGGGGAGTGATACAGCAGCTTGGTGGGCACCTGGTATCCAGACAAGGTCAACTCACCACACCCAGTTTGTCGTGGGATGGGAACCCATGAGCAGGCAGCTGCCAGGGTTAGCTGATGTGTATGGAGACACAACTTACAAGGCAGTATTTTTAGTACTAGCCCAACAGACTTTGGGTTTGCTGTGCTTTGAGATACTTTATCTTATACATACTGCATGTGTATCTTTTTTATTTTGCTAAGCAAGAAAACATGTAAAAGCATGAACTTGTCGGTTGCTGTGTCTTGCCATAGTTTAATCACATAGTCTAATAATTGTACAGTTCTCATTTAACTAACATCTCCATTGGTTCAATAGTATGTCTTTCCCAAAATTCAGGGCTACAGATTATTATCTCACTTTCCAACTTTAGCCTGATACTCTTCAACTTTGGGCTTATCCTCTCTCTCGTGGTAGCATACACACTTGCAAGCTGTTCTTAAGTAGATACATACAAAATTTGTTTTGCCAAATTGAAACAGGGTAAACCTTTGACAAAATTGTTGTGTTGGTTCCAAAGTGCTTCAAGCAGTGACAGTTCAAAAGCATTCATAAGCACAAAATAGTCCTGTGGGCAAGTTTTCTTACATGATAAAATTGTTTCTAATGAGGAGTCATGTATTACAAATACAAAATATCAGTTTTGGACAGGCTGTGATCATTTCACTTCCAATATTTAATAATCGCATGATAACTATGTAAGTAAAGCATATAGTGGTTATACAGCATTGTCTTTCTTCATAGAAAATACCAACTAGATAACTACATGAAAGATACGAGACAGCTGAGAAATCTAGACATGTATCTTACTAGATTCAATATGGGAAATGCTTTTATTTTTAAGATCACGATGAATACATAAATATAAACGTAACTTTAAACAATTTTTAAAAAAAATTTCAAAAATTTTTTATTCTAGTGTTGTGATGGTTTCCCTATGTTCGTCTATGATTTTCAACTCTTTATGGCTGGTTTCTGTCAATTTTAGACGTGAATAAGTAATATCTTATCAACGCAGTTGGAGGTGGACTGTGCAAATAATTAGATTACCTATGACTATCACATAGCCTGCAAAGCCAACTTCAGTGCAACTGCAGTTTCCAAAATTCTTTAAGTAAAATGAACACTAATGTAGGAATAACAGGGAGAAAGCATATTTAATTATTTGTGCTGCAACAGTAAATAAGAGGTCTAGTATGAGACCAAGACTGCTGCATGCCAGATGCCATGCAAAAGCAAAAGTAGTACAGTCCTTGCCCCTAAGAATTTAAAGTCCAAGTATGAGACTCAGGACAGAACAGATAAGCCTAGAAAAACAGGATAAGTACTAGGGAAAATTGAGCTATATTAGCATGATTGGCAGTGGTCAAGACATGTCATCACTGGGGGTAGTTAGAAAAATCATTGCATATACAATGTAATTTCTGATGCATAATATAAAACTTTTTTTCTCCAATGAAACTCTCAAGTATATGCACTGTCAGTGTTATCAACATGTATGAAATCTGAATTAGATGTTGTTTGAGAATAAAGAATCTATCTTATACTTTATTCTACTTCTCTCAAGCTTTCTGAACTGTCACAAAAACAGTTAATCTTAAAAAATAAACTCCAAGAAAAATTAAAAATTATATTAAAAACTTGTTAAGTATCCCTTTCTCCAGTAAGATTCTTCAATTACTAATACCCAGTGTCCAGCTAGGATACCACTGCAACAAATAATGGGTAAAAGGCCTAAACTAAAAGTTCCTGCTATGTAACCAGAAAATGTATCAGAGGCACCTGTGAAAGTTAGGTGTTTATGTCACTTTTCCTTTATGACCATCTTTCGGCACAGCTAGTCCCAACAAGTACTTCGTAAGTTTTACTTCTCCCCTTCATGTGAAGATTGAAGACGTTAGAGTACACAATATTTATCCCTCTTTCTATTGCTACACCTGGTGAATCAGATCCTTAATTAGTTTACATAAAGTTTTAAAATCAGGCTGATTAGTTTTTTTTAAAAAAAGACAATGATAATACTAATCACTTTTGAAAAACCTAACTCTGTGTCTCTAGCTTCCAGTAACCAGAGGGACCAAGTTTACATTAACAGAATATATCTATGAATGTATGAATCTTTCATGTATGTTTATACCTTTCACATACATACCCCTCAAATCATGTCTATACTCCATGAATACTGTAGGCAGGTAAGTACTACATGTTTATTGGTAGAGGTGTGGATAATTTCCTAGTACTGTCTTGATTAGAGAGACCAAATAACATGAATAATTATGCATGACAAATCTAAAAATCCCCAAAATACAAACATACAAACAGAAATTTTCTAAAGACTAAACTGATCAATGAGGACATATTAAAATAGTCATCAAAGTTGGGGGAAGGAGCATAATGCATTAGAAGACAAATTTTCCCTGCAGAGAATCATTTTGACTGCTTCAGCAAGCAGGCTTAGTGAGACAAACAAAATGCATTATTAAGGAACATATAGATGGTATTAAATAGGTAAATATTTCATTCACAGAATGAACAAGCCTAGTTAGAATACATGACCTTTATTAGCAACCTTAAAAACACTTCTGAAGATGTATTTCTAGAACTGGATGAACCTAATTTGGAAAAACACAGATAATTCATACCAGACAAATTCTGCTTTACTCCTCTACCCCTGCAACAGTGTGAAATGTGGTAATCTTTCTTTTTGTTTGAAAGTTGTTATTGATAAGCCTCAGGGACTCTAGGCATTTCAGTGTATTTTCAGCCCAAATGAAATCTAGAAGTGTTAGATTAGTGAACTCCCATCATACTTTATAAGTCCAATTTAACTGTTTTCTTACTGACCATATTCAATATAAACTGCTATTATTCTCTATATACAATAAAGAGTGGATAAACTACCCTTGAGGGTTTTATGACATTTATCTGTGTAACTAACTTTTCCATAATGAGAAAACTTGCATAACTAGTGCATGTGCAGTGCAGTCTTTACTTTGTAAATATGTGTCTGGGGCAAAAATTTACATATTTATATGATCTTATATGTAGCAAATGAAAATATCACTTTTCTTTTTGGTTTCTTTTTTCTGTCTGTTTGAGGTTTAATTCTGAAGTAACTGTGAAGTGTTTTTTCATAAGTGCAAGAAAAAACCACCAGCTCCCTCCCAAAACACATCAAAGACAATCTAAGTCCCTTGAAACTTTTCCATGTATTATTACAAATGACCATCGTGTGCATAATAGAAGGATATCCTTATTATACTGCAGAACTTTGGAATAACAGCACCTTCAAAGTGAGGCAAATATTTTTAGAATAATGATAATTAGACAATGTTTGAATTAGTATAAGTCTGTGTCAGTGTAAATATGTGCATGCATATACATTTTTTTACATATATATATATATTTATATATATATAAAAGATGAAAGAAACTGTACTCCCAAGATAAGTGAAATGGTAAACCTGGCAACAACCAACATGAAGAAGGATGAGGTACTCAACAACTTTTTTGCCTCAGTCTTCACCAGCAAGTGATCTAGCAAAACCGCCCAATTCACAGAATCCAAAAGCAGGAACAGGAAGAATGAGGTACTGTCCACCACAGGGGAAGATCAGGTTAGAGACCATCTAAGGAACCTGAGGGTGCAGAAGTCCACGGGACTTGATGAGATGCATTTGAGAGCTCTGGGGGAACTAGTGGATGAAGTTGCTAAGACACTACCAATCCTTCCTAAGAAGTCATGGCTGACTAGTGAACATCCTGACAAGTCCAACAAGTCTTATACTTGTGTGACTCTGAATTTAAAATGTATATATATGTATATAACCAAAATGCTATTTGTCCTGATTTCACCAATGTGATTTTTACTTGCTAGCTAATCATAGATAAAGAAATGTATAAGTATGGGAAAGAAAGGAAAAACAGAAAATAAGAAATTTCTGCAAGACACATAGTCTTCATATTTTTTGTCTCACAATTAATTGAAGTTTTTATTAAATTTTGTACTCACTAATGCAGTTTTATTTTCCATCATAAGCTTACCTGGAGAAACATGTAAAGCTTTCTAATCGAAATTTCCAAGGAAACAAAATTTCTATAATCTCATTATAATCACACAGACTTTGGCCTGTGTCATCTCATTCTTTGCTTCATTCTCCACCTATTTGCAAAAATTTTGAATACATGGACTTCTTTAAAGAAATCCCAAGAAAAACTATGTTCATACAGGTTTGCTGAGAACTGATAGTTGTGTAAAGATGAGACTACTATGGTATGGAGGGGATGCGTTTGTACTATATTTTATTTAGAAGCTGCTGGATGGCAAACCTGTATGCATACAGTTCTAGAAAAGATACAGCGTCTGCTGTCATTTCCCAGCAAAGATGACAAAGTGACATGACAGAGAGTTGACAGTGCTGGAGATTCCAGAAAATAAAACATAAATGTACCAAATTGAACTACTTGGTTTTACTTAAGGTCTGTGTAAGACACAAGGAAAGGGCACTAGTGAGACACTATTTCATTTGGTAGTTGTGAACGTGTTGGTCAGATCCTTGAAGGTATGTGAAATACAAAAAATGATGGGGGATTTACCACTTTTTAAATGTCTCTCCAACAGCTGCCAAACTGAGCTCCTGAAAGTCTAAGGCATTTGGCTTTCTAGCACATTTAGGCAAGCAGTGCATTCATCATGGTTTTTGACATTAAGTTGCCTAACAATTGAATCTATCCAAAGGAAATTTTCTCAAAGACATAATTATATAAAATAATTGAACCAGCAGGTATTCTATGTTCCTACTGACTGCGTATAAGAGAAACATGCAGTGTGTTTTGTAAAAATAATTTACCAACCATGCAATTTTCTGTCAAGACTGGGGGCTGTGAAAATAAACTAATAAAATAAGCTAGGAAGGAGGCATTTGCATTTATAGCAATGTAGTTGTAATTTTATAATCATCTTAAATCAAGACTTATGAAAATGTAATGAAGTCCAATTTACTGTTAATAGTTGTTTCATTTCTCTGAGAATAAACTTTTTCTTGCATTTCAATAAAGAACACTCAGTAAATAATTTAAGCAGCATGGTACAACAGATAGTGTTATATATATTCTAAGTGATGCTGTTTAAGGAAAAGAAAAGTAATGATTTGGAGAGGAAAGCACTTTGGGAAGAAGGAAACAGTAAAAGTAGCCTTGCAGGAAACATAAACAAGTTTTCTAACGTTTTGAGTGTAAAGAATAAGTTCCTCACAGTTTCATATAAGCATTGTGTTCCCTTAAATGCTGTCTTTGCTCTGAGGAAGTTTTGTGACTGTACCCAAGACTGGCATTCTGACCAGATCCTGAGGGCACTGCAGGTCCAACTGTCCCTGTCCCACTGTTCGCCACACTGCCCGTGGCTCAGGACCCAGTGTCAGTCCTCTGGAGCTATCAGCCCCTGCCCTAGCAACACCATAGTAGAGCTGGTCTCCAGCTCCCCATGTTCTGGACCTATCCTTGGCTCATCCCTTTTCCCCGGGAGGTGCCCAATGCCTGGGGCTGGGGCTGTCCTCCTGCTCCCCACCAGCTTCCTGGCTCCCAGCTGGAGCAGTAGGATGGGCCTTGGCTGCCAGGCTCTGCCCTGACTGACCCCAGGGAGCCTCCAATGCTCACAGCCCCCATCTGCAAGACCTTGTGTTCCCCTAACTACATGCTTAGTTGTCTAGAGTTAAAGCAATAGCTACGGAAACTTGAATTAGAAATTATACCTCTGTAGACTTTCCTTCCTGCATAGTTACTCAGAATCTTTACTCTATTTGTTCTAGTTGCAAAGTGAAGATATTTCTGAAGCATTTATTTTTACCAGAGCTTACCCCCAGAAAAATTCTTCTGTTCTGTATACAGATTAGTATTTTTGGTAACATTTGGTTTTGCACACTTCTTCCAACTACTCCATTTTTTCAGTTGCTAGGAGGACGTCTTGAGAGAGGTACCATTGATTTGCTTTCACAGTGGAAGTAGAATGTAAATGACCTCAGAAATGAGGATAAAACATAATCTTAAAAGTTATCCTAACTGCTGAAAAGATCTGAGATATCTGAAAAATTCAATTAATCCCTCATCCAATTGGAAATGCATCTTTAAAGACACTTCTTACAAATGTAACTTGCATCTGTTTCTGCTCAGGGTCACATGCAGTTTGATATATCCAATTAAGAAAACAACATCTGCTTTCTGTTTCAAGATAGAAAAATGCTGAATGGAAACATATACACAATGTTTAGGCCACACAAATCACGATAATACAATTTACTTGGTTTTTTGCCTTTTCTCTACTTTAAGTGAAAAATTGATCTTTTAAATCATAAATGGTGCTCAAAAGAGTGTTTAAAACCATATGTGACAACATTCACAGTCTTATGTCAGAACTTCGTAATATTTTTTATCAGATAGGTTCTTAAGAGACACAAATGTTGGTGAAAGAAAAATTTTTCAGACAGCTATTATGAAAAGCTCAGAATGAAGACAAAGTTTTAATCCATAATGTACTTTTACTTATTTTCTGCAACATGAATTTGGCATCTTTTCAGTCCCTCTGCAGATCTGCTTGGCAGTTCAACTTTACGAGTAGAACTTCCTTTAAAATTAAGCAGCTTCACTGAGACTACTCACTGATTACAGCTGGGAAAGTTAATACTTAGAAAAATATAGCCTTTCATTTTCTAAAGCCAATACACCTTCCATGCTTCTCCCAGGACATTAACCAGTCTCTGCTAAACATGTGATTATTAGTATTCATCAGGTTTAGAAACTGCTAGTTAGAATTCTTTATGATACGTTACAGAATCCTCTCTGATCACTACCAGAGAAGTGAATAAAAATTAAAATTCATAGAATCATAGAATGGTAGGGGTTGGAAGGGACCTCTAGAGATCATCTAGTCCAACCCCCCTGCTAAAGCAGGTTAGCCTAGAGCAGGTTGCACAGGAATGCATCCAGGC
>VZSC01008931.1:35411-75105 GCA_013398225.1 Steatornis caripensis
GACCCTACACTTGCCCTTGTTGAACTTCATCAGGTTCCTCTCCGCCCAACTCTCCAGCCTGTCCAGGTCACGCTGAATGGCAGCACAGCCTTCCGGTGAGTCAGCCGCTCCCCCCAGCTTTGTATCATCAGCAAACTTGCTGAGGGTACACTCTGTCCCTTCGTCCAAATCATTGATGAATACGTTGAACAGGACTGGACCCAGCACTGACCCCTGGGGAACACCGCTGGTCACAGGCCTCCAACCAGACTCCGCACCACCGATCACTACCCTCTGCGCTCTGCCATTCAGCCAGTTTTTGACCCACCTCACTGTGCGTTCATACCATGAAAAAAAGAAAAAAGGTCACATAAGGGAAGTTATTTGTTCCTGATGGAAAAAAGCAAAGTTCAACACAGTATTGTAGTTCATCTATCTATCTTTCAGACAGACAGCAGTGCCTTCAGCAATTAAATGGCTATGTTTGTATTAGTCTGAAAGTTTTCAGTAGGCCTGTGAACCCAGTACATTTTATCTTGGCCATTGTTTCTCAGACAACTTTGCTTCCATCCACCTGGCAGCTTTGCACCAGAATATTAACTGAGTGCAGCTGGGGAAAGAAAAATAGGGAATGTTTCCATTGAAGTGAAATCCTCGAGCTGTAACAGCACCCTTGTAAACTATGTCTTTAGAGTAAAATGTGGTAGCCCTTAAGAAGCACTGTTAATGGAGACAGGAAAACTTGTCTTTCTCTAGTGAATATCACTAGTTAGGGCTTAAGATTTTCCTTGAATGCCCTTTCAGACATGAATTATTTTATTTTGCTTTAAACCTACTATTTTCACACCTAATGACAGCCAAACTGAAGATTGATTAGATTTAAAACGGCATAAAACTATTAGATCCATATGTTAGATGACATTCAACTGAAATAGGTAATTGTTGACATGACTTTGAATGCCAATGGCTCAATAAAGACAATCTCTGTGGCTAACTTCTCCACACACTGCACTTGCTACCTATTGGAACTAGTTTACTATTCAAATCTCAGGTGTCATAGTGAACTCTGAACACCCCAAAACCTTTTTTTTTTTTTTGAGGAGCTTAAACTAGTCATGGAATTCTAGCTTGATTCTGGTGTTTACAAAGTCGCCTGATGAAAGCCTTACCAGTAAAAGTCCTAAGAAAACAGCACAATGTAAGTTTTGAAGGCTAAAGTGCTGGTCCAACACTGCTTTAAAAATAATTTTTAGATGGAGTATTGCTTTGTATTTATAGGGGTTTTTTTAAATTAAAAATCTGCTTAGAAAATAAAGTTCTATAGACATTTGATTTCAGAAAAATTGAAGTAATAACATTGCTGGAATTTTTGATATTCTTTGATTAAAGATTATGTTTATTATTAATATTGCATCATTTCTACTAATAAGCAACTGCCCAAAACCTGAGTTTGGCTATCAAATTTCTGTCTTGATTTAAAAATTTTTCTTTCTTTAGAATAAGGAAGCAACCGAAGCGCTCTTAGATGTAGGAAAGTGGGCTAGAAGTTTTATGATAATTTCATTTTTCATGAAGAATCTACCATTACCTGTCCCAAGGGAAAATAAAACATTTCCAATATAATAGAAAATTTAGAAGAGCTGTTATCTGAAACCACAAAAATACATGCAGTTTAGAACTTCCAAGATGTAAGAAGCAAACAATTTCCAGAAATAGAAAGAGGGTTTGGATGATACAAATTCTATCTGCTGTGCTGAGGTTTCCCATTGCTATCCTCCAGAGAGTCGTGCAGTCTTAAAGTAGAGATAAATCTTACACAAAATCAAAATGAACCATGTCTATTTTCCCAACAGGTTTTAGACAGAGAATCGGCAAGGAATGCCCTCATATGCCAAATGTAATATTAGTATTCTGGCAAGAATGCTACAGTTGGGATTGTTTATTGCGTAAACATGAGTAGAGATAGTGTTCGTTACTTATTTTTAAACCTGGATCCAAGTAAAAATACAACAGGCCACCACACAGATAGTGATTTTAACAATTAACTCATACGAATATTGCAGGAGGACTGTTAAGTAGAAAAAAATATTTTCATATTATTGGAATTAGAGCCATAATTCCTTCTGTGAAATGTACAAGGAATTCCTCTGAGTTTCTACTGATACTTGGAGCATGCTAATTAGCAAATACTGACAGAGCTTTTGATTTAGGTTCTATTTCTCTATAATTTCTTTATTTTGGTCCCTTAAGCTGGATTTTATATACTGTTAAATGCCTCTGTTTGATAAAAATTACTGACTTATCTATGCAAAATTCCTGAAGCATGACCTTTATGGGCAGAGGACTACTGGTTGGCCAGGATAATGTGGTGTTATACAAACAATATACCCAGAAATCCTCTAAAACCTCTGAAGACACAGATAAATCTTACTAAAAACTTGAGAAATAATAATATTACCTAAGAATATGCTATGAAGGTAATTTTATTAAACTTAGAGGTTATGCTTAAAAGAAGTGTTTTCAGATTCAGGGCCAATGTTAAATCTCTTAGAGGAATTTGAATAGAAAGAAAAATATATAATAAAATAATGATGATACTTTTTTACAGGTGAAGGAAACTGGATCAGCAAAGTTAAAATATTACCTGAAGATATAGTTTTATTAAGTCTACTACTTCTCAAAAATAAAAAGGTGTAAAAAATTACTTTCAATTTTTCAGTATTTTGTCAATGCTGTTATAACTGTTTTCCAAAGCCATAACTTTGGCTAAAAACATGTATATGAAAATCTTCAAGTAAATCTTAAGAAAAAAGAAAAGCTGCTCCTGAAGTCCATGAAACAGGAAATCTTTCATTTATTTGCAATTTTATGTGGTAGTTCAACTACATGTGTAGGCTTAATTTCCTTTTTTTTTTTTTCAGAAAATTGATTATAAACGTTTTCTAGCAAAAGATGCAGATAAGAACTTCGTAAGAAGATAAGGATTTCTCTGCTAACATCAAAGAAACACCAAACATTTGTGGATTTTATGATAGTAAACACCCAAAAATCTTGCATGTATTAAAAAATTCCCCTATAAATATAAAAAAAATCCTGTATTTTAATATGAAATAATTCATAAGTTTCAGGGTCAAGTCAGAACTGGAAAGTCTACTGAAGAAAGCTAGAAATAAAACAGCAGAAGTTCAGCTAAAGAAGACTTTTTTGGGGGGTGGAGGGTTCTGTTTCAAAATGCAGCTAAGTATACTCACATCACATATGTGTATTAAACTCCTTGAATGACCTCCCTGAAAATCCCTGAGGCAAAATATTGGTAATAAGTTTCAAAATTAATTTTGAGATGGGAGTAAATAGTAAATAGGAAGCTGCACTTATTAATAATTTATGGTCAGTAGGATTTTTCATTATTTACTGGAAGGATAAAACAGTTTTCAAATGGTTCAAGATGTCTCTAATACTTATGAGGGACCAATTCTGTTACTACATTAAAAATATAGTAAGACTCTGACCTCTTTGTGCCAGAATTAGAGTACAGTCATGGAGTTAGCAGAATTTGATTACATGTAAGAGTTTCTCACTGTTTCACAGATGTGGAACTATAACATAACCCATACAAAATTCCATCACAATCAAACTCACAAAAAATGCAATATAGATATTTCTGAAATAAAAACCTCTGCTTCAACTGCTGGGAGTAACTGTAGCCAACCAATACCTTTAGAATTTAAGTTCTTTGCAAAACTGGAAAAGATTTTGGTTTTTCTTTTCGGTAAACTAATGAGCTGTGGAATAATAGACTTTAAACGACAGCATAATGAGCCAAGACAATGCATACAATATAATGGCCATAAATGTCTACCAAGTATCTCCAAATCAAAGTTTCAGGACAACCATGACAGCTGCCTTTTTCAATTACCAAAAACACTATCTATGAAAAGTGTCCTGAAAATAGTTTGCTTCATTAAAGAGACAAAAATGCATGGATTTTGTTCCCTCCCCTCTAATAAAAAGCCTACAACTTAATTCAATTAACTATTCTAAATGATAGAAGAAAAGAAGGATTTATAGTAGCACACCATCTGTGTTGCTAAACCTGTGGAGTAAATGGAGTGTGTTAAAGATGGAATTTTATTTCAAGTATAACTTTTAATTGCTTTGGTTTCATGGGATTTATTTTTCTGTCCATACAAAACATATGCAATTGCCACTGATGTAAATGGAAAAATATGCATGCTAACAGGTGATATAACAAGATGTATTTTATGTTCTTGCTTTATTGGATGCTTAAGTCTTAACCTTGGCCCCTCCTAGTGTCTTTTCTTTACTCCTCACCTTTAAACTTCAGAGTGAAATTTTAAAAAATTCATTTATATGTAGAAAAGATGTCACATTTCTCATTTTAAAAACATTCTTAAAGGTTAACACAGTTTTATTTCAGTATGTGTTTCTATTAGGAATATAATAAAATATTTTTTGTAGTAAATGTGTTGAGTGTATGACGGGACTTTGGTAGCAGGGGAAGGGCCTATATGGGTGGGTGGCCCCTGTCAGAAGCTGCTCGAAGCTCCCCCAGCTCCAACTTGGCCTTGCCAAGGACTGAGGCCGGGCCATTTAGAGACAATAGATGAGCCTCTGAGATAATAATGTATTTAAGCAGGGGACAGGAGAAAGAAACTGTTGTTGAGACCTGCAACAGAGAGAGGAGGGGAAGGTGAGAGAAACACCTGTGCAGATACCAGGAGTCAGTGAGGAAGATGAGGTGGCCAGAGTGGAGATTCCCCTGCAGCCCCCGGGGAGAGGGCAGGCTGTGCCCCTGCAGCCCATGGAGGATCACAGTGGAGCAGCCTGTGAAGGACCATGGCAAGGCAGAGAGGGACCTGCAGCCCGTGGAAGACCATGGTGGAACAGAGATGGACCTGCAGCCTGTGGAGGACCCCATGCCAGGGGTGGTGCCTGCTCCTGAACGAGGCCGTGAGTGTGTGGGCAGCCTGTGCTGGGTCGGTCGTTCCTCAGGGTCTGCACCACGTGGGAAGGACTCACGTTGGAGGGGTTCATGAGGGACTGTCTGCTGTGGGAGGGACC
The DNA here is from genome assembly GCA_013398225.1 of Steatornis caripensis. Lineage (NCBI taxonomy): Eukaryota > Metazoa > Chordata > Aves > Caprimulgiformes > Steatornithidae > Steatornis > Steatornis caripensis. The sequence continues at coordinate 40,473 of VZSC01008931.1, forward strand.
CCACGCTGGAGCAGGGGAAGCGTGTGAGGAGCCCTCCCCACCTGAGGAGGAAGAAGCAGCAGAGACAATCTCTGGTGAACTGACTGCACCCCCATTCCTTGTCCCTCTGCGCCGCTGAGGGGGAAGGAGGGAGAGGCATTGGGAGTGAGGGGACTTGAGCCTGGGAAGGATGGGGGTGAGGTTAAAAGGTATTTATTCGTGTTTCAAGATCTGGCTTTTCATGTCTCCTTATCCTACTCTGCTTTGATGGATAACCAATTAAACCGAATTTTTTTCCTAAGTCGAGTCTGTTTTGCCCATGACCATAACTGGTGAGTGAAACCTCCCTGTCCTTCTCTCGACCTACCAGATTTCATTATATTTTCTCCTCATCCCAGTGTCAGGGGGAGAAGTGAGCAATCAGCCACGTGGTGTTTTGTTGCCGTATGGACCTAAACAATGACAACAAGCAAATATNCTCTCGACCTACCAGATTTCGTTATATTTTCTCCTCATCCCAGTGTCAGGGGGAGAAGTGAGCAATCAGCCACGTGGTGTTTTGTTGCCGTATGGACCTAAACAATGACAACAAGCAAATATAAGCACAATACATTTCAGTACAAGGTAATGAGACTTGTCTTAGGACTCTGTCAGATCTGTCTTCTCTTACTGGCCATCAACGGTAATAGCAACATCTTGACAGGTGTAGGGGTACCTTCACTGAAGATGTCACCTCTTGGAGCATCTTTACTGTGACCAGAGGTCCTCTGTTTTTGAAATTTCACTGCCTGTATGAGCAAAATAATTGAGTTTTCTGCTATGCTCCAGAAGGGTGTTTTGTATCACTAGAATCCACATGCAGTCACTCATCAGTAACCAGAAGGTTCTTCATGTTTAGGAAGAAAAATAGTAATGTCTACCAAATGACAAATTCAGTCAGTACCTACCTCCCATTATGTTCAACAAGAGACAAATAATGCAAAGAATGGTGATGAGACTCAGAAATAACACAATGAAATAAGAATATTATGAAATTCAGCTCCTCTAATAATTACACAGCCATCAGTTTTAAAGGATTTATTGGCCTAAGATCACTTGAAATTGAATTAATTTCACCTGCATCTAGCCACCCAAAGGTGGGATTTGCTTTAAGCTACTTGTCTAGGCACCCCCACTAATTTACAGAAAAAATGAGCACCTCTAAACAATCAGTCACACATCTGAGAATGGATTGCCTACCAGAAACATCTATTAGAAAGCCTGAGCTAGAAACTTTGACAGCAGCTAGTCACTCTACTAATTGCTACGGATAACTTTTTCCACAGAACGTCAGAGTAGGATATATTTTAGTCACCTTCAACCACCTAAATATTAGATGCTTAGTTTAACATTTCAGTTCAAATGCCCTGTACAGTCACTGGTCAGTGTTAGCTAGGCTGAATTGCCTTGGAAGAGATACCACTTCTCGAACTCTTTGAATGGGATGAATTGCTCTCTGAAAGTATTCCTTTCCATTGACTATAGACAGATCCTAACCTAAATGATTTTCTTACATTAGACATCTATCTGTTCATCTATTTGTTTTTGAGGACATCGTACCAGATTCTTCAAATATAATATAAAAAAAAAAAAAAAACAATTAGTAGAGGAGCTAATTGGTAGAATCCTCAACTATTCTTCTTCAATTTTTTTCAACAAGAGTTTTAATTATGCAAATATTTAGCAGTTCCTGCCTTCTACTCTCCTTCCATATAAGCCACTCATTTCACCTAGCCTGAAAAATTGAATAAAATACATTATTTACCAGGCCTCTGCCAGGTGTTGTAAAGATTAGTACTTGATTATAATTTGAAATCTTGAAGTGGGAACTGGCAGAAAAATAGACGGTATTAACTTTTTTTTTTTTTGAGAAACCATTTTTGCACATGATTGGAGTATGCCTATTTGCATGTATTATCTGTGTGTGCTTATCTATTGGTGTCGCTGCAATTTTTGGTGCCATTCAAAGCTCACTTGAAAATATAGCTTAGTTGTGTCTTGAGTAGTTCTGCTAAGTTTGCTCCACAGGCTAAAATTCTGGAATCTAAACTAAATCTTTTATAATTAATTAAATATTCTTCAAAATTATGTAACTGCAGGGACCGTAAGTAATTTCAACAATATTTGTCTGTGTATTTCAGTGAGTGGTCCAGATAAAGTTGAAACCATAATTTCTTTTTTCCTCCTCATTTCCTTCATTAGTTAGATCAGTGAGTACAGCTGTTAGTCCCCTGTAAATGAATAGGTGAGAGACCATTATTGTATGCTTAGTTTGCCCTGAGTATGAGAAAAAATTAGCATCTGCTGCCTGTAAACAATACAGAGTTCTCCAGCATATGCCTGTCTTCTTTCTTAAGTTTAATATTTTCCTAAAGAATGAACATTTGATTCTATTGCTAAACTAGACTAGACTACACTATAGATGAGTTTAAAATGATAGGACCTATGTACAAAGTACTATTTATTAGCATGGAAACTTTCCTATATGTTTTCATGGATTCCCAAACTCAGTAAAACACACATTTAAAAGTGTGGAAAGGACTGGATTCAGAAGGCCTAAATCTGTTTAAATACGTGATGCCAAAGTTTCTACTGGTTAGACACATCTGAAGAGCTAGTGCTTATCAGGAGAAAGAACTAGATATTCAGTGTGGATGAGGAAGAATGGACCAAATCAATAGGTTTTTCTGTGACTGGATTTTGTGCATTTTGAATGCTGTCATGTAAGGGGGAATGGTTTTATATATGATTGCTAAATGAAAGGCTCTTACTCGTAAGTAAATGGGGAGGTGTTGGGTGTCTCTGTGAGCAGCACCCCTGCTCAGAATTCTGTGCACCTAACACTGCATACTAGATGACTGAATAATGTAGGTACCTGAAAATCATGCATTGCAGCACTTACTATATAGTTAACTTAAGTTCTCATTAAGATGTAGCTTTTAAGGACTAACTGCAAAGTGGAAAAGACTTTCAGCAGCTGAATGGGTTTTACAGAAGGTCATATACCAGAGGGGTTTCTTTATATTATATGCTAGAAGAAACCACGGAAACACTAGTGCTTTACAACAGTGTAAGGACAGAAATTTCGAAAACACACTCGATGAGTATTTCGGTGAGTGGAAAGCGTGAAGAAAATTGATGACAGTTTAATTTAAACTGTACTTTAAATGGGGAAAAGTGTTGCTGTAGGCTTATAAAAATCTTATTGTGTATGGCACTAAATGTGATGTTAGCTGACACATCAGCACTCTAACAACTGGTAGCCTATTCCAAATTCATCGTTGAGAGACATGTTGACTTTTGTGTCATAAAATCTGAACACCTATATTTTAATAGGGAATTTAGGAGGAAAAAGATATTAAAGGTGTACCAGTGAACACAAGTTAGAGAAGGAAGAAATTATTTTCATATTTTGATGTACAATGGAGTAGTTTTTAAAAAAGTTTCTTTTGAGTTGGTCCTGGTACTCTAATGTAGAGAGTCCTTAATCATTGTGTCTCACTGTTCTCTCAGAATCAATGTCTTCATTTTGGCAATACTGAGAATAAAAATAAAATGGTTAAACAAGAAAATAACCCCCAATATTTTTTGGTCTTACACTTTATCTCCAATTGGTATCAGTAGCATTTCATTGCATAGAGTCTTTTTTTTTAATAACATAGGGCAAAATCGGTCAAAAAGTAATTTCAATGCAATTCTTTTTGGGAAATAGCCAGAGATATATCCCAGAGGATGACAATATAATACTTCTGAATGTACTCAGAATTCTATAAAATGTGACTGGTGGGGAAAATTGCAAACAACAGGGAGTGTCCTATCTGGAAAAAGTATCCAGAGGAGATATGATAGTAGTCTTCTAATAGTTAATTTTTTAAAGACAACGGCAGTAATCAATTCGCCAAATCTTTAGGACAAAAGTAATTGCAGCAAGAGAACTTAGGCATTCAGGAAAATGTCAGATATTATTAAGTGTTCAAATAGATTATTTAAAGATTGCAGTATCTTTATCAGAAGCTTCAAAGAACATGTTACATCACCATTTGTCACAAATGACCTTGGTATGATTAATCTTGCCTTAGGGTACAGGTGATGTAGAAGAAGTCTTGGTGTACTGTTCAATCAGATTTTGTATGAGACCATGGGTGTGATGGATAAGAACAGAATAGAGAAGCTGTCAGAAATGTTATGTTAAATATCCATGGGTGAAATATCATTTTTGCCTGTGTCTAAGACTGTAGAATTTAGTCCCTGTTGTACATATCTGTATACTTATAGATCACTAGTTTCACGAGACTCACCCTTAACAAGGTGTAACACAAACTGAAAACAATGGAACCAAACATATAGGTCACATGTAGATATATCCTTGATGACTATATGTCACAGTTTAAAGCTGGACTGGCTATTAAATGAACAACAGATGCTCTTTGTTAGCCCCCTCCCTCCCTAAAAGCAGGGGGAAAGAGAAAAGGGAAAGAGACTTATAGGTTGGAAAATTTAAAACAGCTTTAATCTAACTGTAACAATAAGGTATAATAATAGGAAAATTAATAAGAAAATGTATACAAATATATACAAAACCAATATCGAGCTCTCCCCCTAATGATGATGATTACATCACCCTGATGCTGCAGGGCACGGCCCAGGAAAGTCCCAGACTGGACTCAGCAGCAGGCAGGAGCTGGATTCAGGAATACATGGATCAGGATCGAAGGCAGAAGAATCAAACAGAGTCCTTCTCGGACACCAGCCATAGAAGAAGAAGAGAGAGTGACCCTCATGATCCCTCAGCTTTTCATACCGAGTATGATGTGTATGGGATAGAATATTCCCTTTGGGCAGGTTTGAGTCACCTGTCCAACCCAATCCTCCCCACCAAAGGGTCGCAGATGTGACCCCTTTTCCGCTCTTTCATTCCCTGTGCATAAGAAAGTCAGCAGAAGCAAGCATCGACCTTGGTCTCCATAGGGATAACTATAAGCAAAAGCCTTTCTGAATACCACTCCTACTGATGTTCCACCACTAACTATAAACACCAAGCCTTATCACTGCTCGAAGCAGCTACTGTCTGGAAAAACATGCAGTTAATTTCAGAAAGTGCAGCTTCTCAGAAGAGACTTAACTAAAAAGTAAATGTAAGAAAAGAAAATTGTTTCAAATTGGCCCAAACCAGGACATTTCCTTACCATTATGCTATTCAATCAATAATTGTTTAGGGGAAAACAATCTCAATCAATATGTGTTCTTAAATGCTAGTTTCCAAGTTGTACAATCCCTCTCCATATCCATATATTATTATTGTTTGACGATGATGATGACAATGGGGGAAGAAGAACAAGAAGAAGAACAAGAAGAAGAAATTAATTTTATTGGACAACATTTGGGGTTCTATAGAGATTGGGGTTTTTGTTTTGTTCCTATAAAAATGTGAAACTAGAAAATTTAGTCTTTAATTGGTCTAAATGAATATGGCAGAAATATATCTTTTTCATGAAATGCAATCAATGAAGATGCTTTCTTGATTCTTGAATTAATTTTCAATATTTTCATTGTTAAAAAAGCTAAAATAGTTAAGAAAGAAAATAAGTTTAGCATCTAGATTGCAGAGAGCACAAGTGAACAGATAACAATGTCATAATCTGACCTTTTGTTTTCAAATTTAAATTAAAATTTCTTGTCTTTCTCAATTTTTTAAGTATTAGATAATCTTACAGCCTATTGTTAGTAAGTCTCTTTGAAACTATGTTTGATTTTACACGCATAATATCCAAACTACTATCAATGTTGTTGATGCTTTTCATAATTTTTCTTGATGTATAATGAAGGTGATCATAAAAATAGGGAGGAGGGAGTTGCTGTTGATTTTTTTTTTTTAAAGTACATAATGTGTGTAGATTTTGGGTGTTCACCCACAGACTGGAATAAAGAAAAATGCCAGTATGAGAGTAGGAAGATCGAGCTAATGTTGTTAAGTGGGTAATATGCTCACCCCAAAGGACATACACCAATATATATATCTGCTAAGAATAGATTCTGTGAAACCTAAGCCAGATTCTTTGCTGGAAATGCCAAGATGTGTTCAAATTCCTTTGTCCTTGCTTTCAGCACAAGTCCAATATGTACTTTGTTCACTGACGCTCTTAGGAATTTACATCACATTTACATAGGAAGATACTATGAGTTATACTAGGATCTTGTCAATGTTTTTTTAGCTACCTTAAGGAAGAATCTTTTCTATCTGAAGATAATAGAAAAAAAATGTAATGGTCCAGTTTATAGGTGAAAGAGAAAATCTGAGGTCGCAAAGATTAATCGCACATATTTAAGAAAAGAAAATACACATTATCAGAGTAAGGATTATTCTTATATTTTTTGTTTTCAGCTTTCGAAAGGTTATTCTTATTTGTTTTCTTTCATCGAAATTCCAGATTAATTTTCTTGGTTAAGATTAGAACATTAGTCTGGGTGAAAGATCTTCAGATTTGTCCTCAACTATGCTCCCTTAACACTTAGTGAGCCTCGTAATACCTTTCAACAAGGGTTAAGTTTTCCCCTTTCTACTTTTAGCAGACACCTCTTCCACCATGCCTGTGATCCTGGGGTCAGAAACCCTGGTAGCATGCAGTTATGATGCAATAAATTTTGTCTGTTCTTCAAGTTCAGATGATCCAGATGGAGTCAAGAGATGTATCTTCTGACAACTGGACTTTCAATCAGCAGAACACCTTCTGTTTTGATTTCCACTCTAAAGTGTGGCCAGATTAATCCCACTCATTCTTCTGCAAGCATCATCTTCCAGCCTAAAACAGTCATTATTCTTCTGAAGTGTTTGTCCATAGTTATATAGTAGACAGCAATGAGATATGGTTTTTCAGACTAAAAGTGTTATGTCTCCCTGAATGTTTCATTTGAACATCGTATTTCTTGATTCTACTGACACAGTACTACAAGAGGAGGTCTTACTTCAATGTAACAAGAGCAGCACATGCTAGTTCCTTGAAGGACTTAACCCTGTATTTAGATACAATGGAGCTGATGCCTCATGTTTTCCCTTACCAGACACAACAGTGTTAAGACACTGTTAGGAGGATTTCTCTGTATAGTAACTGTAATATGACCTTATGTTTTAGAAAGAAAGGCAAACATTAACTTTTTTGCAGATAATCCTTTTGACAAGATGGGACAGATAGAGGTGCAATTAAAAGACTTACGGAAGCAATATTGTTTCCCACTTATTCACATAGAATCATAGAATCATAGAATGGTAGGGGTTGGAAGGGACCTCTGGAGATCATCTAGTCCAACCCCCCTGCTAAAGCAGGTTAGCCTAGAGCAGGTTGCACAGGAATGCATCCAGGCAGGTTTTGAATATCTCCAGAGAAGGAGACTCCACAACCTCTCTGAAATCACTTAAGCTGCTTTACTATTGTTTTAATAACTAGTGTAATTTTGAATGGAAGGTTGTTTAGGCTTATAATTAAGAATGTTGACAAGACACTGCTGTGGTTTTTTTCCTTAACATTTTTCTGCTTAAAGGTCTGCTACATCACCCTAGCTGTATGCAGGAAAACCATCTTTCCTCCACTCCCTCCTGTGTCTTTATTTTAATGGAGCTTTAATATGCAGGTTATTTTGAAATACAAGATGCCTAACCCCACTTATCAGTATTTGACAACTTCTTTTGTGTTCATTTACAAAGTAGCTTACAGAAATGGTGCAATCTGATTAGTCAACACATCAGCCATGTAAATATCTCACTGGAAACTGTATGATTTAACTCCTCTTTGCCTAGCCCCTGAATTAATATTCCAGTGCCTTCTAACAGTGGCACACTGATTCACCAAGTGCATTTTATTGATTAGCTTAAATATTTGTGGTAGATTTTTTTCTCTTTTTATCATAGGTGCTGCAATTTTATTCTCAGTTATCATAAAAATGTCCAATATGTCCCTTGCTTTTCCAGGCACCAAAACTATTCATAGCTTTATGGGATACTGAGCAAGTTCTGTTTTGGTGGCTGTTCATGCTGTTAACTAGTTTTCTATGATTTCTTAGAAAATCTTGGAGCTATAATTCCACTTCTCTGTATTCAGTTATGATGCTGGTGAGCAAACTTGGAGAGCATTATAAAATTGGTAAAGTAGACAAGGCTAAGGAAAGTGCTGTTGCAGGAGTTAATTATGTAGTGTCTGACCAAAAAGCATGAGCTTTTGGGAGAATGAAGAATGTGAACTAATAGGGCAGAGTTGCTACCATCCACCTCTCTTCATTCATTTCAAAACTACTGGTGGCAATAGGGGTGAGCGAGGAAAACTCACATTTTTCCTCAGGTATAAGAAATGTGTGAGACAGATTTGAGGGGATAAAATAATGAAAGACAAACAGCTTGAAGGGGAGTCACATGCTGTGTTGCAATATTTCAAGACATTAGTTGTGCCTCAGTGCAATGCTATGATAAAAACATTGCAGTTCAATGCCAGAATCCCATTTCATCAATCTGTGGCTGTTTCAGAGCTTTCTACAAAAGAAGCAGCTCTGCAGGATTTAGTCCTCCTCCTCTCTTAACAGTTTTTCACAGGGATGTTTTCACTATTATTTCTTATGAGCTAATGTCTAACCTAGTGTTTGTTCTCCAAAGCAAAATTAGTTAATAAGGGGTAGTAAAAATTTCTGACTTTGCACAGAAATCAGAACCATACGGAAGACTGAAAAAGAAGAAAAATAGAAGATAAAAATCAGAAGAAAATAGAAGAAAAAATATTTTTTCTTTTTAGTGACTGGCTTAGAAATAGTGAAGATCATAACAGTTGCCAAGTTTTATTGTTTAAACAGTAATTAATTATAACTTAAAATGAAATAACTACTTTAGCATTCCTTGCTACTGTCTTTGCGGTTTTTTCCTCATCTGTAACAACTTTCCTCACATCTTTAATATCCATCATATAGCTTTCTTTTTTTAGTGAGATTTTAAAAAGCTCTTTTAGTAGCTGTTTAAGAATGTAAGAATGTTGATAGAAACTTTATTGAGTTCAATTAATGCAAAGATTTCTTCTACCATCTGTCTGATAAACTGAAATATCTTCTTTTAACAATTATGTTATTTTCTTCTGTGAATCTCAGTCATAATTCTATGAAAGAAAGAGAAAGATACTTTTATTGGTGTGATTATCACTTGGGAGTGAACATATATCCAGTGCATAGACACTCACATATTTTAATGTTGAGATTTTCTCTAGATTTTTCCTCTAAACAGTACTGTGGTATTGTCCTGGGTTCGGCTACGATAGATTTAGTTTTAGCAAGAAAGCTGGGCGGGGGATAGCGGACTCAGACTAGCCAAGCAGGTATTCGATACCACTGACGTCACACCCAGTATATAACTGGGGGTCTGGCTGGGCAAGGCACTGGAAGTGGCCAGGAAGGGCATAGGGTGGTTCCGGTTCGTGTTCCTGGCAGTGAGCGATTATACGGATCATCACTCATTGGTGTTCTCTCTTGTCAGAGTTGTAGTTGTTATCATTACCATTCTCTTCTCTCTCTTTGTTGTTGCATTAAACTGTCCTTATCTCAACCCATGAGGCCTGCCCTTTCTCTTCTGATTCTCTTCCCCATCCTGGTGGAGATGTGGGGAGGGGCAGTGAGAGAGCGGCTGCGTGGTTCTTTATTCCCGGCTGGGCTCAAACCACGACAGGTATTGTAGCACATCAATTTGTAAATACACCTTATAGTATGTCTATAAGCAAACAGTTGTTTTATTTGTTGTTGTACCTATTCCAGTATTGCTGTCTCACAAAGTAAAGTATGTTGTCTCCATCATACATAGTTTTTCTCATGGAATTAGTATCTTAGTGAGTCATTATGTACCACAAACATTTCATTCAATTGTCTCTGCATAATTTGTCTAATGTAAAATAACTTTAAGCAAGTCTTGAATTTTGAATCGATATATACTTATGACTGTGCTTGCCTATGTTCCAGAAAACATTCCTTTTCCACCCCCTACCAGTTGAAAGAGGAAAGCTTATCATACCAGATCCAACAGCCTGAGAGAGGCAAGGCTGGTCCAACCAATAGCGAGGCTGAAAGTGTGTTCCCAGCAGGCACATACACAAAAGCACACATATACATATGTATAGATATATATGGATGGCCAGTCAGATCACAGACACACTCTCAGATCACCCCCATGGACACAGTCAGTACTAATGGACTCATGCTGCTTGCCTTCCTGGCTGTGCATGATGGAGATCTGCTAGTGAGAATATATATGTGTATATATATATATATATATATATATGTATATATGTATATGTATGTATGTACAAGGTAGTTCCCTGCAGCAACTCAGTCTCTCTACTAGCTGGCACCTAGACGTACAAACCCCTGAGGGCAGAAGCCTCCTCCATTTGCCTCCTGGTACAGGAGTCTCTCAGCTATCCAGGACTCCCCTGGTCCCTATAGCTGACTCCACTGTGCTCTTACCCCTAGAGATACGCAGGTGCTCTCACACTCAGATCCGCCCTTAGAGACCCACTCCCCACCCCTTTGCCCTCATGCCACTTCACCTGCTCACAGATCATCCAGGTTGACCTTCATTATCCATCACATAATCACTCGCACACCCTTACTCACTCCAGTCACTGGCACCACATGGGTCCTCCCACCCCCAGTCTGACCTCATTTACTGCTCTCACACCCCAGAAGTCCACAAGTGCACACAGCACAGAGAGCCCTCACCTGAGAAAGTGTGATAAAGGAATTTACTAAGATGACAGGACAGACTGCACTGGTCACATGAAGGGCATAGGCAGGCAAGTGTACTGACCAGCCAACTATCTACACGCGACTGGCCCTTTTCATCCCCTTATTCTTGTATTTCCCCACTGTCCTGGGTTCGGCTATGATAGAGTTAATTCTCCCCAGAGCGCTGGGAGGGGGGTAGCCCACCCAAAGCAGCCCGGCAGGTATTCCATACCACTGCCGTCAGGCCCAGCCCACAGCCGGGGGGCGGGCCGGGCAAGGCGCGGGAAGCGGCCGGGAAGGGCGCGGGGCGGCTCCGGTTCCCGTTCCGGGTGGTGAGCGCTTGTGCTGTGCATCACTCGTTTGTATTTCTCTCTTGTTAGCATTATAGTTGTTATTGTTACTGTTCTCTCTCTCTCTGTGCTGTTGCATTAAACTGTCCTTATCTCACCCCACGAGGGCTGCCCCTTTCTCTGCTGATTCTCCTCCCCGTCCCGGTGGGGGGTGGGGGGGGGTGCAGTGAGCGAGCGGCTGCGTGGTTCTTTGTTGCCAGCTGGGCTCAAACCACGACACCCACTCTTGTTTCTCCACTAATTACGTAACGCCCTCCCTTGTTCTGTCTTTGGCTTCTCCCCTAAATATCCCATAAATCCTGTGTGATCCTAAAATACTTTTGCTCCACATCCTATAATATGTCCCACCCCTGGGCAGAAACTCCCCTTAGTCCAAAAGTTGACTGGACAGCTTCTCTCCATGAATCATGGGATGGGATTCACGCCTGGACTGGGTCCAATAACTCTGCTGGGACAGCCCAGGCAGGGGCCTGGAGAAACTTTTTTTTCCTCAGGAGTCCTTCCTTTGGGTTCCCACCTGCCACTGTGTGTTGCTGTGCTCCTCTGGGCTTGTGCAGATTGGCCTTTGCTGGGCTGATGGCCCCTGTGATGGGACGGGGAGTTGCCTGGCAGGGGATTATATGAGCTCCTCCTCGTGTTGTTGTATCTCTAGGCTTCTTTGTGGGTGTGCAGATGAGCTTTGTCACATAACCTAACAGATACAGTCTTGTGTTTGCTTAGTTTAGAGGTCAAATTTAAATCTTCTGTTTGCCATGTTAAAATTCATCAACAGAAAATGTATCTGCCACTTGTTTTACGTAATTACTATGAATATCACAAGAAAAAGGAACATTTAAGATTTATCATGGACTTTTTTAATGCAACTTAAATCTATTTTTGCAGATTTCCTTCCAAGCTTTGCCTTGACATGTTGATCCTTAGTTTCATCAGCTATGAATTTCACTCAAGTTTCCTTGGGAAGAATGGAAAAGTGTAAAACAGATTAATGGCATACTGCTAGCAAACAATAAAGTCACAGAATCTAGTTTTTCAGGCACTAAAATGAAAGTTCAGCTTTTCTGGCTTTTTATCTGTCATTGTATCAGTTTGCTAATGGGTTACCAAGCCTAGTCTTGCTCTTCACTCGCACCTTCAACCCAGCTGATTCCTTTTCATGTTTTCATGTGCCAGCCATGTGCTGCCCATGTTGTATCTTACACTAACGTTATGCACTACTGAAATAGCCTAATGCTGTTTCTCATTACTTGTGCTTCACAAAATTATCTTTTTACGTTGCAGGTACAAAATCTATCTCTTTGTTTTGTTCCAGTGTGAACTGGGTCCAGTAGGTTTTGAATGCTCTTAGAACAAGCAGAAAGAGAATTGGTTAAAATCTGATTGTAGATGACTTTGGTTTGCCTGAGCAGTGTGAAGTTAACTTCTGAAGCTAGAAATACGCTTCTGCTAGTCTTTAAAACTAAATTAGCAGGTTTGCTGCAGCCAAAACAGCTTCTTCATAGAGCCTTCAAGTGTATGTTTAGCAATATAACTCACACTATTTTAAATTCATACATTTCGATAAGAAAACAGCTAGACATTCTTTATAAGACTCATCATTTTCCCCTTTAAAGGAAATGCAGAATTCCAGTCTTAAATATCTACACAAACACATTACATTATATCCTGAGAACAAAAAAACCCAAATGAGCAATTTTTTCCCAGACAANGATTCCTTTTCATGTTTTCATGTTCCAGCCATGTGCTGCCCATGTTGTATCTTACACTAACGTTATGCACTACTGAAATAGCCTAATGCTGTTTCTCATTACTTGTGCTTCACAAAATTATCTTTTTACGTTGCAGGTACAAAATCTATCTCTTTGTTTTGTTCCAGTGTGAACTGGGTCCAGTAGGTTTTGAATGCTCTTAGAACAAGCAGAAAGAGAATTGGTTAAAATCTGATTGTAGATGACTTTGGTTTGCCTGAGCAGTGTGAAGTTAACTTCTGAAGCTAGAAATACGCTTCTGCTAGTCTTTAAAACTAAATTAGCAGGTTTGCTGCAGCCAAAACAGCTTCTTCATAGAGCCTTCAAGTGTATGTTTAGCAATATAACTCACACTATTTTAAATTCATACATTTCGATAAGAAAACAGCTAGACATTCTTTATAAGACTCATCATTTTCCCCTTTAAAGGAAATGCAGAATTCCAGTCTTAAATATCTACACAAACACATTACATTATATCCTGAGAACAAAAAAACCCAAATGAGCAATTTTTTCCCAGACAAATCACAAATTATTAAATCTAAAGCATGCTTCATCCATTAGTAGACTTTCCATTTTCATAGTTCATCTACACAGCATCCTACCAAGATGCTCTGAAGTCAGTGGATCATAACGTATTTGATTACAAATGCAGGAGCTTAGTTGAGAATTCAAGATCCTTTCAATTTGGAAATGCATTATTATAATGACTGGATTGAGGCACATTATGAAGATAGAGGAGTCTCAAGGAAGTCACCTTTATCAAGACAGACAAAATAATTGCAAACTGAGCCCTATTTTCACAGATTAACGGCTTTTCTGCTGAGGCTTCACAGGTTAAGCAGGCTTATGTTTAGCAACACATTCTTCAGGGCATCTCCCAATGACTTTTCTGAGCAAGGACTACTTATGAGTTAATAATACTGTAATTAAGTCAATAGCCATTCAGGCATAAATGAAACTTAGCAATCAGTGATTAAAAATTAAGTGGTATTTGCATGCTTTGGCTTTGCCAATGTCTTATCATTTTGTTTAAATGAACATCATGCCTAAACCTTTCTAAACAAACAGCTATGTTGAATACTGATGGTGTTCTTCCTGATCAGTAGGTCTCCACAGCCTCGTGTATCGCTTGGGTAGTACAGATTGTGAATTAAGTGACCGTAGGTAACGTACTATACATAAATGACAGGACCAGTGTAAAAGATATGTAAGAAGTATCTCCTCATTCTGACCACATTTTTTTTTCCCAAAGTGGTTACTTAAAAAACAATTCACTTTAGAAACAGCCTTCAGGTGATTCCAAGAAAATGAATAATCCTCAGTCACCAAACTAGCAAAAGTCTGACCTGTCCATTTAGTCTTTATAGAACAACCAATAATTATGTTCAAAATGTTGGGGGTTTTTGTTTGATTTTCAGTATCATACATTGATATTATGCACTTTTAAGCCAGCAGACTTGTTTGAACTCCTCGTAATACCTGCCAAATCATGATAAATATCTGCCAAAATACTTCGCTAATCTTTTTAGCTGTCCCACTTATTTACAGAGAGTCACATGAATTATACCATCAGCCAGCAATGAATCTGGCAGAAACTGTTTTTAGCCAGAAATACTAGACTTTGTTGGACAATAACAAGGGAGTGCCTTGGAAATGAAAATGCAAAAGAAAAGATTAAAAAAGTAGGAAAACACTATACAGATACAGGAATTTTAGAAACAGTCAGTCACAGTCCCAAAAGAACCATGTAAGTTGAGTGTAATAAAATCCATCGTATTTCTGGAAAGAGAGCAGTTTGTAGTTTTTAAATATGTGGAATGCAAAAGATAAACAAAACAAACAAAAAAGCAATTTCAGATGCTTTATTTGCCTCAAGGGTGAAAAGGTCGTTTCTCTTCAGTCCAACTGTGTTTGGGAAAAAAACAGCAGCTCCAGGCCAGGGTCACTTAGAAACAGTCTGAATCCCCAGTATATACTTCTGTAAAAAAATATTTCAACCAGCAGCAACCATTATGCTTCTGAGTCCTTTGTCTTGCAGACTTTGTTTATCTGTTTATTTTTTCTATTGTCCTTTTTTCCAGGTTATTCTTTTTTTGAGCTAATTTAATGGATGTGTACTTTATACTTAAACACTGCCAAGACAGCCATGTGTTTTTGTGACCAATTCCCTGATGGAGAAACCCATGTGTTGTTAGCCAGTCACTCACTGAAGTTTGACGTCAGCTGACAGATGTCTGGCAATGATTTTGATCAGCTTCACATAAGACAGTGACTGTCTTGTGAGCTGTTAGTGCACTTCTTCCTTACCAGTTTTAGGCTTCTAAACTTCAGTGACCTTTCCATCTTTGAGACGTTTGTATATCTATCTTGATGAATCTTTTCAATACCGTGCTTCATTTTGTTTCTGGATTTCTTATCTACCACCCGTTCCTCCTTAACACTAGTTTCTTTAGGCATTCCTGTGCTGCCATGCAAGAGTGTTAAAAAAAATAAATCAAGCACTGACACAGCCACTCATTCATGCAGCTAATATCTTATTGATGCTCTCTTCAGTCATTACTGCCAAATGTCCTGTAGCAGCACAGCAACTAATGGTTGTCATCCCTTCTGACTGAGGCACCACCATGAACAGGGACATTATTCTGTCTTCTAATCACTGTGCAACGATTGCTTCTTGCTGCAGATAGCTGATATATTAGCATCTGTGATGTACTACATGGATGTTCTTATCAATTGGCATCTCCGTCTGCAGTGTAGTACAACATAATTTGCTAAGGGACTAATGGAAGAATACCTTACTAGGCTAGTTACAATTATCTACTGTGATAGAGATGATACCAAGAAACTGTATAATTCTGTCTTTCTTGTGTTTCTGCACATCTTGAGGGTACTTAAGGACTCTATTTTGCATCATTTTTCAGAATGTTTCTTCAATGAAGTCTGTGTAGAATGTGAAGGTCCTTCATCAGCCAGAATTTTTTCTAGTATCTTGATCATATGAATGGGCTTGGGGAGCTCCAGATGAATTAACCTTATTTTCTGACTATTAGACAGCAATGCTTCATATCTGAATGGGTAAAAGATACACAAGTTTTTGTCAATAATTGACACCAAATACCTAGGTTACTAATCCTGTGAATTGTATTGTGTGTTTTCCAGCTCTAGTGAAACATTCCCAAGTGCTTCACCAATGTGTTGGCTTCACTGTCTTGCTGATGTCAAAACTTCATCACATTGATACACAGCTACCCTTTCCCTTTGTTGCCTACATTTTTAGTGTGTAATACACACGAATCCATATCTGATAGCAGGATCTTACACTGTTAGAGTAAACTAAACGCATTAAATTGTGATTGTTAGGTTTGGGTCAAAATCGTGCTAATGAATCTGTTATGTATTCAATTTTCTTATACATGCACATGCAAAGAGAATGAGTAACCAAATTATTTCCTAGCATCAGAAAAAGCATGTAGCATTTGTCTATGGGTGGAATATTGCAAGGCTTTTAACCCTCAGTTTCTGTAAGCACCGTCTGCAAATTGTTGAAACAGTCAAAAAGAGAATAAATGTTTTTTGATAATCAAGTCCTTTATACCAAGGAATTCATCATCCTAATGAAGGATTAGTGTAATTGCATTTGTGTAAGAAATGTGTAAGTCCACACATTTCTGCACATCATTTTTTTGAAATTAGCATAGAATCCTGCAGGTTTACTTATTGTTATCTATTTGTTAGCCCTGACCATAGTTGTGGATGGAAATGTTTTTCATTAGTTTGGAGGACTACAATGGTCGGAATTAAACAAAACTTGTTTGTTAGCCCTCCTTTTTATTCATTTTTTATTTAAAACATGCCTGGAAAGAGGGATCTTGTCACAGCTACTTAGAATGTTGGTGTCAATTTATATTTTGGGCTTCCTTTCTTTCTCCTTTTCCTTTTCCTTTTCCTTTTCCTTTTCCTTTTCCTTTTCCTTTTCCTTTTCCTTTTCCTTTTCCTTTTCCTTTTCCTTCTGAAACATGTCACCTGTCACTGATTAACTTGGTTGTGACTCCTGGAAATACAAAGCCCCATTCACCTGCAATAAATTCCAGCTGCTTTACAGCACCTCAGTGTCACAGAGCAGCTGTAAAGATGGCTAACCAGCTAATCAGACTGACTTTGCAGCTGCTTTGCATCACTGAAGAGAATGAAAGCAGTTGGTGCATAAAAGGTAATCTGGCCTACATTCCTTTATACACAGTACTTGAGTAGAGGTCTTAAAAATTGTCTCTTGCCCTGTTTTGTGACCTGGTGAGTAAGGTGATTCAAGCTTGTCTTTGACTGTTTTGGCAGAATGGTACAAAACCATGTGTGTGTCTCTGTCTGTCTGCATATAGGTATATGTTTATATACCCTGAAGATTCTAATGCTTTTGCTGCTGTTATGTGTTTTTCTCTTTAACAGTGAGGTCACGCCAGATCGTTTAGATAGTTTCTAGTCAATAAGCTGTGGAAGACAGTCTCTGGCAGGTTTTTCCACCTGGCTGATAACAGTATTTTTGCTCCTGGTTCCAGAATCGTCATTTGGTTTGTCAAGCATTTAGGTTTGAAAAAACCAAATCAAGTTTTAATCTCTTTATAACAGAACAGACTAGCTTGCCAGTAGATTAATGTCTGTATTTATCCAATCCAAAAAGAAAGGAAGAAAAACCTAATCCAAACCTACTTCAGATACTTAGAAAAGATTGTAGGTTGGCAGGTACTGAATTCCCCTGACAATAGTCAAAGCCTAATGTATAATATTCTGTAAAACAGCATAGCTATCCCACAGCTTAAGTAATTATCCAAAGCTGAAAAGCTTATAGGGTCCAAACTCTATAGCCACCCCTTTGAGATGTAACATGAAATAACACAGAATTCAGCTCCAACTAGCAAGAAAGTCTATCACTCAGAGTAGGCAGAATTGAAGTCCCAAAACTGCGCTTTAGAAATGCTCACTCAAGCTCTGCTCATTGCACAACTCTCTATTTGATCATAATACTCTCTGGATGCTCAGAGTCCTGCTTCTGAGCACGTGCAAAAGGAGGTGGAGCCCTTGGAAGTTCTTTTTTTTTTCTCCTGAAGTCTGATTGCTATTTAGTACTCAGGGGTTTTGTTTGTCTTTTTTTCTTTCTTCCTTTTTTTTTTAATCTCAGACCACTTATTGGCCTGATCTGGCCCATGATCTTACAGCATATCTGTCTCATACAAATGGTATGGGGCCTGTGACAGAGAGGTGGATGAAGCACAGTGGTAGCCACTTTCTTTCAAAACTGTTTGTTCTTTTGCCTAGGTCTTTATGGAAAAGCTGGTAGGGGGGAGGGAATTTGTGTGAGGGCAAAGCACTTGTATTGCGAGAAACCTGCAGACTCAAGATATTATCCTCCACAGCAAGTTAAAAATGCTGTCCTGTGGGAGGACAATGTCTCTCCTCACTGAAGCTGTGCCACTGTGAAGTAGAAATGTACTATTTGTATTTACTGTTACCATTCTCAAGACTTACATTTGAAAGTCATTTATTCAGACACGAAAAGTGTCAAACAATGGGTATGAGGGACACAGATTACAGAATGGAGAGGCTGTTTTATAATGAGTCTAAAGGAACATGGCTTATTGAATCTATTCAAATGAAGGTTCAGAAGAATAGCATTGCTATCCATAAATACTCAGAGAAAGCAGAATTCAGCATGAGAAAGAGAGAAAGCTAGTTGAAGAAAAAGACAATGTCAGCATCACAACAAATAGGTGAGAATAAACTAATTCTGAAAAACAAAAGACAGTTTCTGGTGATCTAAATAATGAATGTTTGGGGCTGTGTCCTAACAGGAAAATAACAAATGCTGAGTATTTTCAAGAAGAAGTTTAGGGTTTTTTGTTTGTCTGTAAAAGCAAATTATTTCACTGGAGAAAGTCAGAAAATCAGAAAATTATTTCACTCAGATGCAAAGCAAATATTTCATTAAAATATTCTAGCTTAAGTAGAATAAAGAGAAGCATCATGCCTAGAACCCTTACCTGGAGCTGGAGTGACTCAAGTCCAAATGAAATAAAATGGAACGTCTTTATGTCTTCTGCACATATAAAATACATAAAGAATATTGTTAAAATGGCCCTAAAAGCTTTAGAACATGCCAGGATTAAGTTTGCTTGTACAACTTTTATGTGCTCTTTTAAATCCATTGGACAATATTAAACAAATTTAATTATATGGCCATGAACTATATTTTTCTACAGGCTGCTTGCCTGGTACCACACAAAAAATACAAGGAGCTCGCTTAGTTGAGCAGCTATTCAACATGTTTTTTTCTTCAATTTTCTTGCTATTAAAATACAACTTTGAATAAAGAATTATTAGTTAGGGGTGGGGGTGTTATACCTCACAATAATGTTTTCACCAGTCTTAGTGAATTAATATTCCTGCTAATCTGAGGTGTGCTGTGTTTTAAACCAGTTCTTAGAAAATGTGCGTTGAAGCTTGGAGACACTAAAGATAAAATATACAAATATTTTGTGTAACCAATCAGTGAGACATTTAAAGATTAATGTATGCAGTAATTATGAGTGACTAGTCTGAGGTGATGTGCGTATCTTTCTTCAAAACACTTAATAGTACGTAGTTTTCCATATACAAAAGCCAGGCACCCAGTAAAAGAAGAATGCATCATCAGTACACATCTTTAAGATGAGATTTATTGGCAAAAGACTCCACCATCTTTTTCCAGGTAGCCTAATTCTTTCTTCCTGTTCAGGTTCCTTTTCCCCAGCCTTTTCCTAGTGTGGATCCTCTTGTTCTCATCTACTGGTGGGCTCACTCTGATAATCTAATGTACTTGATATTCTCTGTAAACAGTCTGTTCCACTTAACTCTAGACTCCTTATCCTGTTGGTCTGGACTTGGTCTGTAGCTAATCTCTAGAGGTTATTTCTCGCAGTCTCCATGGAGGCAGCTCATCTCTTTCTTCGGTCCATGTTTCAGTATCACTGATGACACCTGTTCTTCAGTTCTTCGTGCTCACCTCTGTTTCTTTTATCTATTTTAGTTAAACTTGATTTTTAGATTAAGTCTTCTGATTCAGTTTTTAATTCACTCCTACTTCTCGGTTGACTTACTCTTTTTCTCACACGTTTCTATCAGTATCTCTTTCCTGCTCTCTTCCCTTGTTTCTGTTACTGGCTCCTACAGAAAGTATGGTGACAGGGTCACTTCCTTACAGTGCACATGTGCAACCAGGCCCCCACATGTGAACAGATTTTGTAAGGAAACTCTTGACTTCATCGTGTGATCCTGATATGAAGCATGCTTGTGGGCTCTGGAGTGATAGAACATCTGCAGTCTGGCTAGCTGGGTTATAAGAAACACTGAGAAGAAAATAATTGCACTAATTTTTTTGCCAAAATAAAGAATGCTCTTCACATCTTATGAAAAAAGCTTTTAATGAGGACAGATTTAGGCTCATGCTTAGAATTTGGAAAAACACATCTCAAATGTAGTCTCTTGTCCTCTACCAATTTTTTTGCTATAGTGGAACAGTTGGGTTTTGGTTAACTTCACTTTTGTGAGAGGTTACACTAGAGACTTCCATTACACCTTGCTATTTTACATCACGTAGAACCAGTCCTTAAATTTCTGTAAGGAATAGATGTCTAAATTTTTACTACTTTTAGTGACAAAACAGGAATTATCCTAGGGATAGGATTCTTCTACTTTATTTAGTCATAAACAATGTCACATCCTAAGGCAGTCATTTTAGAATCTTAATTTTTTTACTAGAAATTCAGAAAAATTCAAGAAATTTCAGTCTGAGGCAGATATGCGGCATGAAATGTGATAATGCTATGTAGTTAAAAGATGGCCATCGTATGCAAATGAAAGCTGATTTTTGTAATAGAAAGTTGGACAGTTTTACTCAGGGATGAGACTGCTAAAAAATTATGTTCCTGTAAATGTCAGTACAATTCTCAAGAGCTTTTTTTTTTTTTCTTTTAGGAAAAATACAGTCATCCCTGCCTTTGTTTGTCTTATGTTGTTCTCAAGTTTTTCTTTCCATTATTCTGTATTCTGTATTCAGAATCCATGTATTCTGAATAGTGTCAATCTCAAAAATCTAAAAAGGGTATTGTGAGAGGTATTACATACAGTAACCATAATACTACTAAAGAATTCCAGCACAGTAATAAGTCACTAACTCAAAAAAGTTAACTGAATCAGTGATTTTATTCATGTGAGTAAGTAATAAGAAACAAGTGCACAGAATAAGAATTTGAACATTCTAGCAAGGGCTTTAACCAAAGGTGTTTTACTTAAAGAGGACTTAGTTATGTAACTGTTTCTAGTGAGGAAGAGACACAACTTTATAGATATTGGGGCCTAACTATTCCTAAGGCTAGGGTGAAAGAAAGCTGTCTTTTTCTTTCATCAGTGAAATGGTGAATAATTTGAAGAATGATTTGGTAAAAACTGATTATACATTAGAACTATTGGGAGGACTTTTAAAAGGAGCTTTATGTCTCAGAAATTATTTTCAATAGGCTTTGAACTTATAAGGTATCAAAGCCAATAAGGCTTTCGACTGCCTAAATTCCTATGGATCTCAAACAGTAGCAAAATAGAAATTGGTGTTGGGGTTCATCTAATCTTATGCTAGGCATTGATAATAAAAGCATCTGAGAAAGTCTTCTGAGATTTCTTTAATAACCAGCAGGGAAAGTTAGTCATTGTTGGGGTGCAGGACCAGTGTCTATTGTTATTTTCTTAGAACCATGGAGACTGGAAAGACTCTTCAGAAGTCCAACCCTCTGCTCAGAGCAAGTCTAATTAGGTGATGTTGCTCAAGGCTGTGCACAGCCCAGTCTCCAGGGACAGAGGTTCCACAACCATGCTGTGCAATGTGTTACAGTATTTCACCACCATAAAAAAATGTTTCAGAATTTGTAAAAAAAAAAATGTAATCAGAATTTCCCATATTCCAACTGGTGCACATTGCCTCTCATCCTGCTACTGTGCACCTTTGAGAAGAGCCTATCTCCATCACCTCTGTGTCCTCTGATCAGGTAGTTGTAGACAGCAATAGATCTTTCCTGCTGCTTCTCTACTAGAAACTGAAAAGGCTCACTTCTCTCAGCCTCTCACCACATGTCACATTCTTCAGCCCCCAACCATCTTGGTGACCCACTGTTGTACTCATACTAAGATGTTGATATCCTTCTTGCTCTGGGAAATCCAAAACTGGGTGTAGTACTCTAGATGCAGTCTTAAAAATGCTGAATAGAGGGGATGTTCCATCCCTACACCTGCTGGGTATACCCTCACTAATAAAGCCTAAAATGCTGCTGGTCCTCTTTCTTGCAAGGGTACAGAGAAAGTTGCATCAAGCCTTTTACTTTTGCCCTCAAAGTTTTGTGGTTGTTCTCAATATGCCTTGGGTTACCCCCAGCCCTATCAGCAATGCTCACATGGCAAAGCAATATATCAAGGAGCCAGACAAGCCTTGGCATTCTCTCTGCAACATCCTGGATGTTAGCTTAGGCCAAGTAATGAACCTGAGATATCAGCTTGTGTCAAGACGCCAGACTGGTGCCTTGGTGCCAACAGGAGGGAGTCTTCAGTAACTACCACTTGCCTCTTTCCTTTTGTGTAGACAAAAGATTTGAGCTCAGTCAGTTCCGATAAATCCCCTGACAGGTCTTGTTTGTCCTCACCAGCACTCAGAGCACTGAACTTATTTTGAATTTACAGATCTGTAGGTGGAACAAGAGCATTTTTATGGCCCTCCACCCCCAGCATAACTACAGCCTCCATTGTCCCTCTTTGCTCGCTTCTCTTGGCTCAGGCTCTTGTCCCAATTGACTTTTGTCAAAGATGTCAGTCAATGGCAGCAGCTCCTTCCCCTGTATACTCCTATATACCCCTGTATACCTCTGTAATGTTCCCTCATGGCTGTCAGAAGATGTGTACCTTTCTGGAATAACAGCTGAGGGTCACGCTGTTTCCCTGGAGAGTATCTGGAATACTCAAAGGCACAGCCAATGCTTGAGCAAGTGACTCAAGCAGTCACTGTTCTCCTCTGGAAATTCCTTTTCAACATCATGTTCTTCAGTAAAATTCCCTCACATGTTGTACTCAGTATTAATTCATCCTCTGTAAAAGATCTCTCCTTTCTTCTAAGGAGTGAAGTAAACTAAAATATTCCTTTGAACTGTATTTGCTGGTTTGATTCCCATTAACTTACCATTTGAAAGAATGAAATCTTAAGTTTACACTTCCTGTAGTACATCACACATTATGTACTTTGAGAGTGACTGGGATTTTCAAAGGAGTTGCAAAGTGTAAAATGCTCTAATCCTATTGGTGTTTAATGGGTGTTTAGCATAAAAAAAAATCTCTGCCAAAACAGGATTTAAATAGACTTGTTTGAGCCTATCACATGTTTGAAGTCAGTGAGTTGTTATTAGCATTTTCATCATCACAAATTAAATTTCTGCTAAGATTAAAAGTGATGAGTTCCATTATCTTTAGTTCTTAAGTAAATATCCTGCACTGCACTATGGGGGCAGTACCAAATAAGGTTTTTACCTATATTTATGATCACTTAAAAAATTGACTTTGTCAGTCACAGCTTTGTCCTTCTCTCGCTAATTATAATGTGTTTCTAAGCTCAGGAATTTATGTACTTATATTACGTATACTAAGGGGAAGCATATTTTTTCCATATACAGAAGGTTATAAAGGTGGATGATTAGAGATAGCATCTGTGGTCATGATACTATGTATTTGGGAGAGGAAAATTTGCGAGGTTATTGTTTTGGGGTTTTTTTCCTTAAGCTATGTGAAATGCAATTTAATAACAATAATGATAAAAAAAATATTTAGTCATAATTGTCAATAGTTGCTTTTTTTCCTGGTGGTTTTTCAAGGGAAAATGGACTAAGGTGAAGGAGATTTAGCATGTATTCTAAAACAACGATACATTACAATTGCATCACCAGACCTCCATTTGGTCTGTGTTCACGTTTGTTGGTATCCAGTGGCTGATTGCGACTGTAGAAAAAGAAGCCTGAAATGTTATATTCCCACAAACTTTATGAAAGTTATTCTGTAGGTAGGGGAAAAAGATCCTGCTATTGATTTCAATCAGGAAAAAGTAGACAAATGTCAGCTGCTGCTCTTTCTGTTTTAGAGAAAACATTTGACTAATGAGCCTCTGTGTTGGAAGGCCAATCAACTGTAAACAATTTGGACATAACCAAGGATATCTGTGACTGGTCTTTGTTCCAAGGCTTAAGTTCTTGCAGCCAAACTGCTGAATGTACATTGTATTTCCACTTTGCCTTTGCTTCCATATACAGGGCAGGGTGACAGTGGGTGATAGCATTGATGTCAGTGAGATACTATCATCATCTGCTTGAAACAGACAAAATGTACAGTTCTACATAAGTGTAGGGAGTAGTCAGGAAATACAGTTCCTAACTAAAAAATCAAGTAATGTTAATTCCAACTAAGAAAAGGTGTAACCTCTCTCCTGCACTCAACTCCTTCAAAACCCCTGAGGGAGAAAGAAAATCATAGCAGCGGTTCTGTTCTTTCATGAACTAAAACTCACAATTGTATAAAAGTTTGGGGTTTTTTTAAACATGCTTGGTTTATTTGTTTTTCCAAGGAGATGTTGGGAATTTAGTTGCTTTTTTTTTTTTTTTTTTTTGTGCCATAATATTGGGTTATGTCACTGTGCTCTTCATCAGGGTGATGGTGTGGTTGTGGGGATTTTTTGCCTAAGCTAAAAGGCAATAAGACAAGTTTATATAGTTTTATGTTGTGTGTGTGTTTTTATGAGCAGTTGCTATATTATATGCAAGGCACGTGGGGTTGTGGTGGTAAGTTGTAGAATGTTGTGTGGAATCATTCTAAATTTCTGCATTTTCTATAAGTAAATGAGCGCTGTGTTTCTCCTTTCTCACAGTCCTGTAAGGACTGTAAAGGACACCTGTACAGTCAGGGACAGTTCATGAATAGCCTTAGATCTTTTTTCCCCTACGTACAGAATAACTATCATAAAGTTTGTGGGAAGTATTTCAGGCTTCTCTTTCTATAGCTGAAATCAGCCACTGGAACCCAACAAATGTGAACATAGACCAAATGGAGGGCTGATGATGCGATTATAACACATCATTGCTTCAGAAAACAAGCTAAATCTCTTTCACCTTAGAATAGTTTTCGATGGTTTCAGGTGGTGTATGAACAATTACTATTTCTTGTTGGTTTCTTTCAATTCTTTCTCTCCATGTCCTATGACATCTGTCAATTGCAGCCAATTTCTACTTTACATTTTTAAGTCAGCTTAAAGAAAAGAGGTTTACTGAGTAGAGATCATAGCAGTGTGAGCTAAATAAATGAATCTGTGATACTTAGTTGAACTCTATTGAAAAATAATTGAACATGTAGCATGTAAATTAGAAAGAATTGTAGTATAACTTCAGCAGAAACAAAAGTCCTGGGTACACAGATGTAATAATTTATTAAAAGAACGTGAACTGTATATATACTTTTTTAATTAAAAAAAGCTTGATGAGCATCAAGTTCAAGGAACAACAGTCGGCAACATAGTCTTCAAAACTCTCTGAAGGCTCTAAAGATTGAGTTTGGCTGCTGGAGAAAGTTTTCTCCTACTTGTAAATTTTATGGTTGTAACTTGCGTGATTGAAGATATATGTCTCAGTTCTGCCGATGTGGCTTAAACAACGAAGTAGAAGCTTAGTATGCATTTTAACCTCTGTAGGTTAGGGAATCAAAGGAAAAAAGGAGCAGGTCTGTCTCATCTTGTCAGGTTAGGAAATTATCTAAACCACACTCCCAAGAAATGAGAATGGAGTATTTGTTCTGATGGCAACCGGTAATCGGGAAGGAAAATGTGATTCTTCTGAAATGTTGCAGTGGCTGAGGGTATTGAATGTAATGATATGGACCAAGGCTGACTTATATAGTTTAGTAAATGTAAATCAGCAAGTGTATGTGTACAGATCACAAAGTAGAATATAGAGTGGGTACTGAAAATTCAGGAAAAGCTAACACTGGAGGATTGTAATGAATAAACAATATTTTTCAGATACTTTGAGGTATTTAATCAGGAAAATAAAGAAATTATATATTCTAATACTCTAAAATTAGATAGAATTCTACACATGCCATCATTTCAATAGTCCAAAGTATTTAATAATTTATTAATGAAGTATGTAATAACTTTAAAATGCATATAGTCATATTTTACTTTATAGGTGAATGTAGTACATCATAAAATGCTTTCAAAGAAGCCATTATCTATCACGTAATATATGAAAAGTCTATACATACTGTGATCTCCACTGCCTGCTCTGACAAGCAGTAATGTATTTCATGTCAAAAACCACTTCTGAATGTCTCCTTATGCTGCAGTATATCCTAATGTCTCAAGTAAAAATGGTGTCAAAGAACCATTTAAGAACATATCAGTAATCTGTCCTGACTTTTTAGCTTTTGTGATTTAGCATCAATTTTAAGGATATGTCAACCCATAGCACAGTTCAGTACTTCACAAAGCAGTATGGCTGTCTAGAACCATTTATCTTTTAGTTTATGCAGCCTTATTTAAAACTAACTGCAGTGATTTCTGGTCTAGCATTGAAAATACAAAAGAAATTATCTCACAAGAATACGGATCTGAAAGGTAAAGGAAAAGACTTTGACCGAAATATATTAAAATTTAAATGTGTCTACAGGATCAAAAATAAGCTAAAATATTTCTTTTCATGTTAATCAGAGACAGGATGCTTGCCAAACTGATATTAACTCTGGTTAATTTGGGCTATAGGATTAGAAGTTGTTTATTGGTCTTTTTTTTCCTTACTTGCCATCACAACTCAAAGGTTAATTCGTGTTCAGGAAGAACAAACAAACGTCCCCACAGTAATAATTTTGTGGTGCAGCCTTCCGGACATTAGCTATTTCACTATTACTTTGCAACTTTACTTGTGAGAATGTCTCTAGTAGTATGTTCTTACATAAAGAGAAGACTGAAATGGTTCATAAAGATAGTGCTTTTTATCTTGAATGCATTAAACCATTGCTTTTAAGCATTGAAAACACTAACTGAATTAGATTAAATTTGTGCATAGTTTTCTGAGAATAGCTAGGTGGTCTGCTGAATATTAGAGGCAGAGTGTATGTTGTAGGGTGAGATTGAGCATGAGAAGAGGCTGTTGCTTCATTTGGATTCTGTGCTGGGGAGTGGTAGAGGAAAAACACTGAGAAGCAAAGGTGAGAAAAGGGCAGCTGAGGCTGCAAAAATCTGTTAAAATGCCATTTAAAATACACAAATGATCATTTATTATACAGCTGGGCCATGGGATTCACACAAAGAAGCTGTGATATTAGGGTGTATGTAGCATGTTGTAATTTCAATGGAAAATATGGGCCATATTGAATTAAACCTGCCATTTACAAAATCTTGTGTCCTGGAAGAAAGGAAGGGATTGAGGGACTTCTGGGACGTCCATTGGATGAAAACTCTGTTCTGTCATTGAAGTTCTGTTAAATGTTCTACAAAGTAAACATGCCAGGCCTGGGAAATACTCTCCCTAGTAATTTTTCTTCTGTAGATATACAAATCAAAAATGGCTACTTAAATATTAAAAAATAAATGAGGGGAGTGTGGGTTTTTTGGTGGTTTTGTTGTTGATTTTTTTTTTTAATTTTAAAGCTACCTAGAGCATGAATGCTTAACAAGACATGTCTATGATTATTAATTGTAATAACTGCCTTGAGGGCAAAATTTATCATGAATTTTTATTTCTTGCTCACATTTCTACCCACTGATTCATCACTGCTGTGATCACTACCAAATGTCTCAGCACTGAAACTCCTGTGCTGTAACATGATAAATCTTCTGTCTTTTCATTCAACAATTGGAGCTTTTCCCCTACATTTTCCCTTGTAAGACAGAAACCAAACAGGACTCAGCCCTGGACCAGTGGTCATTTTAATGTCTAGGATATGTGTTCTATTTCTTCTGCGCTTGCTTTTTCTTTATTTTCTTTTTTTTTTTTCTCCTTCCAAAATGATTTTGAGAGACAGGTTAAGAATATTACTTGATGTTGTACATATTGTTTCAGTGCTTGAGATGTGTGGAAAGCGAATGCTAAAGATGTGAGGTTCATGAAAGAGTATGAGCAGCAGCCTTCCTTGTGCAGACCATGAGGTTGCCAACATGTGAGTATCTGTTGTAGTGCCAGAAGCGGAGCATTCTTTATCAGGTTTCTAGGGAGATAGTAGCATTGTGTCAGGCAAAGCCAGAAGCCTCCAAGCATGTACTTTGAGAAAAGAAAAAGAGACTTCATGAAATTATTATGTTTGAATTGTCTTAACTGGAGAGAGATTCTCTTTGGTCAGGTGAGCTGCCAAAGGTTCCTGTGAGACTGGAAAACTACATAATTAACAGTAGAAATTTGACTGTTTAGTTACCTGATGGTGGATGAATGATGCTGGGAGTATGAAGGGATATGCGGTGGTGTTTGTGTGTGAAAGCTGATTCCTGGAGCTGGAGAAGAGCATGTCTGCTGTGGCAGCAAAAGTGCAGGATAATAGATGTGTAGGAGAAGGCAACAGGATGTCTTACTGGACTAAGCCAGCATCAGATTGCGATGGAGGGCAAGAGTGTGAGATGTATAGATAAAAAGGTTTATACTGTCAATTAGTATGATTTGTATGCACATATAACCAACCCATCAGGTGATTTTGCAGCTGAACACTTACCTATTTAGAGGACATCAGTACTGTTGTGTATGTTGTGATGTTACCTTTACGATAAATCAGTCATAATAAAATTGCATTTATCACATCTCTTAAACTATTTCAGTATGTTTACTGTGCAGTCATGTACCTTACTCAGAGTTGCATTTAATAGCCAAGAATTTCGTTAGTAGCTTCAGACACAAATATGCAATTTCTTTAAAAAGAAAATTGGTTACAATAAAAGGTTTCTGTCTGTCTTTTTCATGTGAATTTCTTCCTCCTGAATTGGACTATCATTCTGACCCCTTCATCTCTATTTTATGCAGACATCCCCAATATGAAGGACATGCTTGGGAATGTGTGGATTATACAGTTGATTTCATGCTTGGTTATAGGGCAGTTAGAAGTCTTAATTTATGTGTCTGAGCTTTCTATTGACATTTCTTCAATTATATAACACAAAAAAATGTGACTGCTAATAATGTGGGCTAATTGCATGACATTTAACTTTTTACTAGTCTTTGTAATAACTAACTTTTTAATCAGTACCTGGTCTGTTATCCCTCTGCTTTATTATTCATTTGTTTACTAAGAAACAATGTCAAAATGTAGACCATACTGCCTCATGATAGTATCTTTCAGGTGTGTGCAGGTTAAAAGGATGGCCAGTTTCATAAAACTAAAATAAAGTTTCTGGACATTTTTTAAAGCTCTATTTAAAAATAGTACCTTTTTGTTTCACAAAATCTTAAAGTGATTAACCAGAGCATTCAGAATGAATATTAATCTGATTTGCAGAATAGATAGTTTCATCCAGTGAAGTGGGAGAAACCAGAATCCTAAGTATCTGTGAAATATTAAGGATTGATATTAGATTGAGACCAGTAGAGTTAAATAGCTAATTTAAAACTAACTTGACCTTACTTATCTGTCAGTGGTGGTACCTGTTCTATCCAACTTGATTAATACTGAAGCAGATAATTATTGTTAGCAGTGTGTATTTCTGTAAGGTCCTGTGTACTCAAAATAGTATACACTGAAAGAGAAGTGGGAAAACTGTTTTCGTAATGTTTATTATATTAAGTAAGAGAGTTGCAAAGATCACTTGACTCAAGTATGTAATTCATAGTTAAGGTGCCCTGAAAGTGCAAGTTAGTGCTGTCTTCTTGTTGTAAGAGAGAGGAGAAGGAGCACAAACCTGGAAATGGATCATCAAGGAAAAAAAATACGTTTTCATATATCTGAAAAGGGAAAAATCCAAAGGCAATCAGTATATATAATGAATGAAAAATGTTTCTAGCCTTAACTAAGTCTTCCACAAAACAGCTGTCTTTTGATCTGAAAAGTGATTTAACATACCAGATATTTACTGCTGCCAAACACATCATCCTGGTGTTGATTACCTCGTGTTGCTTGGATTTGTGCTCTGCACTCTAGGCTGACAGGCAGGAAGATCTAGATAATATGAATTTTATTCCCATCACATCACAGGTTATTTTTTGGTGCGGCACAACTTCATTTTATGGACAGTTTACCAAAGGCTTGTTTATGTCTTGGTAATGTGATTTATAATTCTGATGAACTATAAAATATTTGATTAGTCTGTATGACTACTGTTCTTTTGTTTAAATGAGAATTCTGTTCGCAATTTAAACCATTGAGAGAGAAAATTTTATCTTGGAGTAGAGAGGTTGTCAGCTACCAGTCATTGAACACATATACTTTCTTCTGAAACAGTTACCTGGTAACTTATGAGAGCCAAGATGGGAACAGATGGAATCAAATGACATAAAAATGTTAAATATAATGAAAAGTCACATACACTTCTTATAATTACTAGAGTAAGACATCGCTTTAAGACTTCAACCATGTGACAGCTTCCTAACATGAAGTACATTTGACATTCCCTTCCATTGAAAAAGGGTTAAAAATCTTCTGTTTATTTTATAGAAAAATGGATTTCCATTACAGGTAACTGTAAGATCTCCCTGTAAATATTTACGAGGCTGAGGTATGGAGTCTGAACTTGAGATCCCAGGCTGTGTTTAGGATTATTGCATTAATTTACTCTACAAACCAAGGGTGCTAGCACTACTTTTCAGTGCTGTTCTTTGTGCTACTCTTTGGTTTTGAGGTATTCAGAAACAGAGAAACCTCACATGCTATCACTATTGCATCTTTTCTACCCTACCGTGTCTTTTATATTGGCTCTTTAAAAGGACTTCAGGTAGAGTATTTCAGGCAGCCCTTTGGTATTTGTGGTTCCTACCTACTGTGATCACACAAGGACCCAAGCAACCACACTCATGGTTAGGTGTTTTCTTGAAATACATCACAATGCTGCAAATAACATTTGTACATCCAAGATCAGTACTGTCCACAAAGACATTGCACTATCTATGAACATGTAACGAAAGAATACTGATGAACACAAAGTTTTGAAATTGTTATATTGTGAGATTTATTCTGGAAACAGACTGGAGGCATGCTGTTTTTTCCAAATATTGAAAAACATAAGTAGTAAATAACAAAGCAAAAATCTTGATTTCACATACTCCTTGTATTCCAGCCAGCGGATTGTAAGAGCTACATGGCACAAAACCCTGTTCCAAATATGCTGGATTTTAACCTGCTGTCCTGTACACCAGGTCTTTAACTTATAGTATTATTGTCTGCTTTTCTCAGAATAGCAAGGCCCCTGACAGTGAACAGAGATAGCTGTTTACTCAAAAAAAAGTATGAATATTCTAGATGAAACACCTTAGTCTGCAAAGTAGCTTTAATTTTTATACTAGTTAATATTTTATATCATGTTTATTAAAAACACAGGCATTGCTCTTTTCTTTTCCATTTGATTTTTATGTTTCAGAGGACAACTTGTTCACCAACACTTAGAATAACGTTAAAAAGATTATGGAAAAGAAAGGAGAAAAAAAAAAGATGGAACACAATGTATACCTTTACTGTTCTAAGCAGGATGAGGGTTTGTCTTTCTCACTAGTACGGCCCTACATCAGCATATGAAGGCAGCAGGTAGATGTTAGAAAATATAGTATACTGCATAGTGAACCTACACTTTTTTTTAAGATGCAGATAACTTCCATGGTTCTTTCTGTCTCTTATCTATAGCTATCTTCTTTAAAAGAGTATTTCTACTGATCTTTTAAGTTTCTTGAAACAAAAGTTAAAAGCTCTATGACTACATTCTTATGGCTTGTTATTGTGATTTAGCCTTTAGTTAGTCTATGGGATCTGTTCTCTTACTGTTCAAGTCTGTGTGGTGGTGAGAAGTTTCAATGTGTAATAGCATCACAAATAACCATTTCTTGCCATTCACAAAAAGAAGAAACTGACACATGCGGTTTAAACTTGACTAGTTAAAGTGAAGTTTATAATCAGAAGTCTTCCCCTCAAGGTATCTTCCCCCTCAATTATACCAATTTTTTTTTTCCTGGTAATTGCCAGGCTTTCCATACCGTACTCTCCTTAGATTTTCCAAAGTGCCGAGTCACATTTCTCCTTCAGCTCCATGATCTCTTATTAGTCATGTTTTCAGTAACTCTTCTTGATGAAAATAGTTAAGAAAGAAGATTTAAAATACCAGAAACAAAGCTGTCCTGCTCCTTCTGTTCCCTTCATGAATTTTTAACAGCAGGTTATACTCTAAATCTCTCATTTTTTGAGAAAGCCCTGTCTGCTCTGTTGTTCCTCCTTAGGCTGTTGCTCCTCGGTCATCAGAACAAACGTTGTTATCCTGTTGTTAAATGACACAGGATTGTAGAGCTGTGTAATGACCTTTGCAGTGTCCTTTTGACATCAAGCAGAATGGGAGACTTGGAGAACTGCTGCAGTACAAGAGTGTCACAGGTCTGCCTGATAATAGACAACGACTGCTTCTGCTTGCCTTGACTTCATAGTGATCCTAAGAGCACCTTCGCTTCTGGAGATAGACTCATCAGCTTGCTTTGTAAACAAAACCTCTTTAGCTTCATATCCTGTTTCTTCTCAATAAAGTAATTCTGAAATATTGTATAGGAAAGAGGGCCATTCTTAAGTAACTGGGACGACAGTTTACCGGTCAGAGTGGGGGAATGTATGAGCTGGTGGGTGCCTTACCCTCCTTACCATGCAATTTTTATTAAATACTTCTTGAGCAGGTTTTGTTCCAGTGCAATCAATGAAGCAATATCTTACTGCAATACAAGGAAAAGCCAAGAAGGCACAATTTTTTTTTTCACTTTTTAATGTAGCAGTGCAATTTTATTAGTCGGAAGAGATATATCAGTGAAGAATCATACTCAAAACTAGAAGATAAATAATTAATCTTTCCCCTCCTGCCCCCACCTCAGATTAAGTTCTTAAAAGCTCATTACTCTGTCATCTGTGCTGACTCTATACACTGCGAAGATTTTTAAAGCTTGGGAGGAATCTATTGCTTTCGGTTATTTTTCTGTAAATTTTCCTTCTGATAAGCTGTGACAGTTTCAGAAGTATAAATATGAGGAATGGTTTTTTTGACTGGCAGAAAGCTCAGTAGTTTATGTATTCAAAATGCAAATTCATTGCAATAAAGTTTTTACCAACAAGTATTGAAAGTTAGCTTTTTTGCATAGATTTGATTTTTGAAAGCCATCCCATTTTTCTCTGTGCTTTTAGAAGAAATAGGTGTTCTAAACAGCAATTTACATTCTGTGCTATGTTAAAAGTCCATTCCATTATCACTTAGCTCTCAGATGCCTTCATCACAAATAGTGAAGTTACACAGGAGTTCATCTGTTTTAACTTGTACTGTCTGATATGATACAGCTTCCCCAAATTGTTTGTATTGTGTAAGCTCTTGTTATAACTAAATGGATAAGCCTGATTCTTGAACCACCATCCTTTAGAATTAAGCACAAATTACTAATTTTCCTGAAATGTAGGAGCCTTTCAATGTCAAATTTTTTCATGTTTTTATGTACTTAGAGTTTTCCTTGGATTTTTGCATGTATTTTTTAAAAATACATGTCTACAAAAATTGCGAGAAAGAAGGCTGTGGTGTGTTGGCCCTGACTGGATGCCAGGTGCTCATCAAAGCTACTCTGTCACTCCCCTCCTCAGCTGGACCTGGGAGAGAAAAATATGTTGAAAACCTCATGGATTGAGATAAGGGCGGGGAGAGATCAGTCACCAATTACCATCATGAGCCAAACAGACTTGTCTTGAGGAAATTAATTTATTACCAATCAAAACAGAGTAATAAGAAATAAAACAAACTCTTAAAACCAACTTACCCCACCCTCCCTTCTTCCCACCCTTAGCTTCGCTCCCAGTTTTCTCTATCTATCTCCTCCCCCTGAGTGGCACAGGGGAACGGGGAGTGGGGGTTGTGGTCAGCTCATCACACATTGTGTCTGCTGCTCCTTCCTCCTCAGGCGGGGAGGGCTCCTCACGTGCTTCCTCTGCTTCAGCATGGGGGCCCTCCCATGGCAGACAGTCTTCCACAAACTTCTCCAATGGGGGTCCTTCCCATGGGCTGCAGTTCTTCACGAGCTGCTCCACTATGGGTCCCTCCCATAGGGCGCAGTCATTCAGGCACAGACTGCTCCAGCTTGGGTCTCCAACTCACAGGGTCGCAAGCCCTGCCAGCAAACCTGCTCCATCATGGGTTCCTCCCTCCATGGGGCCACAGGTCCTGCCAGGAGCCTGCTCCAGCATGGACTTCCCACAGGGTCACATCATCCTTCGTGTATCCACCTGCTGTAGTGTGGAGTCCTCCACAGGCTGCAGGTGGAGATCTGCTCCACCATGGACGTCCATAGGCTGCAGGGGGACAGGCTGCCTCGCCATGGTCTTCACTATGGGCTGCAGGGGAATCTCTGCTCCGGTGCCTAGAGCACCTCCTCCCACTCCTTCTTCACCGGCCTTGGTGTCTGCAGAGTTGTTTNGTCCATAGGCTGCAGGGGGACAGGCTGCCTCGCCATGGTCTTCACTATGGGCTGCAGGGGAATCTCTGCT